>JACEEZ010005071.1:0-60000 GCA_016584305.1 Chionoecetes opilio
GCCCTACAGCTTTTACCATGTCAAGATTGGCTGATTGTAGCAAATTTGATAACTGATTATCCTTCCAAGAATATGTGTCATAATGGCTAGCTTCATAGCAAACCAGCATCTATTTGACCTAAAAGTCCTCTTGCATCAATAGCTCTGTCAGCATGGCAGTCATTGATAAACCTTCTAGAACACGCCAGAACGGCATTCAGTCTCCTCTTTCATTACTTTGCAAGTATCATACCTGCAAGCCATCTGGTATCTGAAAGTCGTTGTAGCTCTCTAGTTTGCTCATTGGAATACATTTTCTTTTGCACATCCAACCATTTGCATGGACATTAGATCCACTGATGAATACATACAGTTTTCCAATAATGAGAAGAACTGTGCAGTCAAGAGGGAGACACGTACCAATTAAGTACCAACACAAGGCATAATAGAAAATTTGTAAGGGTAACTGGTGTAATTTAGTTATGTTCGTTGCTATTAAAAGTGATCAATAGAAAGTATATGAATTTAACTCACTCAGAGGCCTGTTTCTTTCTTTCAAGCAGAGGAAAAATATTTATTGTATTTGAGGTCGAGGGTAAGTCATCAGTAGAAATTATTTATAATACTCCATGCATGCTCCCTCAGTCCTACCTAGTGGAACACGGCTCCTACACCACACGGCAGCCGTGGCCAGTGGGTGGGCACCTGGGCGGGCACCGGCTTCTCGTGGGTGGGCACGTACCCACCCAGGCCCACCCGTAGCTACGCCACTGTGTGTTGCAATGTCGCGCCAACCCGTGATGTTATCAGCAAGTTCGAGCGGCGGATGGTACGGGTCTGATATTTTTCCCGCGCTTTTTACAAAAGTCGTGTTTTTACGGAAATGAGGCGTGGAAATTAATTATTTTTTTGTGGATTAGGGGTTTTGAATGAGCATTCAACATACTGTTACGACCGCGCTCCTGGAGAACTCTGGCGCAAGCTCTGAGGATGCGGTGTGTTTGGGCGGGAAGACAGGAAGGATAGCAGTGACGACGAGATAAGGAAGATAAGGAAAACTGTGGCGGGATTTTGAGGACGACCATGAGGCTGTGGTGACTCTGGTATTGTATTAGACGCATAACAGTGACTGCATTGATAGTGGAGGAACAATTGTAATAACAGTGTGGCTGCGACAGTCGACAAATGACTGGGCTTATTCGCGGTGGGCGTGAGGCTGTCTCTGTGTAGTACAATATAGTCTGGAAAAGGATGTGATTGTGTTATTCCGCCTGTGCCTGTGTGTGTGCGTGCCGTGGTGGTGATGTGCCAGTGTGGGGAGCCCGTGCTTAGGGCCTAAGGGGTTCATTGTCTTCGGTTCCGGCTAAACACATAACCGGACTTAGCCCCTCCTTCCCACGCGTCTGAGGCCGGCCCAGTGTGGGAGGCAGGTTAGTTGGGCGGCTGTGGTAGCGGGTTTGTAACAGTGGTGTCAGCAGTGTTGATGTTGTTGTGTGCTCTGGTCGGCGCCGAAGAGTGTGGGCCAGTGAGGTACGGACACGGGCCTAGAGGTACGGCTGGCGCGCCAAGGGATACGGCACACCATGGAGCCCGGAGGTGTTGAACAGCCAGCTCTGGCTGACATCTTGGGGGCATTACGAGCACAGGCGGAAATGACACGGGCTCAAGGAGAAGCCATTGCCAGACAAACAGAAGCTATTGACAGGGTTGACACGCGGGTGTGTGAAAGTTTGGACGCTCAGGTGAGGGCGATAAGTGAAGGTCTGGAACGAGCATTGGGGGAGTGTGAGCGGGTAGAAAAGGACACTATGACTTACACTGATAACCAGTGTGAGCGGGTGAAAAGTGAGGTGAAGGAGGAAATGGGGCAGCTGGCCAATGACTTGAGAGCCTACATCAGTGAGGAACTGGTGCGGGGCGTGGGTGGTTATCAGGACATGTGTGAAGGTACCGCAGGACTGGTGAAGGTGGAACGTGTAGTGCCAGCGAGTGTTTGGGTTCAGACAGTGAGGTGGAGCAAGTGTTGGGTGCCAAAAGTGCGGCGTGCTCCGTCAGGTGCCGTCCGCCCGTGCGACACGAAAAGTGCTATTCCCACGCCTCCCTCAACACCCATCCTCGCCACGTTCTCCATCCCATAGGGTACAGGGATCCCTACGCCGTCGTCGTTGTGAGGGTGTCCGAAAGCGTCCCCAAGAATTTGACGGTACTGTGTCCTGGGTGGCCTACCGGGCACAGTTTGAGCTGTTGGCCGAGGCCTGGGGCTGGAGCCGCTATGAGAGGGCGGTTGCAGCTGGTGGGAGCGTTGAAGGGTTCGGCGCTGGAGGTGTTGAACCAGTTGCCGGCCGGGAAGCAGACCTCCTACAGTAGCGTCTTGGCGGTGCTGTAGAGCGGGGTACGGACACCAGCACCAGTCAGAGGTGTATAGGGCCAGGTTCAGGGCCAGACTAAGGAATCCTGGGGAGTCGTTGCCACACTTGGCGCAGGACTTGGAGCAGCTAGTACGTCGGGCGTACCCAGGGGCAAGCGAGGACATGATCACTCTCCTCCTCCGGGACCAATTTGTGGATGCGGTGAACCATCCACAAATAAAGATATACATTCAACAGGCACACGTGGAGGACCTGCAGCAAGCCCTGGCCCGAGGATTAGAAATGGAGTCCTTTTTGAGGACTAGTCGGGAGGTGGAAGGCCCGACACACAGGCCGAGAACCATGTTTAAGGCCAGGAAGGGGCACGTCCAGTCGCCCTCATCTATAGTCGGCCCAGCTCAACTTGGTCTCGCGGGTGGAGCGGCCCAAGTCCGTGGTGGTGCCACATCACCCCACTACTCGCGCCAGGTCACCACCCTCCTCACCTCATTCATTCCTACCGACGGGTGGGGCTGTGTCAGGTCACTCAGCCTGCCGGCAGCGTTGCATGGGCTGCCATGCCAAGTGTAATGGAAGGTATACAGACGCGTTGTTTTACCATCAAATCGCAAGCCATTCACAAAACCATGCAGCCGTATTATAAAACTATATGATTAAAAAATAGTTAATATAATAGCTAACAGTATGACAGAGGGTCCTCGTCAGCCTGTCAACGATGAACGTGACAACACTGCAGTAATCTCCCAACTCCACCTGCGAGACCAAGTTGAGCTGGGCCGACTATAGCCCTAAGTCGTCTCTTCACGGCAACTGTTTCCGCTGTGGACAGCAAGGTCACTGGAAGAGGGAATGCCCTCGGCAGAGGCACCAAAGCGCCTCACCTAGAGGGAGTAACAGCGGCCGGTACCAGTACAAGCCGTGCTGCTGGGATTGTGGGCAGGCTCACCGCACTATTGAGTGTCCACAAAACGGGTACTCTGCCAACGGGACGGCCGCGGGAAACTCTGTCTGGCTGGGAGCGGGGGCCCAACACCAGCCAGTCTACGAGAGGCCCCATTCCAGGTAAGGTGCCGCTCTACGGGCGCCAGGACCGTGCAGGTACAGGGACAAGTCAACGGGAGGCCTAGCCTGACGGTAGACACGGGTGCCGAGCGCACGTTCGTACAGGCGTACTTGGTGGACACTTCAGAACTTCCAGCCATCAAACAACAGTTGTGCGGGGTCACCGGCCACTGCACGAAGTTAAGGGGACCGGTACAGGCAATAATTGAGGTCGGCGAGCCTAAGGAGGAACTACCAGTTTATGTAGCCGACCTGGACGAAAATCTCCTTGGCCTGGAATTCCTCCACCAGAGCAAGGCGGTGCTGGACCTTGGCTCCATGACATGCGGGCCAAAGGAGGGAAGTACGCTGCAAGGGTGTGAACAGGGTGTGCGGGCGTGGACTGCACAGGTTAAGTCGAGTGGTCGGCAAGAAAGAAACACAGGGATGCCGCCGCATCTGCAGGACTTCTGGCAGAGGAGTGGTAGCTGTTTAACCCGAGGGCAGGCTGCCAAGGTGGGCCAGTTGCTGGAACAGTATGTGGACGTGTTCTCGAAGGGTGACCCACGACTTGGGCAGGACTGGGCTCGCCCAGCACGTCATCCACACGGGCGACAGCAGGCCCATTAAGCAGCCCCTCGGCGGATAGCACCAGCGAGGAGGAAGGAGATCGAGACAGCTGTGGAGGAACTGCGGGCTCAGGGTGTCATCGAAAAGTCCAGCAGTCCATGGTCGTCCCAGGTTATTGGTTCGGAAGAAGGATGGGACGATGTGTTGTTGTGTGGACTACAGGGCGCTCAACGCAGTTACGACCAAGGACTCCTATCCGCTGCCTCGCATAGACGACACGTTGGATGCATTGGTGGGTGCACGGTGGTTCTGTACCCTGGACGTTAAGTCAGGGTACCACCAGGTCCTCATAGCAGAGGAGGACAAGCCAAAGACTGCCTTCTCATCCGGCCAAGGATTGTGGCAGTTTAGGGTCATGAGATTTGGCTGGTCAACGCTCCCGCCACCTTTGAGAGGCTGATGGAGCGGGTACTGATGGCCTCCTGTGGAGATCGGCTCTGGTCTACCTGGACGATGTGGTGGTGTACGGAGGCACCTACGAGGAGATGCTGGGAAGGCTGGCAGAAGTGCTGGACAGGTTCAGGGCTTCGAACTTGAAGCTCAGTCCAAAGACTACTGTATACTGGACGTGCTACTCAGTTTGGGCTATTTCCAGTGGAGGCCAGTTTGCGATTTCTGACATTTTCGAACTCCCATCTCCTTTCCTATGGTTTATCAGTATAAATGATATACCGTTATCTTCGTAAATGTTTGTTCTATAATATTATCAAATAAAAAACAGTAAAATACACTAAAATGCCATTATGAGAGAGAGTACCAGCCTCGAACCTAGCGAGCAGGCAGCAGCAGAAATCGCTGCTGGAACTGGAACTGGAGGCTGCTGGAACTGGAACCTACCTCGGTACCAGTTGATGTGGGCGACAGCGAGGTTCAAGCAGCAAGCTTGGGAGGCGCACGCCCGAAGCGCCCCCGACGTACCCCTAGGTGGATGGAAGACTTCATAATGGCCGGCCCAGAGAGCTAGCTCACTCTAAAGAGGAACCAGGCAGGTCAGACCTTTCGTTTGATGTGGGGTTTTTTCTATGGATTATCTGGTATGTACACAGTCAATGAGTTGTATTTTCTTTTGGGTTTATTTTGTGCCTTGCCCTTGTTCCTTCTAATGCTTTTGGCGCGTGAGGACGCTCGCATTTTTACAGGAGGGGGCAGTGTTACGACCGCGCTCCTGGAGAACTCTGGCGCAAGCTCTGAGGATGTGGTGTGTTTGGGCGGGAAGACAGGAAGGATAGCAGTGACAACGAGATAAGGAAGATAAGGAAGACTGTGGCGGAATTTTGAGGACGACCAGGAGGCTGTGGTGACTCTGGTATTGTATTAGACGCATAACAGTGACTGCATTAATAGTGGAGGAACAATTGTAATAACAGTGTGGCTGCGACAGTCGACAAATGACTGGGCTTATTCCGCGGTGGGCGTGAGGCTGTCTCTGTGTAGTACAATATAGTCTGGAAAAGGATGTGATTGTGTTATTCCGCCTGTGCCTGTGTGTGTGTGTACCGTGGTGATGATGTGCCAGTGTGGGGAGCCCGTGCTCAGGGCCTAAGGGGTCATTGTCTTCGGTCCCGGCTAAACACATAACCATACTCAGCCCCTCCTTCCCACGCGTCTGAGGCCGGCCCAGTGTGGGAGGCAGGTTAGTTGGACGGCTGTGGTAGGGGGTTTGTAACAATACTTATACAAAGAAAAATGGATCTGGACGATTACTTTAAGTGTTCTTATGTTGACTATCAGGCTTTCACTAATTGAATTGAATTAATGCTAAAATGGGAATGTGGAAATTATCCACCAACCACCCTCTCAATAATTGGCAGAGTGGTGGTTTTGTTTCCCCCCCCCCCCTTTGTGAAGGAGGTATTGTCCGCTCATCATAAGGGGTGTGTAGGGATGTATATATATAGTTATAATGGTAATGGGTATTAATTAAGATAATTTAAGTAAATGATAAATACTGGAATAGGATAATTGAACATTCCCATTAGTACTAAGCATTTGCAGCTTATATTAGAACCTTAATTTGAAACGGCTGCTCATTGGCGCCGTCCTTTAAATTAGCACCAATTGTGGC
This sequence comes from Chionoecetes opilio, assembly GCA_016584305.1. Lineage (NCBI taxonomy): Eukaryota > Metazoa > Arthropoda > Malacostraca > Decapoda > Majidae > Chionoecetes > Chionoecetes opilio. Next base: position 6,085 of record JACEEZ010005071.1, read on the forward strand.
GGTCCACCCGCCGCCCACCAAAAGGTGACACGTGTATTTGTGGTGGCCGCTGCCGTGATTATTCTAGCCACCGGGAATCATACACGTGGCTAGGTATTAGTAGCGGGGCCTCGACGCCGCCCACGGAGGCAGTTCACTCCAGACCCTCCCGTTAATAACACCTTTCACTGTGCTTCTCTGATTATAACGAGAAGAACTGTACATACGTTAATTTTGTACATATAAGTGTTAAAAACAATAGGACGGGTCTTATCGACATAGCGAATATCAGTGCCGCGTCTATTAAGCCTCAATAGCTTCTCTGACGTATCAGTGATTATAATCGCCGCGTCGTGATGGTTTGATGAACCACTTGACGCCCATAAACAATTAACGCCTCCGCCTCTATCCTTCACCTGCGGCCTCGATCAGGCGCGATCACTTCGAATAACAAGACATAGTAGTATTGATAAGCCTACAACCAATTCAACCTACTATCCACCGATAAGTATCCTAGTTAGTTGACTAGTTGGGGTATTGTGTCGGGATGAGATAGACAATGGGTTTCTATAGGTAAGATCTCAAATAAGTATGTGTTTGTGACATAAATTTCTACAAGATGGTGCCCCGAGTGAGGAATATTGATGTTCATGTACTCGATGTGGTCAATTGTGAGGCATAGTTATGAGCCTACCACAACCGCTGGTTATGAGAGCGGAGGTGAGGTGTTTCGCGGCGTCGGGAAAGATTCAACAGCCGTGTGACGACCATACGTAGGTAGTAGATAACATCAGAGGTTACTAGACTAGTTAGTGTAATAGTTAAGTGGTGGTTGGTCATGGGCCTGGTTATGCGTTTTGACAGACCAACCAACGGCCCTTCCACCTCTTAAGAATAATAATTAATTACACTGTCAACACGATATTTCGGGCAAAAGGTTTTAAAACAAATTCTAACTGAATTTGGGCTCTGATTACGAATATGAACTCAATTTTTGTCTATCAATCAGGATTTCGCGATATAGCATTTTTCAATTTTGATGAAAATGACTCATCAGCCTATATATCGAAGGTTTCAAGATAAAAACACGTGATTTTTAGTAACATTTTGTATATTCTTAATCAAGGAATTACAAAGATTACGAAGTCCATGTACAAGTAAATCAAATATGTGACAGAATTAAAATAAAAAATAAAAAATACATATATATGGTGCACAGATCATGGCAAGTAGCAGTTATGTGATTTTTTTTTCTTGGCTGATCTCTGATGTACAGCTTCTGGGTGTTCTCACCCAAAATTTCCAGAAATTTAATCCGCCATCATATGTGAGTCCCACCGGCCCTTTGATACCGTTCTCCATGTTTAATGTCCTGATGAAACGCTCCCCTTGTTCCTCGCTCACATCCCCAAGGTTCTCCGGAAACTTGTCCTAATGGCTGTGTAAATAGTGAATTTGATACTCATTCTACATCCAAGATCTCGCAGGTCATTATAGCTCTTCCACAATCTTTTCATATTTGTCTGCTTTCTTATTCCATAGAAAATTCTTCACCACATTACAAAAATGCATTCCAAGCTCTTTCTTCTGTCTCATTCTTTGATGGGGATAAAATTTGGATCTTCATTAGTGTTTTTATTTGAGGTCCATCAATATTCCAGCCTTTTTCTTCTCTTCACTAAGACCAGGAAAGTTGAACTATATAGCTGAAGCATTCTCCACTGTGATCAAGAGCTTTTGACGAATGCTCATAAAATCCAAGTTTTATGTGCAAGGAGGAAAGAAAATCTTCTTCCTATCCACTAGAGGATCAATTGATGACATTCTTATCGCCAGATGCCAAACTCTGTCGCTGAGGCCATTCTTTTTTCACCCAATGCTCTGCTGTAGCTCTACTGTCCCAGTAACACAGAAAACGGGGGTATTTTTGTCCCCTCCTTGCTGACCAAAAAGAAAGTTAACCATTTTCAAATCGACACAAATTAACCACCCATGAACTTTGATATTGCAACCTCTCTAGGACAATCTTGATGTTGTTATATTCTTCTTTAATTTTTACAGAATGCCCTTTTGGTACAGAGCCATACTTATTTCCATTGTGTAAAGAACACATTTCAAACTTCTTTTGGAACTGGCAATAAAAAGCCTCCAATCCCTTGAATCATATGTAGCAGTCATAAAAAGAAGTAGCCCTTCTAATCAGTACAATAGACAAGCTGGCCAAACTGAATGGAAATACTTACGCAGTTCTGGCTTCCCTGTTACGATAAAATGAGACACCTGTGCCCGGGTTTCAGCATTCGATTCTCTGGGAGTCTTGAAGACAACAGTCAGCAGACTCTTTTGTAGATAAAGATCTCTAACCAAATCATTTAAAGCAGACTGAGTAAACAGAATTGGTTTGTCACAATCTTCATCAGTGGCTGAAAAATATCTGTAGTGTCTCTTCATCAGTGGGAGCAGGTGAGCAGAGATCTGTTTCATCCTTTTTTGAAGCTCAGTAAATAAATTTGGGACAGGTATTTTTTCACTATGGGTAACTGGTCGAATGCTGAAGGGATACTTGGGTATTGCAAATATTTCTTGTTTTTCTTATTGAAACCTTTTACATTGACAGGCAGAAATAGCAGTCATCTAAATGATTGCTTGGTTCTCTCCAAACCATAGGCACTCCAAACTTAAATTAGCCTTCTTTCCTTGAGACCATGATCTCAAAGTCTCAACACAGGTTTTGCACACTTTGTGAGGAGCCCAATGCTTGTCTTGGTCTCCAAGTGGTACTTTGCAGTACCAAAATACACGCTCTTAACAAAGTCAGTAATGTTGCGCCTCTGAGTCTTCAAAGTAAAGCTTCCACAGATGTAGCCCAAAAAATATTTGGAAACATTTGAGCACTTTTTCTGTGAGATGTAGAGGCCATTTTTTAGAGCAGCAACACCAACTGCGGACAAATAAAAGAAAAAGATTGTTAGCTACCTGAGTTTTTCCTTGAATTTGCTACCCAACCACCTACACCTTAGGCATTGTTTCACAAAAAAGAAACAACAGGAGAAATACAATAAATAACTCAATTCAATGTAAAATTCAATAATAAAACACTACCTGCGGACGATTGCTGTGCAAGTTGAAAAGTGTTTGTTTACTTTCGTATCATAAAAAATGGGAATGTTTTTGCATGTTCAAAAAAACGAAGATATTCTCCAGTTTATTGGGAGACTGAATTAAAAATAAACCATATAATCCGGGCCCCTTTTTCTACACTACTCAATAGAAGGATAAATTTTTCTTGAAATTCATGAAAATGGAATATATACCTATAGCGCAAAAAAGTGATGTGATAGAGAAAATATAAGATCAGATTTTAATTCAGCACCCAAATTAGTCTTAAAACTGTTCTTAAATTCCATGCCAGAATTTTTTTTTTTTTTTGACCAGTGTTATCAACTAACAATTATTTTAGTGACGTAGTCTTGCATTTAATATTTTATTTGACTTAGTTATTAACTAAATCATGGCGAAATTAGCTAAGCATTCATTATCGGCTAAATTAGCAATGTTCACAACGAATATATAATAAGTGTGAGGACCCCAATTAAGGAATTCCTATTGATTTATTAATTTTAAGGACAGGTTACCATTGTTAAATGAGCAATGGGATAAATATGAGGAGGTTTACTTCCTATATGAAGTTCAAATTTGGACAAGCTAGGGATAAAGAAATGATTCACCCAAAGTGTGACAATTATGAACAACGTGTCAAAGATATCTCGATAAAGTAATTGAATAGAGGGAATTACTGGAGTGTGCTCATATTCCATCAACAGCTAAAGTTTCTTTAACCCAAAATTTGCAAGGTATTGAGCAGGAAAACCCCCACAGGGAGATCAAAATTGTTTCACCTAAGGGTTAATCAGCTATATCAGCCACCCTTAGAGTTTAAAGATCCCTCGTTGGTGGGGATTTATACTGCGCCTGTTAAAGTTACGCAAATAAAACAGACTGTAATTAAGATTCAAATTTCTCAGCCTTCCAGTAAAACCACTAAGACCTACTCAAATAAAGATACAATCCTAAATCCAGGGCTACTTCTAGTGAAGTACGAAGAATAAATTGTGTCTTATGTGAGGGGGAACATCCACCCTCCAAATGTAATATCTATTCAGATTGTTCCACGAGAGTTGAAAGGTTAATGAGCCTTGTTAATTGCCTAACCTATCTCCGTGGTAAAACATGCTTCAAATGCATGCCCTATAAAGTTAAGAACTGTAGAAATTGTAAACAATCTATTCATAACATCGCTCTTTGTCCTAACAGTGATATTAACTCAGACCCTACAGCAGTTAAAATGGCAGTCACTAATAAGAGTAGTTCAGCAGCTGTTCCTACTGCAGAATTGAAGGTGAGTCACAATGGTAATTCAGTCACTTTAAAGACAATGTTTGACAGTGGTGCACAAAGACCCTTCATAAGTAGGGAGATAGTTGAATTATTACAACTACCCATAATTAATAAAGTGAATTTAGCCATATCAGGTTTTTCTTGCCAATAAAGAGGCTAAAACCTTTGACATAGTTCAACCCCTAGTCCAATTAGGAAAATATAAATGTAGGGTAGCTGCTGTAGTAAATAATTATTGGTATTAGTTTAACTGTTAATGGACTAAAAGGACAGCTGAAATGCTAAGGGATAATGGTGTTAAACTAGTTAGTAATACCTTCGAGGACGTTGATGGTCCCTTCCAATTAATAATTTAGGCGCTGATTATTTTGGGCGTTATCTAAGAAAGGTCATCGAAAGACATAACGTCTCTATGTTCACCAGCACTGGTGGTAATTGTAATAATGGGACCCATCCCACATACCACCAAGCCGAACAAAAGGAGAGTATTCCTAGTCATGCACAAAACCCTATTAATTACCAGAATTGGAACCACTTTCTTGCCCACAACCAATTAGTGAGGTATTAGAGGAAAGTGGTATTCCAGTTTCATAATTAATATATTGCCACAATGAAAACCCAAAACAATAATGTGTCGCGAGGAAGTATATACCCTCAAATTCAACACAGGATTATGGTTTAAAGGCCCTACCTATCTGAAAGAGTGTAATAATATGCCTAAACAGGTTTCCACTCAGCCCGAAAATTTCTAAAGATATAATAAGGGAACCTGTATTGATACCAGATCCTGTAATTGACATTGAAAGGTTTCCTTACTGAGCAAACTAATTAAAACTACTAATTTAGTCTTCAAATCCATTAAAAGGGATAGCTCTTGGACTCTTTGAAGTTTTGGGTGAGAACAATACAAAAGCAGGTATTTCCTGAGGAATATCAGCTCTTGGTCTCAGCCAGCCCCCATAGGAACAAATTTACCAAATTTTTAGGTCTGTACCTAGATCATGAGGGTATAATTAGGTGTCGAGGACGAAATTTGAAAGCTGATCTTCCCAAATACCACGGGCCATCCCATACTAATTTCCAAAACGCCATCATCTTACCCAAAAATTTAATGGTGGAAGAATATCATAGGAACTCATTACATGGCGGAAGGCCCACCACTTTAGCCGATATCATGTGTTAATTTTGGATACATATGGTAGACAGGCAGTTAAATTACCTCAAATCTTGCATTAAATGTAATAGATCTGAAGGTTTGACTAGTCGCTATCTAGGTTCCCCTGAACTTCCCGCTGATAGTAAGCTCCTAAAACATTTGAGGTCAATGGTGATGACTATACTGGGGATATTATAATTAAGGAGAAACTCTCCCCCCAATCAAGTATATGTCTGTATATTCCACTTGTACCCTATCAGGACTTATTAATTTGAAATTAGTCAAGACCAAAATGCCGAAACCACTATACAAATGTTCCGGCGCTCTGTGGCCTGGGGTGATGCACTTGAAGCGGAACCTCAGTTTTTCCCCCGGCCCCCAGTTTGTGGAATTATCCACCAACCACCCTCTTAATAATTGGCAGAGTGGTGGTTTTGTTTACCCCCTTCTTTTGTGGGAGGGATTGTCCCCTCACATAAGGGGTGTGTAGGGATGTATATTTTAGTTATAAAGGTAATGGGTATTAATTAAGGTAATTTAAGAAATGATAAATACTGGAATAGGATAATTGAACATTCCCATTAGTACTAAGCATTTGCAGCCCTTTTTAGCAAACCCTTTAATTTGAAACGGCTGCTCATTGGCCGCCGTCCTTTAAATTAGCACCAATTGTGACGGTCCACCCGCCGCCCACCAAAAGGTGACACGTGTATTTGTGGTGGCCCCCTGCCGTGATATTCTAGCCACCGGGGAAACATACACGTGGCTAGGTATTAGTAGCGGGGCCTCGACGCCGCCCACGGAGGCAGTTCACTCCAGAAACCCCCCCGTTAATAACACCTTTCACTGTGCTTCTCTGATTATAACGAGAAGAACTTACATACGTTAATTTTGTACATATAAGTGTTAAAAAACAATAGGAGGGTCTTATCGACATAGCGAATATCAATGCCGGCGTTATTAAGCCTGAAAAGCTTTCCCCGACGTATCAGTGTTATAATCGCCGCGTCGTGATGGTTTGATGAACCACTTGACGACCACAACAAATACCGCCCCCGCCTCTATCCTTCACCTGCGGCCTCGATCACGCGCGACCACTTCGAATAACAAGCCATTGTAGTATTGATAAGCCTACAACCAATTCAACCCTACTATCCACCGATAAGTATCCTAGTTAGCTCCTAGTTGGGGTATTGTGTCGGGATGAGATAGACAATGGGTTTCTATAGGTAAAATCTCAAATAAATATGTGTTTGTGACATAAATTCTATAGGGAAAATGTGCCAGACATCAGAGGCCATATGGCACTATGGCAAAGCATAATAAAGGGAAGTGGTTATAGAGAAAGAGTGAAACGGTGAGGGGATGGGAAAGGAATGGAACGTTATAGCAGTATGGTTAGATCAGAGGAAGGAAGTGTATTTGTTGGGGAAGGAGAAACACAAATTGGGAATTGGGACAGGGGTTGAGTAAAGAAAATTTCTTGGAGGCAGATAACATGAGGCTTATAGCAAGAAATCAGGAGACAAAGGTCTTGTCTGTGGAAGCGGAAGTCGTGAATGTTCCAATGAAAGAACAGACAGAGTGTGGAGGTCAGCGGGTGATGATAGTTGGAATGGTAGCGTCAGGAGTAGAGGGGTTAGCAGGATCAGGGGTATCAGGTGGGGGATCAAGTGTAGCAGGTGAAGCACACGTAGTAGGGTCAGGGGGGCGAGGGGTCAGGTATGGGGATTGTTGAGACAAAAGTGAGTCGCGAGTACAGCCAGGAGGGAGGGGTTAGTTAAGAATAGACTTAACAGCGGGACGGTTATAGGTAGTAGAAGATGGGGGACAGGACATAGGGCGATCAGAGGGAAGGGGAGAAGAGTGGAGTGAGGAGAATGATGGAGAAGGCGGGAAACAAGGGGAACAGGGGGGAAGTTGGGAGTCAGAAGGAAGAAGAGGGGTAGGCGGAAGGTGGGAGGGAAGAGGATGCATCTCGGGTGAGACTTTGAGGGTTGAGAAAGAAGGTGGGGATGATGAGGCGGTTTGTGAAGAGGGCAGAGGGGTCATATCTTGAGGGTGAGCGAGGTACTCCTCGATCATAGCCATGGTATCAACTGGAGAGTCAGGAGGAGGCACAGGGTTTCTTAGTAGGAGGAGACGTAGAAAGTGGGGTGTCAGGAACTGAGAAGGAGGAAGAGATAGTGGAAGGTTTCAGGGGGGAGGTAGGGGAAGAACGTTTATAGGTCGCCTGACAAGAGGAGGCCGAAGGGTGCATTGAGGAAGGGGTGTGGGGATCGAGGAAGGAGTAGACATCGGAATATCTGGACTAAGGACGGAAAAAGGGTTAGCTAGGGAAAGAGAGGGGAGAACAGAAGGAGCAAAGGAGGGAAGAGGAATGGGAGGAGGAGGAACAGGGAAAAAGAGGGTAGGAGAGGTTGTAGTAGGGGGATTCGGAAAAGTGGGATTGGTGGGAAAAGTGGGAAAGTGATAAGCTTGGAGACGGGGGTAGGCGAAAAGCCGAGGCGGCGAGCTTCTTGGCGGATTTCCCATAGAGTTAAGCCCTTCGTAAATCTGATGGATGCCACTTCCGATTCGAAGTGGTAGACAGGGCAACCCCTGTAGGCTGTAGAAGACATTGTGGAAACGACCGCAGTTCGCACAAGTGGGAGATGTTGCAGGACACGTGGAACGAGTATGGCCAGGTTGAGCACAAAATGGGCAGCGGGCAAGGGATCGGCAGTGCTTGGCAGGGTGGTCAAAACGCCAGCAGGACTGGCACTGGCGAGGAGTAGAGCGGTAAGGTTTAACAGAGTAGTTGACCCCGGCAACATAAATGCTATCAGGGAGATCTTGCCTTTTGAAAGTGACTTTGGCAATGTTGGTAGGGGACTTACGGCGGCCCCGGGGTGGGATGGTGTAGCAGTAAACTGCAACGGCATCATAATCCTCTGCCAAAAGGTCGAGGAGGACATCTGCGCACTCGGACCATTCGGTGTTATCGACTGGGCAAGAACGCGGGGGGATGGAAACTGTTCCGGTGCAGGTGTTAAGAGTTATGTCGGGCGTGATGCAGAAGGAGTTGTCATCGAGGTCTTTAAGGTTGAGCAGTGCATTAGCTTGGGCCTCGGTGTCAACAGTCACCAGGCGGGATCGGTCGGGGCGGGTACGGAATGCAACCTTGCCAACTTGCCGTTGGAGGCATGCCGGGAAACGTAGGGCGTTGGCATAGTAAGGGGCGGTAGAAGGGACGATGAAGAAACGGTCCCATTTTGCAGGACCAAAATGAGTGTCGAAGGAGGGGTGAGGGAGAAAAGTAGATGTGCGTGGGCGTGAGGAAGATGTGACCGTGCGGACTGTAGGTCTCCTGGAGTGAGAAGGGTTGTAAGAGTAAGCAAGAGTAGCTACACAGGATGAGGAGGAGGGCAAAGAAGTTTGGGGAGGAGGAAGGGTAGAGGAAGGATCTGGAGAGGAAGGTATGGAAGAGAGTGGGATTGTGGGCTGGAGTGTCGCCTGGTGCTGAGGTTGGATTCTTGATCTGGCTAGGGGGCTCAGGAGCACTAAGTGACTTTGAGGGTCGAGTTTGGGGAACGGGCATATCAGTATTCCGGGCCGGAGCCAAAAGAGGAGCAGGGTCGGTAAACCAGGGGGATCAGTAGGGTCATTTGGTAGAGGGCTGGCCCTAAAGCCCTATAGGAGTTAAATTATCATCATTGGCCATGGTGAGCCTGGAGTCAAGAGGGGGAAAGAAACAGTCAGCCCTTCATAACCTCCAAGAGGGGTAAGGGCAGGGGTACCAAGGGTATACCGTGCCCGTGGCACCCTGAGGCCGTTCAAGACTGACCCGAAGCCAGCCCCGTATCCCATCAGCACGGCTCCCACACCTTAGGAGGAAGGGGGATAGGAGGAGGAGGTATAAGAGGAGAGATAGAGGGAAAGAGGGGAAAAAAGGAGGAAGACAGGAAATCAATCCATCAATCATTGGGGGCATACGCCGGGGGTGCGTCGCCTCGCCCACCCTACGACGTCACTCCCGGGGGTCACCACACGCGAGTCCCCATGCAGGCTCCTTTCCCATACCAAGTAGCTCACGACAAGAAACATCAACTTGCCCCAGCCACGAGCCTTGTGGGCGCCCCCTTGGCCTCCTCCACGCTTGATTGTCTCTTACAGATACAACCCGATGGGAAGGATCGGTTTCAGGGTAGCGTGCCACATGCCCATATACCCGAAGTTGGCGCTGACGGACTATGTAGGTAATAGCCCCAGCTAATCATCACCGCGGGCCTACGTAGGCCGTAGAGCGGCGAACGGCGGCCGCCGGCGGCAAATTTACCTCCGTCAGCCCTCCGAAGGCCTGCTGGTGTATTTTCAGACGGGAAAATTTATTATGTTGAAAATTAATTGGCAGCGAGCGAAGCGAGCTGCTTCTTACCATGAGACCATGGAACGCAAGTTTAAGCAAAAAAGTGAATAACTACTCCTAAATATTGTCGGATTGAGCTGAAATTTGACATGCAAGTTGTGCTGTTAAAATCAATGGGGGTCTGTGCAACAAACTTTTTGCGTAAAACCAGCCCTTAATGAGTAATTAGCGTAAACTACTCCTAATTATTGTTGGATTGAGCTGAAATTTAACTTACAAGTAGTGCTGTCAAAATCAATGGGAGTCTGTGAAAGAAACTTTTTGCGTAGAACAAGCCCTTAATGAGTAATTAACGTAATGAGTTAATTGGCTGGAACGTGGCTCGCTGCCACGTTCCAGCCGCAAGAACTGAGCCAAAAGCAAAGGGGCCAGAGGCTGGACGCCTATACTTGATGTACAGAATTTCAAGAATTGAATATTTCTATGTGTAAACATTTTGAAACAACAGTTATTGGCAGCGAGCGAAGCGAGTTGCTTCTTACCATAAGACCCGTGGAACCAAGATTAAGCCAAAAAGTTAATAACTATTCCTAAATATTGTCGAATTGAGCTGAAATTGACATGCAAGTAGTACTGTCAAAATCATGGGGTCTGTGCAACAAAACTTTTTGCGTAGAACAAGCTCTTAATGAGTAATTAGCGCAAACTACTCCTAAATATTGTCGGATTCAGCTGAAATTTGACATGCAAGTAGTGCTGTCAAAATCAATGGTGGTCTGTGCAACAAACGTTTTGCGTAGAACAAGCCCTTAATGAGTAATTAGCGTAATGAGTTAATTGGCTGGAACGTGGCTCGCTGCCACGTTTCAGCCGCAAGAACTGAGCCAAAAGCAAAGGGGCCAGAGGCTGGACGCCTATACTTGATATGATTATCTTGATGTAGTATTACATCAGTAGTGACAAGCAGCGGCAACTTGACGTCAATCCTCCGGAGGCCCGCTGGTACGTATTTGTAAGTGGGAAATATTAATTGGCAGCTGAGCGAAGCGAGGCTGCTTCTTACCATAAGAACCCGTGGAACCAAGTTTAAAGCCAAAAGTGAATAACTACTCCTAAATATTGTCGGATTGAGCTGAAAATTTGACATGCAAGTAGTGCTGTCAAAATCAATGAGGGTCTGTGTAACCAAATTTTGCGTAAAACAAGCCCTTAATGAGAAATTACGTAATGATTTAAATATTGTCGGAGTGAGCTGAAATTTGACATGCATGTAGTGCTGTCAAAATCAATGGGGGTCTGTGTAACAAACTTTTTGCGTAGAACAAGCCCTTAATGAGTAATTAGCGTAATTATTTAATTAGAGCTAAATAAACTTCGGTTTTACAATAACTTCTGTTGCTTGTTGTAGACTTCTGTAACTTCTGTAGACTAGGTATTTTAAAAGCACTTTGAGCTCGCTGCCACGCTCCAGCCGCAAGAACTGAGCCAAAAGCAAAGGGGCCAGAGGCTGGACGCCTATACTTAATTTCATATTATTGGCAGCGAGTGAAGCGAGCTGCTACTTACCATAAGACCCATTCGCGTAAGGGGAGTGGAACCAAGTTTAAGCCAAAAAGTGAATAACTACTCCTACATTTTGTCGGATTGAGCTGACATTTGACATGTAAGTAGTGCTGTTAAAATCAATGGGGGTCTGTGAAACAAACTTTTTGCGTAGAACAAGCCCTTAATGAGTAATTAGCGTAATGAGTAATTGGCTGAAACGTGGCTCGCTGCCACGTTCCAGCCGCAAGAACTGAGCTAAAAGCAAAGGGGCCAGAGGCTGGACGCCTATACTTGATATATATTAACTCAGTAATATACATAGTATCTCAATATCGGTACCATCACTATTATTAGGCCTGTTCAAGCTTTAACAATTGTTATGAAAGTTTTTTATAATAGTTTATAGAAATTATCATATATCAGTTTATTTCAAATATTTCCAGCTTAATCAGGAACATCCAGAGATACATCAAAATAAAGATGAGATACGTACAGTCTAAGACAAAAGTCGTGTCCCGGTTTTGTCCGAATATGAAATGTAACTCGTGAAACATTATGAAAACCCTAACGCAGTTACATGCTCGTGGTTGGCAAGCCTGAATCCCTTAAGCTACTGTTCAGATAAGGGTTCATAGCTTCATATCTGCAGCCGATGAGACAATGTCTAAAACAATCCAAGGGTGTTTCAAAGGTTCAATAGATTTACTGCGTTAAGGTTTCATATTATTCGATGTGGAATGCGAGGTATATTCAGCCCAGCAATGATCGCGAGGACATTTCATCTTTGCACCTGAGCCATTGAAGGCCACATACATCACCACCGGCAGGAGTATGGAGAGAGCTAGTCACATGCATCCAACCACCAAGGAGATGAGAGGTGGTATGATCTCCCTTTATGAAAAAGGAAAAATAGTGAATACATTGCACAAGTATTCGGTATCAATAAGAAAACAGTGACAAGGTGGCTAAAGCGACATGAGGAGGAACGGACAACAGAGAACCGTCACCGTTCAGGTCGCCCTCGGGTCACAACAGAGATGCAAGACCAAGCATTAACAACAACCATGGAAGCTGCACTGAAACCACTGCATTACGCAGTGCCCATGCAGTTAGGGATGAGCTGCAGCTACCATGCAGCATACGAACAACTGCGCGTCGACTTCGGGCGTCTGGATTGTTTGCTCGAACCCCAGCTACCAAACCTCTCTTGACGGTAAGATGCAAGGAGATTCGGTTAGCATTTGCAAGAGTATGCTGATATGGGAATGGAATTCTGGGCAGAGTGTCATTTTTTGTGACGAAAAGGTGTTTTCCTCGGAGAGTCTAGCACCACAATCAGTATGGCGAAAAGTTAACACAAGGTGAGCAAATCCAGTGTATGGTTATCGGAATTGTAATAATCAAGATTTTAACTTTGTGTCCCTAAGACAATCACTTCATCAGTTTTTCTACATATGAAAAAAGGTTGAATTATTGTCTCAAACTAGGCACGTAACAATGCCTTTTACCTTCCCCCCTCCCCCAATTACGCGCAAATAAACTAGCTTCTCATGTGGGTTATAACATACACTCTAATATCCTCTGCATTTATATTACAGATACGACGAAGGGAATATTGTTGCAAACAATAGGAGTTGGTCGTATCGCGGGTGGAGTCTAGGGCTGGATGGCGTGGAGTGGCGTAGGTGAGCTGGTCGAGATATCTTTGCGTCTCACCTCTGCAGACTATGTTGACATCCTGGAAGATGTGTTCTTGCCATCTGTGAAGGCATTATTTACGGAGGAAGATGCATTTCATGTTAATCTGACCCAAGATAACAGCCCAATTCACACTGGCCGGGTTGTAAGGGACTGGTTGGTGGCACATCCAGAAGTGACACTTCTTGACTGGCCTCCACGATCGCCGGACCTCAACCCGATTGAACACGTGTGGGCCCATATGGGTAAACAGTGGAATGGATACAACGGACGGGATCGGATGGAGTTACTCGGCGATGTAAAAGTGTTATGGGAGAACCTTCGAGCACAACCCAACGTTCCCCAACAACTTGTCGAGTCAATGCCACGAAGGCTACGAAAGGTTATCGAAGTAGACGGGGGCTCTACAAAATATTAATGCTGTCTTGTGATGTTTTGTCTGTTTCTGGTATGTGGTGTGATTATCGTGGTAGTATGATAATTATGTTAGTATGGTGGTGGTGTCATGTGGGTGGTAAGGGTGTGGTAGTGGCGAGCCATGGTTGTAATAAATATTACGTGTATAAGACTATAAGTGGGGATATGTGTCTCTTGTTGCAATAAAGGACTGCTTTACTTGTGAACTCATTTCTCCAATACGTATCCTATGATTTAGACATCCCTAGTGATGTGTATCATATGTGTGCTTCAGTCATTGCTTCAAAAAGTTAATCTAATGTATGAGTATCAATAAGTGGTTCGAAAAGAGACTGAGTATACCAGAGGACGCCACCGAAAAAAATAAGGAAGCTACAAGAGGCCGCGAGACCTACACGTGGTAGTTCCTGTTACTTAACACTACCTACAGCCACCTTTCATCCCCATCCATGAAATTGTCGAACCTTCTTTTAAAGCTCTCTATTGACTCCGCACTAACCCTGTCTACTGAGTCCATTCCAATCATTTACCACACTATTTGTGAACCAGTTTCTCCCTATTTCTTTTTTAAATCCACGTTTTACCAGTTTGAATCCGTTATTCTTGTTCTACCCTGCTTACTAGCCGTAAGAACTGTTCCTACATCTCCTTTATTATATCCCTTTAACCACTTAAAAACTTTTAATCAGATTGGCCTTTACTCTACGCCTCTAGAGTGAGTGTAAATTTAATAGCCTCAATCTCTTCTCATAACTATAGTTACGCATCCCCTGTATCATTTTGGTCATCATTCTCTGCCCTGATTCTAACAAGGCAATATCTATGCTGTAACACGGAGACCAAAACTGAACCACATAGTCTAGATGAGATCTGACTAGAGCCAAATAAAGGTTTATTATAGTGGTTCTGAACCTTTTCAGAGGCGCCGAACCCTAACGAAAACGTCCTCACACAAGCTGAGCCCTCAAATATGAGAGGGAAAAAAAAATCTAAAGAAACTGCTTGAAAATTCATAGTATATTTGGATAATATAAGAACAAATTCCATTTTAATCTATACAAAAAATGAAAGCGTCAAAATTCATGAGTATATTTGGATAATAATATGAAAGAAGAAAGGAAGGACTCTGAAGCAGTGACGTATATAGGTCCTTAAAAAGAAAGGGGAATACGGAGGTGAATCCAGGATTGTTATAAAGGGATGAGGGTTGGAGCGAAGCGAGCCTCAACACCTGAGGGCGTTTACAATAATAGCAAAATTGCAATGTGTTTCGGAGGGCTTCAGCCGAACCCTGAGACTGGGCTCACCGAACCCAGGATCAACCACTGCCTTTATATTACCCCAGCACTTCTACTTTAACACCACCTGGTAATGAATCCTAAAACAATTACTCGTGAGGATACGAACTAATATGACGTATGCGTTGTGGTGAGATCGAAGCACTTATGGCAGTGCTACCAACCGTTCGTATGGCATACGGCAGAGAGCATCGAAAGGTTAGCCATTTACCAGATGTCTTAACCAAAATTCAGGACAACGACTTTTGTCTTAGACTGTACATAGGAAGGAGTTTACATGGAAAAAGGTTATCAGTTATTCTATGTGTGTAGGTATCATATAAAAATTATTTGAAATAATTTCCCAGCTATCAATGCACTAAACTGTCAGACGTACGATAGCCATTACAAAGGGTTAAAAACCCACAAAAGGCCTAAATTGTCACCCTTAACCAGTCGATAACATAATGAGAACTTAGTTATAGCTTGTTTTCGCTCCTTCATTATATCGAAATAGACTGAATAATATAAATAATTGCAGTACGACACGTTTTTTTAGGAATTCCTCGACCGCGCTGACGGCGCTGTGTCAGTGAGTGAAATCAGTTAGTGGGAAAACGCACTAGTGGGTGGATGTTGTTATGTGGTTCGCCGCAACCTATATCCTTCTACATGGCTGTTCAGTGTTCCACGTATACCAGCATGTAAACCCAATAACGAAAATGTTTTTGTACTTATGAAATAAACAATGTCCGTAGCAATTATGATCTCCTTTTCATCGTATTACTGGGTAACGACATAGGAATATTTCTGGTTAAATTTTCTAAGCATATTGCATATATAGTAATGTTTTTAAGTGTTGAACAGCCCATTAGTCTATTAATCGGCTAATGGGCTGTGCAACACCCCTTAAAACATTACTATATCTGCAATATACTTAGAAAGTATAACCATAAATATTCCTCAATCAGTTAATATAACAGTGGCAAATGGTAATATGCTCTGGGCGGGCCGTGGGAGCGGCCCCCCGGTGACCCTCTGAGCAAATTCCCAGGGGCCCCTAGTGTACACTACTGTTGGGCCCGCCGGTAAGACTAGGAGGGCCTCCGGACCCCCTACGTTTTTGGTTTTTGTGGGAGGCCTCGATTCAGTATCACGGTGCAATCGCGATTTGACAGAAATCACCCCCGCTTTCCCCCATATTCTGGGGGAAATTATTCCCCAAAGGCATCGATTCGTCTCTTCAAGTCGCTATTGGGCCCATGGCTCACAACCATAGAGTAAGAAGGGGATCACAAGGGGACTTGAAGATCCGGATTTTTGTCCCCGCACGGGGTACCGACAACCCCAAATACCCCTGTGAGCGAGTCCAAACCCCGTGGGTTATCCCCAACCCGCCGTAAGACTTCTTACTGATCCCCGTTTTATGGACTGGCTACAAGGTAGTAAAATTTCCAAGATCTCAAGTCCTCGCCGCAGTGCCGGGCACCATGAACAGACGTATGTTCATCAAGTAATCCCAAACACCTGGGCCCATATTTAAAGTTTTAGGATTCGTTTAGACTCGCTCGAGTTTTAAATATGGGGGCCCCGGCGTCCTAAATTTTTTCGAGCGCATCCTAAATCGCTAAGACCGTCCAAATTTTCAGGTTTGGCTAGGACAGGGTGTGAGGTTCCTAGCGAGCAGGGGGCGGCTAAGACCGCCTAAGGACGTAAACAGGAGTGCCCCACCCACCCCTGAAAAAACTTTTCGTGATGGGAAGATGTACTGGACGAATTTGTTGATAAAAAATAATCAAGCAAACCCGCGGACCGAGAAGGGATTAATATGTGACAGATAGGGGGAATTAATATAAAGAACACTAAAAAATAGGGCATCGTGCATGCAAGTCACGAGGGTTATTATTCACTCTTTGAGGTTTTTCATTTTCCCCCTCCCTTGATATATGTATCGGATACAGTTTGAAGTGCACCCCACCAAACTTTTGAGAAGAATGGTATCATTTTGAGAAAAAAAGCGTTTAGAGTAGGTACTAAAAAAAAAATTTTAAAAAATTGAAAAAGTCGTGATTTAAGCCATGGAACAATATCCATAAAACTCTATTTCTCTTCCCACTCCCTAGTCTTGATAATTTCTTTGTTCTTGATATCACTGAATATCCCAAAACCCCACTTACCAATTTAACAGTTTTTGGTTAAAAAGAACAGTTTCGGGGAGTATAGTATCAGCATTATTTTTCAATGCCCCATGGGAAGGAAATTGGGTTTTTTAAAAAGACCCGAAAAAGAAATCTACACTAGAAAAGGTTAGTTTGTAGGTCGGGGTGACTAAACCAAACGGAAATATTCCGCAGGATTTGGCGGTTGTTGGCGGGGGGCCCAACCACCCGGACAACGCGCCCCATAAAAATTTGTTTTCTTAACCTAAAAACTAAACATAACCTAATCCAAATTACCTAGCAAAAATAACCAAAACCAAAAACCTTAACATAACCTAAACAACCTAACCTAACTCAGCAATTTGGAAAAATGGACGAGATTTTGGGGTCTTTTTCAGACCCGACTTTTTTTTCCGGGTTTTTAATAGGGCTTTTTCTAATGGAGAAGTTTTTTTTGCGCAACCCCAAAGTTAAAAAAAAAAAAAAAACATCCCCGAATTTAGGGGCCGTTTCCATTAAAACAGTATCCCATCAAAAAAAAAGCACTTAAAACTTGGCCGGGGAAATTAGCAGGGTCTTTAGGTTTTAATGAAACCTAACAAACCCTTTTTGGGTTTTTAATGAAACCCAAAAAACCTGGAAAATCTTAAAAAAAAAGGGGCTCCACCTAAGCTGACACAAATTTTGTTACGATTAATTATGTTTTTAAGAATCTGTTTATTTTTTAAGGAGTGCCGACCTTATTGTCTACTGGCCGATATTAAATTTCAGCGATCCAAATGTTATATTATTAGTTTTGGTTGCGGGCCCCAGAAGATGCCAGTAGAAGAGCTGTAGCCGAAACGCCGGGACGAACGCGAAATTTTTTTCCCACCACTAGGGCATCTTTTGGGTAGAAAAACCAAAAGATCCCGGAAAAAAAAGTGTTGGGAAGGGCCCTTTAGGTTAGGTTGGGCAGGCGGGTTTGGGTTAGGTTAGGTGGGGTTACTTTAGGTGGGTTAGGCACAGCAAAGGGGCCGAAGGGGGGGCTGGGTTTGGGTCTGTAGATTTTGTATTTTAAAATAGAGGCTCAATCTCTACTTCTTCTTAGGGCCAACAAGTTGGGGACATGGGGGAAAACCGGGGTTTTTGGGGGGGGTAGACAACAAAAGGGAAAATGGCCCCCCCCCCAAAAAAAAAAACTAAAAATGGAAAAAATTTTCCCAGCATGGATTTTCGGGGAAAAAATTTCCCTTTATGTGTGTCCCCCAAAAAGGAGACAATAAGGGAAAAAATTTACTCCACAAAAAAAACCCCAAACTAGGGAAAATTCCTAGAAAGACTTAAAGGGAAATTTCCCGATAAAGTTCATGAAAGGGAAATCCCAGTTTAGGGATTTTTTTGGGGGGCCAATTTTTTTTATGTGTGGCCCCCCCCCAAAAAATCCGGTTTCCCCCCATGTCCCAAGCTGTTGGGTATAAGAAAAAGATAGAGGGTGGAGCCTTGTTTTTAAGATTTACCCCTAACCTTAACCAAAAGATATCTAACCCAACATTATAGGTTTATTAAAGCCCATAAGACTCTGAAAATCTTTCCCGGCCAAGTTTGTGCTTTTTTTGATGGAGATAGTGTTTTAATGGAAAAGGTACCTAAAATTCGGTGAAATTTTTTTTTTGTTTTTAAACTGGGTTGCGCAAAATAAAAAAATCCCGGGAATAATGGGCGAGAGTTTCGCGGTCGTTTACAGAGACACCGACTATTTTTCTTGGCCTACAATAGGTGCTTGTCTAATGGAGAAGTTTTATTTTGCGCAAAAAAAAAAAAAAAAAAAAAAAAAAAAAATTAAACTTAACCTAACCTTAAGGTTTTTAAGAAAAACCCAAACCCAACTGTAAGGGTTTTAATGAAACTAACCAACCCAAAAGGTTTTTAAGAAACCTAAAACCCAACCCTTTAACCACAAAGTAACATTTTTTTTAAACTTTTTTTAGGGTTTTGGGAAAAAAAACTTATTA
The DNA here is from genome assembly GCA_016584305.1 of Chionoecetes opilio. Lineage (NCBI taxonomy): Eukaryota > Metazoa > Arthropoda > Malacostraca > Decapoda > Majidae > Chionoecetes > Chionoecetes opilio. The sequence continues at coordinate 25,056 of JACEEZ010005071.1, forward strand.
GAACAAGGAACGGTAAAATTTGGGAAAAAGCCTTCACCCCCATCTTTTTTTTCTTTCCCCTATACCAACAAGCCTGGGGGAATGGGGGGAATACGGGGTTTTTTGGGGGGGGGAAACAAATATAAGGATTTTTGGCCCCCAAAAAAAATCATCAAAACACTTAGTAAAAAAACTAAAATAACCTAACCTTAAACCCCAAAGTATACCTAAACAAACCAAAAAACCCTTTAACCCCAAAGTAACCCAACCTAACCCAACCTTAACCACAAAGTTTACCTACCAACCTAACCTTTTAACCCCAAGTATACAAAAGAACAAATTTAACCTTAACACAAAGTATACCTAAACCAACCTTTAAACCCCAAAGTATACCCAACCTTAACCCAAAGTAACCCAACCTAACCTAACCAACCTTAACCACAAAGTTTCCTAACCAACCTAACCCTTAAAACCCCAAAGTATACAACCTAACCCAACCCAAACCTAACCCCCAAAGTATTCCCAAACCCAAAACAACCCAACTGGATTAGAATTTTTTGAGGCACATCATATTTCATAGCGGCCGTGTGGGGTTTAACCCAAAGGGTGAGCGCAGCTGGAACCTTTTTTAGAGTGAAGTACAATAAGATACAATACAGGCGGTAGTTATTTCGAAAGCCGGAAGGAGGAGCTCCAAAGTATTTCCCAAGATATTGTAGGCCCAAAAAAAAATGCGGTTCTCTGAAAAAAGACCGCGAAACTCGTCCCCTTAAACCATCCCATTAGAAAAAGAACCTATGTAGGGCCCGGAAAAAAAAGTCGGTTCTTTTAAAAAAGACCCCGAAGTCCTCGCATTAAACGGGAGTCCTTGACGTATCTCTTCGCCGTCATTTGGCATGGAAAATTCCCTGCAGGGAAAGGGGAAATTTTTCCCCTTTCTTGAAAGAGTGGCCAAGGATGAAAGTCTGTCCCGAAAAATTTTTTTTTCTCCGATAGGCGAAGAAATGTCAAGTTTTTGTCTTTTTAACGGAACGTTTCATTCTGGTACAATTATTCTTATAGAGAATTTATCGTTTTAGTCTTCAGCCCCAAATTTTCATAGAAATATTTAAACGTGTTTTTTTATATTTTTTTAACCTTTCTGAGACTCTTTGTAGTGATATTTTATGAATCCAATTTGGGCTCCTGCTAAATTAGCGTCGCGCTTCGCCCAAGCCGCCGTTTTAGGACGCGTCTTAGACTTTCCCCGAACTAGGACGCAGGGTTAGGACGAAACCCGGACGAATCCTAAAACTTTATAAGATGGGCCCGGACCTTGGTTTTTTAAGCCAGGAGCCTCAAGTCCAAAGGCTTTTCCCCTTCGGCAGGCCCGAGGCCCTCACCCGGAGGGGTATTTTCCATTTCTTTCGAACGTTCACAAAAGGCTTTCGAATTTCGCAAGCCTTTTGGATGTTCACAATTTTTAGGACATATTTACTAAGCTGAGAACGGGTGTGAACGTTCGCAAAGTGTTCACAATCTGTGAGTGCTCTTGACCAGTCGCAAGGCCTTGCGAACACTAAATAACTCTACAAAACCAACCCAAACTTATCCTATACCTAACCAAAACTAAACCTAAACCAACCTACCAAACTCGTATGTAATCTAACCCACCGTCAATAGTATTATTTCGGTAGTGGGCTTTCAAAAGTCCTAGGGATTCTTACCTACATCATCGTGGAGATTTCTTCATTTGAGTATTTTAAAAACACATTTCCCATGGCGCAATTCGAGGTATCACTGTTTGCAGTTCACCTCACTTCTCGCCAGGTGGCTATAGTGTCGTCTCAAAAATATGTGGACAAACTTAAATCTCTCAATACATGAACATTTTTCTCTATACATTTAACCAGTGCATTTTTCTCTTTCTTTTTGTATGTTGGGTAATATATATAATCTTTTAATTAAATGATCAGCCGTACAATACCTACAGTACGCTGCAAGTTCCATGACAACCACACCACATGTTTTCCTCTTAAAATTAGGTTGCCAAGTTGTGTCATTATTGTCGACATACTTCCCTCCATTTTTTTCTCTCTCTCTCCTCTCTCTCTCTCTCTCTCTCTCTCTCTCTCTCTCTCTCTCTCTCTCTCTTATAGCTAGCTATTAACTGGTATTGTTCAGGAGACTTAAAATTGAAATTAAATAAATTAAATTAAATGATAATTAAACTCATTAAAATCTTATCTGGTACTGAGAGAGAGAGGAGAGAGAGAGAGAGAGAGAGAGAGAGAGAAGGAGAAGAGAGAGGAGAGAGGAGAGAGAGAGAAGAGAGAGAGAAGAGACGAGAGAGGAGATGGAGAGAGAGAGAGAGAGGGAGAGAGAGAGAGAGAGAGAGAGATTATTAATATGTGAAAGGTAAGAAGGAAGGGAAGGAAGGAAGGGAGGAGAGAAGGAGGGAGGAAGGAAGGGAAGGAGGGAGAGATGGAGGTAACACGACTTCTCTCCTTCTCCTTTCCTCTTCCTCCTCCTCTCCTCCTACATACGATTTATTGTAATATAATAAATACTACTATTACTACTATCATTTGAGAGAGAGAGAGAGAGAGAGAGAGGAGAGAGAGAGAGAGAGAGAGAGAGAGAGAGAGAGAGAGAGAGAGAGAGAGAGAGAGAGAGAGAGAGAGAGTGGTTCAGTTAAACACAAACACAAGTCATCGTACTTCTAATGTTTATAGCCAGCCGGCCCAGCCCTGACGTGCGACTATCGTGCGCCTGGCAACGTGAAAGGCTGCGGCTTATGGTTACCACTTAAGCCGCAGCCTCATAATGTATGCCATTATTTCAATAGTTCCAGACAATGACATGTGATTTCCTTTCAGGAGTTGGCTCATATAGTCCCTAGTTGCATTTCATTGGCATGTCTGTAAGAAACTGACTGTTTTAACATTGTAACAGGCCTCACTATTGGTATTGTTAAATGTCCTTATATATTTTTAGTTTTCACACAACGATGAAATTCGTTTATTAATATTAGAGTATGCATATTATGATATACATTGGATACTAAAAACTTCATTGAAGTACAGCATCAGCTGATAAATAAAACAATAAAAATGCCTAACTGATTACTTTAAAGGACCTTGTCCTCATTTCTGAGAGACGACACTATGGCCACCTGGCGAGAAGTGAGGTGAACTGCAAACAGTGATACCTCGAATTGAATAATAATGGCGTTACATGTACTACCGAAAATCTATCGTTATTTCAGCCAGAAATGGTTAAGTTAGGTTAAATTAGATTAGGTTAGGTTAGAGATTGGGTTTGATTTAATAACAATTGATATCAAGAAAAAGTGAAAGTTAGCAATACTATGGCAATGCGAAATAGAGCAATGTTTGCGGGGAGGGGCGGGTTGGGCACCCCCTACACATGTAAACTAAAATTTATTTCCGATAAAAACGAATGATAGATTGATTTACTACACGACTATAGTGTTATTGATGGTAGAGATACGGGCCATACCTATAGCCGCCGCGGCTAGAGATACGGGTTCATACCTATAGCCGCCGCGGCTAGAGATACGGGTTCATCATACCTATAGCCGCCGCGGCTAGAGATACGGGTTCATCATACCTATAGCCGCCGCAGCTAGAGATACGGGTTCACATACCTATAGCCGCCGCGGCTAGAGATACGGGTTCATCATACCTATAGCCGCCGCGGCTAGAGATACGGGTTCATCATACCTATAGCCGCCGCGGCTAGAGATACGGGTTCATACCTATAGCCGCCGCGGTTAGAGTTGTTCTTGGCGCTTCATAATAGTAGATAAATGCTTAGTATGTAGATAAGGTGTTAGGCAGTGGTAGAAAATGTACACACTGCTGTTTTCCGCGCCAAAATATGTAGTATATACAAAATTCCTTTATATTGATTTTTATTGCTACTGTTGAAATTATAGTATTAATTGACGTGAACTCAAATTGCTATTAACCCAAGAACTACCTAGACTGCAATGATACCCTATTTAGACACTAACTAAGGTATACTCAGCAGTGGTAGATGGGTTGATGATTTGAAGGCTTGATTATTATTTGAGGAGTGGTGGTAGTCGCTGTAAGGCGCGGATAATTGTGGTATGGTGCACGTAATGGCGGGGATGGTGGTAGGCCGCGGTGGTGCCAAGGTTAACTTTCCAGTTACCTGGCGCGGCGCGGCACTGCTGTGGTGTTTTTACCACCTAGTCCTTGCTTTAACCGATTGATCGGTTATATGGCTCAATCATATTAAGATGAGCGTGACTACACCTTAGTGTACAATCAAGAGAGTCGCTACACCTTTATCGTGTAGGTTTAATGCGTGAATTACCTTTGAATTACCGTGAAGTGCCTTCACTGAAAATCTCTGATCAGCTGGGCTCGAGATTGGAACCGCCACGTAGGAGGTTCCAATATTGTATCATCACAATTCTTATATTATGTTAACTCTTTGATTAATTGTGGTACTAGTGATTACCACCAGAATTATATTACTATATTTAATGCATCTTAATTTATACTCAATTCTATAATAATATATACATACCATTCTCCCGATTAGAGAGCAGTTTTAGTGGATAATTTCCACAGCTGCAATAATACATTTCTTACAAGAAAAAAAAATTCTTCTACGGTTTTGGTCACAATATTTCCTTTGTATTTGTTATTTGTAGTGAGAGAGCTATTGGAGTGGCGTTACTTTCACTGTTTGTTTTGATTGCAAGGAGCGGAGGATTCCTAGCTGGCAGCTATTCACAAGACTTTGATAAATAGTTCGCAAGGATAGCTCCCAACATTGAACAGCCCTCTATTCTGCGAACAGAAATTTGCGAACGTTCGTAGACTTGTGGTAAATATCCCTCCAGGACCTCCAGCGACTCAGCAAAGATTACTGCATCATCGGCAAAAACAAGATCAGTGATCTTGGTGTTGCCGAGGGATGCTCCACAATCACTTTGATCTACAACTTTGCCCAATACCCAGTCCATACAAGTGTTGAAAAGTGATGGAGCAAGGACGCACCCTTGCCTCACTCCTGTATTAACAGGAAAGAAGCTGGATACACCTCCCCCGCACTTCACAGTAGCTACTCTCAGTCCCAGAATACCAGTCATCAAACCTATAGTCCTTGCAGGAATCCCGCGAATTCGCAGATGATCCCAAAGTGACTCGTGATGCACTGAGTCAAACGCCTTCTTGAGATTAACATAGGCTGCAAGCATCCCCTGTCGAAACTCACGTCGGCGTTCCACCAGGACACGAAGCGCTAGGATACGGTCCGTTGTTGACTTACCAGACGTGAACCCAGACTGCTGAGATCTCTGATGCTTCAGCAGATGGCTGCGGATCCGTGTCAGCAATAGATGGGCAAGCACCTTGCCTGGCACGCTGAGCAGTGTAATACCGCGGTAATTGTTGCAGTCCTAACGGTCCCCTTTCCCTTTCCAGATAGGGACGACCAGCCCCCTTTTCCAGTCAGGAGGAATGGTACCTGATTGCCACACGGCAGTCAGGACAGCATGCAACCCACGGATCTTGGCCTCACCCCTAGCTTTGAGGAGCTCCGCACTGATATTACAAACACCAGCTGCCTTTCCACCCCTCAACTTTGCTACAGCCTCTCTGACTTCGTCAAGCGAGGGTGCGGTTTCGTCAATAGGAGGATCGGCATCCACTGCCTGTAACCCAGTGGTTTTGAAGCTGCTCAGGTCCACCGTGAACAACTACCCAAAGTACTCAGCCCAACGAGTCATCTGCCCATCCATGTCCGACACGAGGCGCCCATCTGCTGTTCGAATAGCACTCGCCCCAGATGGAGACTTGGAACGGAGCTTCTTCAGGGCTCGGTGGGGGGGTCGGAGGTCATTAGCGTTCAAATGACCCTCGACATCCTCAGCGAGACTCCTGACATACGTCTCCTTGTCTCTCCCCAGGAGGGTTCTAGTCCGGCGTGACAGAGCCCTGTGCTGGTCCTGGTTCCCAGCCAGCCTGGCAGCGCGACTCTCCTCGATTTTCTCCAGCGTCTCCGTAGAGACAAAACCACGCCTTGACCTCGGGCGCTCCCCAATACACTCCTTGGCAGCCTGTAGAGTTTCACGTTTGAAGGTATCCCACAGTTCTACAGGATCCCCGAGAGCACCGAGCACATCAAACCGATTTGAGACTGCCACCGCATACTCATGAGCACATGTCACGTCCTTCAGTTTCTCAAGATGAAACACAGTATGGTTACCTCTTGAGATTCTTCTGGACTTGACATGAAGCTTAAGTGTAGCAACAACAAGTCTGTGATCTGTTCCAAAGAACTCAGCACCCCGGTAAACCCTGCAGTTCTGGAGGATCCTCCAACGAGTACTAACGAGGATGTGGTCGATCTCCTTAGCTACCCCTCCGGCATTACTATACCATGTCCAGCGGTGCAGCTCTGGTCTCTGATACCAAGAACCTGCAATCCTCAACCTTCTGGACCTTGCTAAATTCAGAAGCAGAGAACTATTAATGTTTCTGGTACCGGAGCCATGGGGACCAACCACTGATCTATATAACATGGATCGCGGAAGCCTGGCTCAGCACTGGTTCCAACTGTCCGCCATCTTGTCGTAACCAAAACAAAGCCTTGTTTCTGCGGCTCGCGTTGCTGTCTATCTGGTGTTATCGCCTCGTCATGCCAAGTTGTGCTTGCTGTCTGGCTGTGTTATCACCTCGTCATGCCAAGCTGTGCTGCTATGTCCTGTACAAACAGATCAGGACCTGGAAGTGGCAAATCTTTCCACCTGTGAGTAACACCACACACACACACACGCACCCACCACACACACACACACCCACCACACACACACCCACCACACACACACACACCCACACCCACCACACACACACACGCACCCACCACCCATCACACACACGCACCCACCACACACACACGCACGCACCCACCACACACCCACGCACCCACCCACACACCCACACCCACACACACCCAGACACCCACACCCACACCACACACACACCCACACCCACTCCCCACCCAGCCCATCCACTCTTAATCCATCTACCCACTCCAGTCATCCATCTACTAGTTAAAAAAAAAATATAGGTGGATATGGTATACTTTTTTTTATATAGGTAGATATAGATATAAGTATATTTTTTTATATATGATCATTTGTATCATAACCGCACTCAGGTCTGTTTCCGTTCCGCGCGCTTCCTAATAAGCGGTGCTTGTTCTAATGGAGATAGCTTTATTTTGCGAAGAAAAAAAAGAGGAAAAAAAAGTATACCTTGTGGTTAAAGTTAGGTTAGGTTTCATTACAACCAATAAGGTTAGGTTAGGTTTCATTAAAACCTTTAAGGTTAGGTTAGGTTTCATTAAAACCTATAAGGTTAGGTTAGGTTTCATTAAAACCTTTAAGGTTAGGTTAGGTTTCATTAAAACCTATAAGGTTAGGTTTCATTAATATTATTTTTTTTGGGGGGGGGGGGGTTGCGCAAAATAAAACTATCTCCATTGCAACAAGCACCTATTGTAGGCCAAGAAAAAATGGTTGATGTCTCTTAAAACGACCGCGAAACTCGTCCATTATTACCAAAAGTTGTTTCGTAGTCTAAATGAAACCATAGTCGTTTCGTACACTCAGCTCAGAGTTGAACTTGACTACTAGAGTTACGAAACGACACCAGGTATGTACGAAAATACTCAAAATCAGTGTACGAAACTAACTACTTTCAATTCAATATACCTAATTAAGAAAGGTTTTTTGATTAGGCCAAAAGTTTTTGATTAATTTAACCTTCCTGTAATCCCCGAGAGTAGCTTCTATGGACCACTGTGGCTCGCGCCGTACCCGTGGCGGCGGCGGTACGGGGCTAGCGCCGTTATAGTGGACGAGAACTGCGCGTTCGCTCATTAGGTCAGACACACACACACTCGGTGGTTCGCTCATTAGGTCTGTACACTGCACTCTTAGCCTCTCGCTTTACCACATACACCACACCTGTCACTACACACTTGTACGGCCTCGCAACACACCTGTCACTACACACCTGTACGACCTCGCAACACACCTGTCACTACACACCTGTACGGCCTCGCAAGACACCTGTCACTACACACCTGTACGGCCTCGCAACACACCTGTCACTACACACCTGTACGGCCTCGCAACACACCTGTCACTATACACCTGTACGGCCTCGCAAGGCACCTGTCACTACACACCTGTACGGCCTCGCAACACACCTGTCACTACACACCTGTACGGCCTCGCAAGACACCTGTCACTACACACCTGTACGGCCTCGCAACACACCTGTTGTCTGTGTATCACCGTAAATAAATGACTTGGAAGGTTCGACGATGCACTAGGTTGGAAGTTTAGTAGTAGTAGTAGTAGTAGGTGTTAATAGTAGTTGTAGGTGGTAATAGTAGTAGTAGGTGGTAATAGTAGTAGTAGTAGTAGTAGGTGTTAATAGTAGTAGTAGGTGGTAATATAGGCTATCACATGCCAGCAGCCAACACCCAGCCACTGCCTGGCCGGCCCATGTATTTGTTTTGGTTATTTCAAGATGGCGGCTGGTGACTTCAGTATCTCGGCCACAGCTAGCCCAGATCCGCGATCCATGTTATATAGATCAGTGGGACCAACACACAACTCGTAGCCATCTCTCACAGTGCCAGTAGTAGCATTGAAGTCGCCCAAGACAATGAGTGTGTCCCGAGGAGGACACCGGTCTAATACAGAGTCGAGTTTGGCGTAGAACATCTCCTTCTCTTCAGTTTTACGCACCTCGGTAGGAGCGTACACTGCAACAAGAGACATGAAACCCAGAGTGTGTTTCATCCTCACCCACATACGCTCATCAACCGGAGTAGCCTCAACAACTGACGGCTGCAGTTTGCTGGAGATGCCTATAACTACTCCCCGAAAATGGTCGTCATTGCTCATGCCGGACCAGTAGTAGGTGTAACCCCCACTGCTAGTCTCGCCACTGCCAGGCCTCCTCGTCTCAGAGAGTCCCACTATATCCACCCTCAGCCTACTGAGCTCGCCCGATAGGAGAGGCAGTCAACGATCGTCTGAGAGGCTCAGAACGTTCCACGAGCCCACACGAAGAACATGCAGGTTGATCCCAGGAGTGATTCGACGGGCAGGCGCCGCCTCTGCACCGCCACGGCCACCCCCATGAGAAAAAGTTGGGCTAGGGAGCCCTACCACTCGATTTAGGGTGCGGGATTCCCGAGGGCTTCGCCCAGCACTCGTCATAGGCAGACCCCCCCCCCCCCCCTGCGTCGGCATTGGAGGGGTCTGCATGGTCGGGGCCCCCGGCAAAACTGGGTCGGGAGCGCGGTTACCACGCCCTCAGTCTCTACCTCTTAATATGTTTGTGGCTAAGTTAGGTTTTTACAGGGAGGGGTCACAAACCCCTCCCCAACCAATCTATGTCAGGGATTGGCCTTGCTGCTCACCGTGGCCAGGGACGCAGAACCCCCTGTAGGGATTAATCCCAGGCTGCCCACTATTTCACCCATAGCTGGGGTTGGATGGCCATTGACTCAATAGTGAGTTCATCTGCCCTTAAAGATGGTCTTATTTTTAGTCCATCTGGGTGTCCAGCACACCCTCCTCACTGGTAGAACCAGTGGGGTAGCCGGTTTAGTCACCGACGATCCGACCATGCGGCTGGTTGTACTGGGAGACAGGAAAGGCCAGGCAAAATTCGTCAGACCGAGGACAGAGGCCCGAAGTCAAGGAAGCAACCAGGAGGTCGTCCCCCGGGCGTTGGGCCCCAATCCCCGGGCCCGAAGCCCCCCCCACGATGACAGCGAGCCTGGGAACGGGAGAGTCTTTCACTAATAAAACCGATTTTGATATACTCATGTCCATATCATGAACATTGGTTTGAAGAAATAGTATTTTAAATTATGGTCTACTCCTCCATATCCTGATAGCCTCTAAGGAAGTGTTACTATATAAGAAGTATATACTATACGTCAAAATGTTTAGGTGAATATATTTCTCCATTGATGTTGAAAAACTATAGATTATTCGCACAAGGGTAGTATACTTTCTTATTCTATAAAAACCATGATTAACGCCATGGATAATTTCGCCATTCGACATATCTGACATAAATACTGCCAAACGTACGATGTACGTAAACACGAGTGCCGACTATAGAAGCTAGTAGTGTTAAGGCATATATATGGGTAGAAACGTATATATTTTATGTAATGTATATATGGGTGTGGCACTCATTGTGCCGGTTTCACCCAGTTACTGCAGAATCAGCAAGATAGAGAAGCCGACAAGGTTAGAGAGATGTCACCTAGCTTATTATGCATCTCTTATAAATAAATGGTAAACATAATAGATATTAATATAGAGTAGTTATTTTAAATCAGTTTATTCTATGGTAGAAACATTACTTGCTACGTGCTATTTATTAGTAAGGGAGCAGATGTATATGTCTCATAGATAAACGAGTACTTGACACCTGCACGAGAGAGGCAGCGGCGGCTAACCGCCGGCCTCGACGATAGACAGGGAGAGGGGCGATAGCCTTTGCCAGGGGAGGTAACGGAGGTTGGAACAGGGATTCCTGCCCATTTGTTATTTGTATATAGTGTAGATTTACACATTTATTATTTCCATGGCGTCTCTCAGAGACGGACTGAAGCCAAGGCTTAGGGCGGAGATTGTAAGAGGGATTCCTCATCTACATATTTCGTCAAGTGTATAGTTTAAGCTTAATTATACGAACTACCTCAACCCTGGCGTCTCTCTACATTCTCACGACACCACTAATATTCCAAAAGAAACAGATTGATTGAAACGTGTGTTACTGGACATTACTCATCTACATTCACGGTGAGTACCTGTGTGATTAGAATTACTCGCGTAAAGGAAAAACCAGAACAGTAGCTTGTGTTTACCAGGTATTACAAGTGCCCCTGGCGCAGGAACGTCCCGGAAACCATTGAACACTTGTTGGTGCATAGTCCACACTCCACACCTTCACTCCCACCGTGTAGTACCCACTGGCCAGCCACATGGGTTGTTGCAAACTACATTCCGGGAAACTTGTCGTGCACCAAACTGAAGCTTACCTGTTAACTGTTACCGAAGTATAAGAATATGGTAACAGTTGTTCATTAATGCATTAATCAAATTTTCTACCATGATATAATGCTATATGATTAAATGAGACGTTTACCGAATCGGGAAGGTATGTAGGCTACATGTTGATTTTATGGAGAAAATAATTACTATTGTAGCTACGCATATATTTTTATTTTCTATACATCCTTGACACCAATGTCACATTTGTTAAATTAATTTAAGTATTTTTTTTATTTGAAGAAAACACTATATAGAACCATGTTAAAACAAATAATCTATGAAGTCCGCAAAACATGTATATTTTTGTGAGATTCACAGACTCTAACGGAATCATACAACTCAGTGCAGTTACCCATTGATGATGATGATGAACTTGTCTCATCCGTATTTCATAATTTAGCCTTCTTATCATACTCTCACATCCAAGCATCGCTTCATTATTGTTTCCTGCACTTATGAATTCCTCAATAATTGTCTATCTATTCTTTGACATCTCTCTACTTTAGCATTCTCACATTTTCGTTTTTAATTTCATCACCTTTCTTTTATCCTATTCGCCTATCTCTCTATATTTAACAAATAAATCTTTCAGTTATGTCTATATACATTTCAGTTATGTCTATATACATAACCCCAGCTATGGGTTAAACAGTGGGCAGCCTGGGGTTAATCCCTACAGGGGGTTCTGCGTCCCTGGCCACGGTGAGCAGTAAGGCCAATCCCTGACATAGATTGGTTGGGGGGGGGGGGGGGGGGTTGCAACCCTTCCCTGTAAAAACTAAACTAGCCACAAACATATTAAGAGGTAGAGGCCGGGGGCGCGGTAATCGCGCCCCCGACCCGGTTTTGCCGGGGGGCCCGACCATGCAAACCCCTCCTATGCCGACGCAGGGGAGGGGTCTGCCTATGATGAGTGCGGGGCAAAGCCCTCGGGAATCCCGCACTCTAAATCAAGTGGTAGGGCCCCCTAGCCCAACTTTTTCTTATGGGGGTGGCCGTGGCGGTGCAGAGGCGGCGCCTGCCCGTCGAATCACTCCTGGGATCAACCTGCGGAGGGTTCTTCGTGTGGGCTCGTGGAACGTTCTGAGCCTCTCAGACGATCATCGACTACCTCTCCTATCGGGCGAGCTCAGTAGGCTGAGGGTGGATATAGTGGGACTCTCTGAGACGAGGAGGCCTGGCAGTGGCGAGACTAGCAGTGGGGGTTACACCTACTACTGGTCCGGCATGAACAATGGTCACCGTGTACGGGGAGTAGCTATAGGCATCTCCAGCAAACTGCAGCCGTCAGTTGTTGAGGTTACTCCGGTTGATGAGCGTATAATGCGGGTGAGGATGAAACACACTCTGGGTTTCATGTCTCTTGTTGCAGTGTACGCTCCTACCGAGATGCGTAAAACTGAAGAGAAGGAGATGTTCTACGCCAAACTCGACTCTGTATTAGACCAGTGTCCTCCTCGGGATACACTCATTGTCTTGGGCGACTTCAATGCTACTACTGGCACTGTGAGAGATGGCTACGAGTTGTGTGTTGGTCCCCATGGCTCCGGTACCAGAAACATTAATAGTTCTCTGCTTCTGAATTTAGCAAGGTCCAGAAGGTTGAGAATTGCAGGTTCTTGGTATCAGAGACCAGAGCTGCACCGCTGGACATGGTATAGTAATGCCGGAGGGGTAGCTAAGGAGATCGACCACATCCTCGTTAGTACTCGTTGGAGGATCCTCCAGAACGGCAGGGTTTACCGGAGTGCTGAGTTCTTTGGAACAGATCACAGACTTGTTGTTGCTACACTTAAGCTTCATGTCAAGTCCAGAAGAATCTCAAGAGGTCTCATCATCAATCTCAAGAGCCAAATACTGTGTTTCATCTTGAGAAACTGAAGGACTTGACATGTGCTCATGAGTATGCGGTGGCAGTCTCAAATCAGTTTGATGTGCTCGGTGCTCTCGGGGATCCTGTAGAACTGTGGGATACCTTCAAACGTGAAACTCTACAGGCTGCCAAGGAGTGTATTGGGGAGCGCCCGAGGTCAAGGCGTGGTTTTGTCTCTACGGAGACGCTGGAGAAAATCGAGGAGAGTCGCGCTGCCAGGCTGGCTGGGAACCAGGACCAGCACAGGGCTCTGTCACGCCGGACTAGAAAACCCTCCTGAGGAGAGACAAGGAGAGGTATGTCAGGAGTCTCGCTGAGGATGTCGAGGGTCATTTGAACGCTAATGACCTCCGACCCGCCTACCGAGCCCTGAAGAAGTTCCGTTCCAAGTCTCCATCTCGGGCGAGTGCTATTCGAACAGCAGATGGGCGCCTCGTGTCGGACATGGATGGGCAGATGGCTCGTTGGGCTGAGTACTTTGGGCAGTTGTTCACGGTGGACCCTCCAAACTGAGCAGCTTCACACCACTGGGTTACAGGCAGTGGATGCCGATCCTCCCATTGACGAAACCGCACCCTCTCTTGACGAAGTCAGAGAGGCTGTAGCAAAGTTGAAGGGTGGAAAGGCAGCTGGTGTTTGTAATATCAGTGCGGAGCTACTCAAAGCTGGGGGTGAGGCCATGATCCGCGGGTTGCATGCTGTCCTGACTGCCGTGTGGCAATCAGGTACCATTCTCCTGACTGGAAAAGGGGGCTGGTCGTCCCTATCTGGAAAGGGAAAGGGGACCGTCAGGACTGCAACAATTACCGCGGTATTACACTGCTCAGCGTACCAGGCAAGGTGCTTGCCCATCTATTGCTGACACGAATTCGCAGTCATCTGGTGAAGCATCAGAGACCTCAGCAGTCTGGGTTCACGCCTGGTAAGTCAACAACGGACCGTATTCTAGCGCTTCGTGTCCTGGTGGAACGCCGACGTGAGTTTCGACAGGGGATGCTTGCAGCCTATGTTGATCTCAAGAAGGCGTTTGACTCAGTGCATCGTGAGTCACTCTGGGATCTTCTGCGACTTCGAGGGATTCCTGCAAGGACTATTGGTTTGATAACTGGTCTGTATTCTGGGACTGAGTGCTGTGAAGTGTGGGGCAGGTGTATCCAGCTTCTTTCCTGTGAATACAGGAGTGAGGCAAGGGTGCGTCCTTGCCCCATCACTTTTCAACGCTTGTATGGACTGGGTATTGGACAGGGTTGTAGATCAAAGTGATGTGGAGCATCCGTCGGCAACACCAAGATCACTGATCTGTTTTTGCCGATGATGCAGTAATCTTTGCTGAGTCGCTGGAGGTCCTGGTGATGGCTCTTGAGGCGCTGCACGAGGAGGCAAAGCCTTTGGGACTTGAGGTCTCCTGGCTCAAGACCAAGGTCCAGGTGTTTGGAGACTTACTAGATGAAGCAGTACAGTCTGTTCATGCGTGTGGCGAGGACATTGAGATCTTGGAAAGTTTTACATACCTTGGTAGCGCAGTCCATAATGACGGCGGGTCACGTCAAGAAGTCTTACGGCGGATTGGCATGGCCCACGGCGTTATGGACTCGCTCAGCGGGAGTATTTGGCGTTGTCGGTACCTGTGCAGGAGGACAAAGATCCGAATCTTCAAGTCGCTTATGATCTCTGTCTTACTCTATGGTTGTGAGACATGGACACTAAATAGTGACTTGAAGAGACGAATCCAATGCCTTTGGTTAATAAGTGTCTTCGCAGAATCATGGGGTATCGCTGGGATAATTACGTGTCAAATCAGCGATTGCACCGTGAGACTGAATCGAGGCCTATTACCTGCATAGTCTGTCAGCGCCAACTTCGGCTATATGGGCATGTGGCACGCTACCCTGAAACCGATCCTTCCCATCGGGTTGTATCTGTAAGAGACAATCCGGCGTGGAGGAGGCCAAGGGGGCGCCCACAAGGCTCGTGGCTGGGGCAAGTTGATGTTTCTCGTCGAGAGTTGCTTGGTATGGGAAAGGAGTCTGCATGGGAACTCGCGCGTGGTGACCCCCGGGAGTGGCGTCGTAGGGTGGGCGAGGCGACGCGCCCCCCGGCGTATGCCCCCAATGATTGATTGATATATACATTTACTCATTTTCATCAATCTTCTTTTTACTTTCTATTATTCAGAACATTCGATTTTCCGTCTTTTACTCACATTCTACTGTGGTATTCTACTGAGGTGTCTATGCTTCCTTTGTCTTCCCAAACTGTTTTTTAACCTCATTTGTCTGCCATGCATTTCTTTTCATCATCCTTTTCAACAATTTTGTATCACTACGTGTTGAAACATTTGAATGTGAACATTGACACTGGATTACGCAAGGATCATCAGCTTAGGCGGGGTTCACACTACACGTTTTTGCTGTCCGTGTCTACGTGGGTGTGGCGATCAGTGATGTCAGAGTGACGTCACTGATCGCCACGCCCACGTGACGCGGACAAAGAATTGGGAGCTCCGAATAATGTGAGGCTGGGACGCACGTCTGTCAAGGTCAGTGACGTCAACACTGCTCCAGCAGGTGGTCGCGCGGAGCCTGGTTCAAACTTCACAGGCAGGAACTGACGTCACTGTGACGTACTGTGAGTCACTGATGACAAGACGCACGTAGACTACGTCCAGCAAAAACGTGAAGTGTGAACCGGGCCTTAAACAGATGCAAATGGAGACTTCTACTTCCCGTGAACTAAAAATACTATATTACATCACATGAAATACTATATTCCAGAAGGTGGACCAAAAAGACAATTTGGTCTATTTCAGCAAAGTGAATAAGATGCTTATAATATCATTTTTCAGATTGTCTATCCAGTGGTTTGCTTGATAGAAGAAATCCTTCTCCACCATTTACAATTGGAAACGGCATTGTTCTGAGGCTCAAGCTTCAAAATGCAATCAAAACACTTGTACTTCACACTTTACTGGAGGACGATGATGAGCAGGAGGTGTACTTGATGAAAATGGTAGAAAATATGGAAGTTACATGGGGAGACCTGGAGTTAACACTACGGGATTCTAAGTCTCATAGCAATGTCTTTAAGGTGAGAATTCTCTTATATGTATTTGCAAATTGTACATTGACAACCCTGTAATGCAACCACAATTTAGCCACTGCACTGAATAATAAGATCCCTTTCCAAAGGTCCATAAATCTTGATTAGATAGATAACTTGAGTACCTTAGAGTACCTTGAACAATAGAGTAGCGACAACTTGATTTATGGGCGCCATCTTGCTACCAGGGCCATGTATAACATGATATACTGCGGGGTCATGCCTTGAGAGCTTCCCCGGGTCTTGGGTGAACGAAGAGGCCCTGGTAGCAGGATGGCGCCCAGTAGCGTTTAACATATAGGGCCTATGAGTGGCGGTACCCTCTTATTACAGAGACCCTAGGGACAACTGGGTGCTAGCGACCAATATTTGATGTTATTTTAACCACAATAAGGCAATCTTAAGTGTTCTTATGTTGAAAATCAGGTTATCACTAATAAAACCAATGGTTTTGATATACTCATGTCCATACCATCAACATTGGTTAGAAGAAATAGTATTTGAAAGTATGATCTACTCATGTATGGTTCTACAGCTTTAAGGAACTGTTACGTCAAAATGTTTGGGTGAATATATTTCTCCATTGATGCTGAAAGATTATAGATTGTGTGCACAAGGGTAGTATGATTTCTTATTCTCCATATTATTTCTCATCTCAATATTATTTTTACTTTCAAATACTATTTCTTCTAACCAATGTTCATGGTATGGACATGAGTATATTTATGTATTTACTCATGTATATGTATACTCATGTATTTATATAGAGATTGAGACTGGGGCTTGAAATTCCACTTCCTTTATTTTCATCTAAATGGAAGCGGTCGGTAGGGGAGGGGGAGTGGGCAGCGTTGGGCAAAACAAATTTTACTAAATGGGAAATATTTCAAGGTATAGCTACAGCATCTGGTAACACTGTGACGAGGTAAAAACATATCCCGATACCACATACATACACACCCAAAATACTTGGCGTAACATATATGGTACATCAATGTCTTTTAAACACCACATCACAAACATAAAATAATAAATGCACACCAATTAAGGCTCAATGCCCTCAGAACATGCACTCACCAATACAACATTTGGACACAACAAATAAGCTCTTTCATTCATAGAAAATGTCAAAATCTTTCTGAATCAAATTCCTCTCGTGACTTCTGGCATCTAGCTAATAACATCTCTAACAATTTTTCTTCTTCATCTTTCCCTCCTATGCTTCACCCAGATGGCTCCACAGCTGTCTCATTTTACTTCAAAGCTGAACTCTTCGCTCAAACATTTGCTAAAAATTCCACTCTGGCTGAAAAAGGGGCTTGTTCCTCCTTCTCCTCCACCCTCTGACTATATTATGCCTGTCATTAAGATCCTTCGGAATGTGTTTTCTTTGCCCTTTCTGGCCTAGATCCTGGGAAGGTTTACGGTCCTGAAGGAGTCCCTCCTATTGTTCTCAAAAACTGTGCTTCTGTGCTTGCACCTTGCCTGGCCCAAACTTTTCCGTCTATGTCTATCTACTTCCAAACCTTTCCTTCTTGCTGGAAGTTTGCCACATCCAACCTGTTCCTAAGAAGGGTGACCGTTCTAATCCTTCAAACTACCGTCCTATAGCTTTGACTTCCTGCCTTTCTAAAGTTTTTGAATCTATACTTAATAAGAAGATTCTTAAGCATTTATCTGCTCACAATCTTCTATCTGGATCGTCAGTACGGTTTCCGAAAAGGGGCGATTTTTACTGGCGATCTTCTAGCTTTCCTAACTGAATTTTGGTCATTCTCCTTTAGGGTTTTCGGTGGAAACTTTGCTGTTGCCCTTGACATATCAAAAGCTTTTGATAGAGTCTGGCCCACAAATCTTTAATTTCCAAACTAACCCTCATTCGGTTTCTATCCTTTTTTCTCTGTACCTTCATTTTAATTTTCCTTTCAAACCGTTCTAATTGCAGCTACTGTAGACGGACATTGTTCTTCTCCTAAATCTATCAATAGTGGTGTTCCCCAGGGTTCTGTCCTATCACCCCCTCTCTTTTCTATTATTCATTAATAATCTTCTAAGTCTAACTCAAAGCCCTATCCACTCCTACGCTGATGATTCTACCCTGCAATTTTTCAAAGTCGTTTATTAACTCCAACTCAACAGGAACTAAGTGATTCACGGAGAGATGGCCACCGAGCGCCTAACTTCTGATCTTTCTATTATTTCTGTTGGGGCAAAGCAAACCTTGTTTTGGTTCAATGCCCCCAAAACCCAATTTCTTCACCTATCTACTCGACAAAACCAACCAGATAACTATCCCCTCTTCTTCAATGACACTCAACTGTCTCCTTCTTCTACAATGAACATTCTAGGACTATCCTTTACTAAATATCTGAACTGGAAATCTCACATCTCATCTCTTGCTAAAACAGCTTCTAAGAAGTTCTGTGGCGTCTGCGTCCTTTTTTTTCTCCCTCCCAATTGCTTGCTCTCTACAGGGGCCTTATCCGCCCATGTATGGAGTATGTCTCACATGTTTGGGGAGGATCCACTCATACAGCTCTCCTAAACAGGGTCAAAAGCTTTTCGTCTCATCAATTCCTCTCCTCTGATTGACTGTCTTCAATCTTTAAATCACCGCCGCAATGCTGCTTCTCTTGCTCTCTTCTACCGTTATTTTCATGCTCACTGCTCTTCTGAACTTGCTAACTGCATGCCTTCCCACTCCCGTGGCCTCGCTGCACAAGACTTTCTACTCATTCCCATCCCTATTCTGTCCATCTTCCTAATGCAAGAGTTAATCAGTATCTTTACTCTTTCATCCCTTTCACTGGTAAACTCTGAAACTCTCTTCCAGTTTCTATTTTTCCACTTTCCTATGACTTAAATCTTTTCAAAGGGGGAGGAACTCTGTAGTGTAGTGGTTAGCACGCTCGGCTGACAACCGAGAAGTCCCGGGTTCGATCCCCGGGCGGAGCGAAAGATAGATGGGTGGTCTTTCTTAAATCCCTAGCCCCTGTCCACCCAGCAGTGAATGGGTACCGGGTGCCAGCCGGGGTTTGTAACCCCCCCCCCCCGGGGTGGTGGCTTCGGCCAACACTAATATGCAGCATCGGTAGATCACTATGGCTCTGAGGCATTATCTTCTAAACAAAACAAACAAACAAGAGAAGACACCTCCCGAACTAAATTGGCTTACCCCTTTGTTTTCATTTTATTCTCTTACTGTCTTCTTTATAGGGACTGGCAACCAAGCGGGCTTTGTGTTACCCATTTTTGCTGTGCCCTTGGCCAGTTCCCTGTGATGTAAAACAAAAAAATATATAAATAAAAATAATGTACAATCACAGTATACAAGCAATGTATGTACATATATGCTCATTGATGGATTATGTTAGCCCTACCGTAGATAACAGTGAAGTCGCCAGTTCTACGTTTCTTTGTTATTTACAGACGTGTGGTGGCGTTAATACTTACATTTGTACATCCATGATTTCAGGAAAGTTAGAAGGGTCTATCTGGAAAGTCTGTGTCATTTTGTATCTTCATCTGTGTCATATTAGGGCTATAAATGAACAAATGACAAAAATAAAATCGAGTGGCGACCTCACTATACCTACTACAGTAAAGTCGCCAGCTAGTATTTTAACCCAACAGTTGAGTCGCCACTCTGGGGAATTCAGGGAAATTAGAGGTAAAGTAAAACAAGTCTCTATATATATTAGCTGCGGAAGATGCTTGGATATATAAAAATTCCTCTGCCAACGTGAAAATAAATTCTATTCAAGTTTGAAAGATCTGGCAAGTCTGTGTCCTGTCGCCCGAAGAGCTACTGTTTACTGTCTGTCATCGCGCGAAGAAAAACGTGATAAGCAAAATGCGCAAGTTATATTTGCAGATACAAAGCATAAAACAACGCTGAAACAGGGTAGATTATACAGTCATGATATAAACTACTGTGTAACATCTTCAGTGGCACATAAATATCAGTAATGATGCTATAATTCGTAATATTTGGCGCCTGGCGACTTCATTGCAGGTGGCGACTTCACTGTTATCTACGGTACCTGGGCCTCTAACCTCACTTAAAGTAATCGTCCAGACCATTTCATCATTCCTGATTTGATGTAGTTAGAGTATAGCCATTATCGAGTGTATCAACAATATGTTGTCACTTCTTGCATCCAGTCAGCCGTTTTTTAATAATCCGCAATCAAAATCTGTAAATTCCCCGAGCTTCGAAAACGCTCATGGCAACTGGCTTTCGATGCGCCACGGCTCGGTGACGTAGCAAAAGGGAGGCTCCTCTTCCCGCGCTGCTGTGTGTGTGTAGTAGTGTTTGTGTGTGTGTGTAGTAGTGTTTGTGTGTGTGTGTGTAGTAGTGTTTGTGTGTGTGTAGTAGTGTTTGTGTGTGTGTGTAGTAGTGTGTGTGTGTGTGTGTGTGTAGAAGTGTTTGTGTGTGTAGTAGTGTTGAACCTCAGCAGGCTCCGCTAACACCTGTTCATCCACCTCGTACTTTGGCTCAAACATATAGGGTTGGGCTCCCATCACAATCTGGTTCGTTTTCCTCGTATACGCGAGCAGCGTCATTTAGTTCGGTCTCAGATTACGCATCGTACTCTAGATCTAACACAGCGACAGATTCACTGTCTGACACCGAAGTACAATCGCTCATCATAACATTTGCCGACAGATCTCACAGAGGCAGACGAGTGTTGTTTACATTGGAGCGTCCCTTTTGTGACGTCATCAATAACATGCGTAGCCCTGTTGGAGGGAAGAAAAAAAAATTGCGCGCTTTTTACAAAAGTCGTGTTTTTACGGAAATAAGGCCTGGAAATCAATTATTTTTGGTGGATTAGTTGTTTTGAGTTCAACATAATTAGGCAAAACAAAAATTGGGTCTGGACGATTACTTTAACAAAGGCGTTTTCTACGGAGCAAGAAAAAAAATTCTTACAAGAGAAAAAAAATCTCTTGCTCAAATTTCGCTTGTTATTCAATCATCCTGAGAAGATGCTTGCCCGACCGGCAAGAGATTTCTTGCTGGAGCAAGAGAAGTACGTCAGTGAAGTGCGTCAGCGTTCGGTTGACGTGGCGATGCTTTCTGCTTCAATAAAAGAATGACAACAGTGTAGCTACTTTCGACAAAATCAATTGCACTTTCTTATTTTAAGATCTTATCATAAAAGTTTGAATCAAATAAGGGAGGTTGCGGCGTGTAATTAAGGATAATATAATCGTCACAGCTGTATATATTGTTTTATATGCATTCGAACAGCTGGAGTTAAAGACTGAAATGTGTGACTTGATCGAAAATCAACAACTATAATATCTATACAGATTGTACCACGAGAGTTAAAAGGTTAACGAGCCTTGGTAATTGCCTACCCTGTCTCAGTGGTAAACATGCTTTAAATGGATGCCCTATGAAGTTTAGAACTTGTAGGAAATGTAAACAATCTATTCATAACATATAGCTCTTTGTCCTAACAGTGATATTAACTCAGACCCTACAGTAGTTAAAATGGCAGTCACTAATAAGAGTAGTTCAGCAGCTGTTCCTACTGCAGAATTAAAGGTGAGCCACAATGGTAATTCAGTCATTGTAAAGACAATGTTTGACAGTGGTGCACAAAGATCCTTCATAAGTAGGGAGATAGTTGAATTATTACTACAACTACCCATAATTAATAAAGTGAATTTAGCCATTTCAGGTTTTCTTGCCAATAAAAAGGCTCAACACTTTGACATAGTTCAACCCCTAGTCCAATTAGGAAAATATAACTGTAGGGTAGCTGCTGTTGTTAAAAATATTGGTATTAGTTTAACTGTTAAAGGACTAAAAGACACAGCTGAAATGCTAAGGGAGAATGGTGTCAGATTAGTTAGTGTTAGGCTACCTTCAAGGACGTTGATGGTCCATTCCAACTAATAATAGGCGCTGATTATTTTGGCCGTTACCTATAAGGAAGGTCATCAAAAGACATAACGTCTCTATGTTCACCAGCGCTGGTGGTAATGTAATAATGGGACCCATCCCACATACTCACCAAGCCGAACAAGAGGAGAGTATTCCTAGCAAAGGTGGGCACCAAACCGTTAATCCGTTAATCGTTAATTAACGAAGTTAACATTTTCGTTAACGATTTAACTTTTAAGTTAACTTTGGAAATCATTATCGGACTAATTAACTTCCGTTACATTTAACTTCCGTTAACTCAAGTCCGCTAACCCAAAAATTTCATAAAAACCGGTAAACGTTTAAGTTTCTATTATTTTCAGATTTTCAATACAGATGTAGAGTCTTAGCATATTTAATATTGTACCCTTTTCTGGCTCTAAAAGCCTTTAAAAACCTAAAACAGGGCCAAAACTATGAAATTAGCCTTTTTTAGTTTTTTTTAAAGTAATCGTCCAGACCATTTCATCATTCCTGATTTAATGCAATCAAATCATAGCCTTTAACGAGTATATCAACAATACGTCGTCATTTTTTGTATCCAGTCAGCCGTTTTTAAATAATCCGCAATCAAAATCTGCAAATTCCCCGAGTTCTCAAAACACTCCTCAAGGTTTGCAGACGCTCAGGCTCAGGCTCAGTGACGTAGCATCAGGGAGGCTCCTCTTCCCGCGCGCTGATCAGAGGCACGTAAACACAGAGATAAATATAGTACTTGAAGATATTTGGGTGTTTCTGATAGATTTCTTTTGCTATATGCCACATGCATGCATCCTTTATGGGTGCAACATGCTTCCTTCCCACACACACGCCTGCACACCGACACCCTTCCCACACACACGCCTGCATACACGCCTCCTTCCCACACACACCCCTGCATATACGCCTCCTTCCCACACACACGCCTCCTTCCTAAACACACGCCTGCATACATGCCTTCTTCCCACACACACGCCTCCTTCCCCAACACACCCCTGCACACACGCCTCTTTCCCACACACACGCCTGCACACACGCCTCTTTCCCACACACACGCCTCCTTCCCACACACACGCCTGCACACACGCCTCCTTCCCACACACACGCCTACATACACGCATCCTTCCCACACACACGCCTGCACACACGCTTCCTTCCTACACACACGCCTCCTTCCCACACACACGCTTGCATACACACCTCCTTCCCACACACACGCCTGCAGACACGCTTCCTTCCCACACACACGCCTGCATACCGACACCCTTCCCACATGCCTCCTTCCCACACACACGCTTCCTTCCCACACACACGCCTGCACACCGACACCCTTCCCACACACACGTCTGCATACCGACACCCTTCTTACACACGCCTCCTTCCCACACACACGCCCTCCACACACGTGTGTGTGTGTGTGTGTGTGCAGGAAGGGTGTTGGTGCGCAGGCGTGTGTGTGGGAAGGAGGCGTGTGTGCAGGCGTGTGTGTGGGAAGGGTGTCGGTCACAGCGACAGATTCACTGTCTGACATCGAAGTACAATCGCTCATCATAACATTTGCCGACAGGTGTCAGACAGAGTGTCTACGGTCGTCCCTGTTCTGACGTCATCAATAACAGTCGTAGCCCTGTTGGAGGGAAGATTTTTTTTTCGCGCGCTTTTTACAAGTCTTGTTTTTACGGAAATAAGGCCTGGAAATCAATTATTTTTGGTGGATTAGGTGTTTTGAATGTACATTCAACATAATTAGGCAAAAAAAAAATGGGTCTGGACGATTACTTTAAAGTTAAAACTATAAAATCTGCCTTTTTTTTTTAACTCTACAGCAAAAAAAAAACTATAGTTTTTGGGTTCTAAAGCCCTTAAAAAAACCCATAAAGGCAGATTTTATAGTTTGGGCACTTTTCAAAGGTGTTTTTAGGTGGTCTTAGAGCAAAATTTTTTTTTTTTTTTCTAGAATAAAAATTAACGTTAACGGTTTATCGATAACTTCCGTTACATTTTTAAAGAATTAACTGATTAACGGTTATCGAAGTAAATTTTTTGGATAACGGATTAACGGTTAACGAAGTTAACTTTTTGATTAATGGCGCCCACCACTGATTCCTAGTCATGCACAACCCCTATTAATTACCAGAATAGAGTCGTTTTGGTTAAGGATATAGATACTACATACCACCAGAATTTTAATTTCCTAATTTCTTTTGTGGACCTCGGAGATTGTTCATATACGAATGGTTGTTCATAAAATTCTTATGTACATATTCTTATAATTAATTTAAAGTTGGTTTCATGCCTTATAATGAGGTAACAACATATTTTGTGAAGTTTTGTTGATGTGGCCATATACGTCAAGGGATGAATATATATCGGTTTTACACATGTGTAGCTATGTATATTTCTTGATCTATACTTTTATTTGAATACTTCCAGTGGTCACCAGCAAAGGTATGAAAACAACAAATCAACATTTTCGTCAAAGAGATTACGGTTTCCATCGACAGAGACTACAGGAACAAATTGGACACAGAAGGTTATGTTTCGTCTCTTAACTCATGTATGCAGGAACTATTCACTATCTGAGAAACAAATAAGAGTTAATGTATGTGTAATGTATTTTTATTTACAGATTATACGCGTAAAACTGCTTATATTTCACAATTATCAACCATTATAACCATTGCAAGAATCTGTTATGTATAGGGTAAATAACGATCAGCACGACTAAGCAATTCTATTAATATTATTCCTTATATGAACTCACACCATCGTAAAGTCATAGATATAGCTGTAAAGTCAAATTAGAAGATTTATCTGCTGTTAAATGATACATAATACGGTCTGGGTCTTGGTCTGGGGAGACTCTGGGCTTCTTTTTCTTTTAATATCTTTGCTGGTGACCACTGGGAGTATTTAAATAAAACTATAGATCAAGAAATATTTATGCACACGTGTAAAAACCGATAATTATTCATCCCTTGACAGTATATGGCCACATCAACAAAACTTCACAAAATATGTTGTTACCTCATTATAAGGCACGAAACCAACTTTAAATGAATTCTATGAATATGTACATAAGAATTGTATGAACAACCACTCGTATATGAACAATCTCCGAGGTCCACAAAAGAAATTAGGAGATTAAAATTCTGGCGGTAGCAATACATCTACTATTATCGGTAGCTAATATCATCTATAGGTATCTACAGTTTGCGTGGATAACACTGGGGAACAAATTTTTGTTGAGTTAGGTCTGACACTTGTTATTAAGTAATTTTTGGGTGCTGAATCCAAAACTGATCTCAGTTTTTCTCTATCACGTCAAGTTTTTGAACTGTAGGATTTTCGTTTTCTTAAAAAATATGAAAAATACTGTACATAACAGTAACAGTGCTTATTTTATAAAAAGTTGCAAATGTTAACATACAATGAAAAATGAAAGAAATAGGCATGAATAGAATGTTTATTTAACATTATCATGTTTTTAGAAAGGATAAGGCTATAATTGTGTGCAGGTTAAGGTAAAAATTTACGTTTGTAGCTTTGTCTGGAGTGTTCAACTTGAGGACTATCGCGTTTGATGCTCCAACAATAGTCAGCCATCATATGCACATCCCATCTACCCTGGTAACGTTCTTCCATAACCTTCAAATCTTGGTGAAATCGTTCACCTTGCTCGTCGCTAGCAGCACCAAGATTTTCCGGAAAGTTGGCAAGATGGCTATGCAAAAAATGTACTTTAATACTCATGTTGCAACCAAGCGCTTTGTAGCTCTCCAATAGTTTCTGAACAATTTCTGTGTAATTACTTGCACGTGTATTTCCAAGAAAGTTCTTGACGACGTCTTTGAATGATAGCCAAGCATTCTTTTCAAGGTCTGACATAGTACCGTTGAAATGTTCATCTTTGATGAGCTGTCGAATTTGTGGACCATCAAACACACCGGCCTTGATTTTTTCAATTGACAGTCCAGGAAATGCCAAGATGATGTACTTCAAACAGTCGCCATCAGTTGACAATGCTTTAACAAATTGTTTCATGAGACCTAGTTTTATGTGCAGAGGTGGGAATATTATTTTCTTCCTGTCAACAAGTGGCTCATGTACAATGTTAGGATCTCCAGGTTTAAGATCAGATCTCGGAGGCCAATTCGTCTGAACCCAATGCTTCTCTCGAGCTCTGCTATCCCACATACAGAGAAAGCAGGGATACTTTGTGTATCCACGTTGTTGACCAAGAAGGAAGGACACGATTTTAAGGTCAACACAGATGATCCAATTGTGTTTGTCATATTGCAATAACTCAATGACTCTCTTTACATCTCCATATTCTTCACGAAGACAGACCGAATGCCCAATAGGGACTGCGCCAAACAAATTGCCATTGTGTAGAAGGACACACTTCAAGCTCCGCTTTGAGCTATCAATAAACAATCGCCATTCATTTGGATTGTAGATTGAAAGCCCTATTCCTTCAGTAAACCAGGAATGTTATGGCAAAACACAAAACCGCTGGCACTTCGAAAGTACTGCAGAAATGTACTTTCTCTGGTTCGAAAGTATGCTACCTTCACTCCTTGTTCAAGTATGTTTTTCTCGTTCAGTCTTGATGCTAGTATTTCTGAAGCTTTTTTGGATAGGCCCAAATCACGTGCTAAATCATTCAACTCGTGCTGATCAAATCCCCTACGAACTGAATCCTCGTGAATGTCAAAATCTGCATCATTGCTGTCACTGCGTTCTTCAACATCACTCAGATCTTCTAGAGGAGGTAGTTGTTCGAAAACTGGCACTGGAATTTCAGCTGAATGAGGCATTGGTCTTATAGCTGACGGTAGATTAGGATATTCTATTTTAATTTTATTTTTCTTGTTAAATCCTGATGTTTTCACTAAACAAAAGTAACAGTCTGTGGAATGATCTTTTTGCTCTCGCCAAACCATGGGGATACCAAATGCCAACTTTTCACATGTTCCTTTGGTCCACATCCGTAATCTCTCGACACACTGCTTGCACACTTTGTGAGGGGCCCATAGCTTGTCTTGATCACCGAGTTTCACTTTAAAATATGCGAAATATGCTTGTTTGACAAATACGCTGATGCTTGCCCTCTGACTTGGAATGGTGAAACTACCACATATATAGCAGAAGGAGTCAGGGTTGTTTAGGCATTTACGACGAGACGTAGCAGGAGCAGACATGATCTGAAACAAAAGAAATATATACCTATGTAAATAAAACACTAAGCTGGAATAGTTACAAGCTTTGAAAACAAAAAAAAACAGCATAAAACGAAATAGAAATTACAATGGTATGTTGTTACAAGGTTAAGAGAAAAGCCATAACAAATCCTCCTAATTCCTACTATCCTAGCTTTCTGTTTGCAGATATTGATAGTACTGACCTATTGGGAGCTGCACACACCTCTCACCGCACTGTCTCAATTGTAACTGCACAAACAAGTTGCCACATAGCTCTCGATGAGTCAAATCGTAATCAGCTGGCAAGTTTTACTACAGCTCACAAGTGGAATTTTGCTTATCTGGAGGGTAAGCCGTGGAGAAAAAACTTGACGTGCTAGAAAAAAACTGACTACAGATTTGGAATCAGCATGCCAATTTTAGTCTAAATAAGCTCAAAAATCTAACTCAACAATTTTTTTTTCTTCAAATTGTTCCCCAGTGTAATCACTGCGTGCCTCCGAAAAGGGAATGTTTACACGCATGACGCACCATGTTTATAACAAAATAATGTAGAATATCAACACTTACAATTGTAGTTAGTATTTCGTTGCGTAGCCCTTCCTCTTGATGACCCTTTGAAGGTGACGTGGTACACTGTCAGCAAGATTTTGAAGTAACTCAGGCTTAAATTCTTCCCAACACTTTCGGAGCTCCATTTCAAGCTTGGGGAGTGTAGAGGTGTCACGTGAGCGGTGTTTGCCTTTAATGATGGCCCAAAGATTTTCTATGGGTGACATATCGGGAGAATTACCTGGCCAGTCATCTATTCTCCCAATCTTGCAGTCATCAAGCCACTGTATCACATCTCGAGCTGTGTGGCAGGATGCTCCATCCTGTTGGAAAATCTGTGCCTGTGTCTTTTCAAAGCAGGCCTCCAGGTGGTCATTTAAAAGCTCAAAATACACCACTTTGTTAACAGTTGTGTTCTTTGGGAAAATAACTAAGTTCCCAATACCATGAAAAGTAAAGCAACCCCACACCATTAAACTGGGAGGGTGTTTTGTGGTCTTTCGTGTGTAGCGAGGCTCGGTGGGGTCTGAGCCGGGGCGACGGTACACTTTTGCTGGTCCTCCTCCACTCACACAAAATGTGCCTGATTGATGATTTTATTTATTTATTTAACGCTAATTTATGCATGGTTCTAATTCATTTATCAGATAACGAAATATATCAATGGAAAGCTAATAAAATTGCGCTTCTATTGATACCCTTCATGATAAAAGTTGACTCGCAAAGTTTTAAATGGCGAAGAGTTGAAGTGAATATTAAGTTCATGCATATTTCTTCAGAGTCTCGTAATGGCTTTTCTTTAGCGTGTTTTACTGTTTTTTATTTGATATTATAGAACAAACCTTTACGAAGATTACATTATATCATATATACATACTGATAAACCAGTCTATATGATGCGTATATACATGTATATATATATATATATATATATATATATATATATATAATATATATAATATATATATGCCCTGAAGTTGGAGGCGCTCGGATTCAATATATATATAATAATATATATAATATATATATATATTATATATATATATATATATATATATATATATATATATATATATATATATATATATATATATATATATATATATATATATATATATATATATAATATATTATATATATATATATATATATATATATATATATTATATATATATAAAATGAATCCGAGCGGCCCTCCAACTTCAGGGCAAGTTCAGGCCCATGTGCAACAGGCCGATATTCCGTGCGCAGTCCAGGTATACAGTGGTCTATGACTTGGACCTAAAGAAGGCATTTGACAAGGTACCTCATAAGTGACTGCTCTGGAAGCTAGAACATGTAGGAGGATTGAAGGGTGGTTTGCTGAAATGGATGGAAGACTTTTTGAGCAACAGAGAGATGAGAACAGGAATAAAAGATCAGAAGGCAGAATGGTGCAGTGTGATAAGTGGAGTTCCTCAAGGATCAGTATTGGCCCCAGTGATATTCTCGGTCTATGTAAATGATATGACAGAGGGAGTAAACAGTTATATGAGTTTATTCGCTGATGATGCTAAATTACTAAGAAAAGTAGAAAGTAAAGAGGACTGTGAGGATCTACAAAAGGATCTAGATAAAATTTTCAGATGGAGTCAACTATGGAAAATGGAGTTTAATGCAAAAAAGTGTAAAGTGATGGAAGTGGGCAGTAGCAAAAAGAGACAGAGAGGAAAGTATTCGATGGGAAGTGAATGGATAATCAAAACAAAGGTCGAAAAAGATCTGGGAGTATGGATTACGGACAATTTGTCACCTGAGAAGCATATAAACAAGATCACAGGAGATACATATCAGTTGCTGAGGAATATAAGAATGGCATTCAAATATCTGGATGAAGAGATAATTAAGAAATTGATAACATCTTTGATTCGACCAAGGTTGGAATATGCGGCAGTGATTTGGTCACCACATAAAAAGAAGGATATAAGGAAGATTGAGAGAATACAAAGAGCAGCCACAAAAATGGATACAAGCCTGAGAGATTTACCATATGAGGAAAGACTTTCAAGACTAAAACTCCCAACTCTTGAGAAAAGAAGAGAAAGGGGAGATTTTATGGCAGTGTATAGGAGGGCATCAATGGGTCTGGAAAAAATTGATAGAGAAGATCTGTTTGTGTGGGACGATAGAAGTGCAAGAGGTCATGAGAAGAAATTGAAAAGGACAACATGCAAGAGGGACATAAAAAAATACAGCTTCCCGTATAGAAGCATAGAAGCCTGGAACAACCTTGATGCAAAAGTGATTAGTGATTAATGCAAGAAGTATTCAGGACTTCAAAGGCAAACTGGATAATAGTAGATTTGGAGACGGGACAGTACGAGCATAGCTCTTTTCCTGTATGTTACAACTAGGTAAATACATATGCAGACAGTGCGCTCCACCTCCCAGAAAACGATAAAAGAATTGAATTTGAAATGTATTTTCAATAGAATGTTTATATGATTGAAGCCTATTCCTGACGAAAAGGGCACTTTTATTAGTGTAAAGGGCAGCTAGGGGCTGAAGCCCCCCCCCCCACCCCCCACCCCTGTGCACGCCCCTGTGTATATATATATTGTTACGAAGGCAGCCAGTGCCTTCGTCAGGGTGACGTCATTCGCGCCAAAGTCTCCTACTGGCCGCGGCACGGTGCCCTTTGAGCGCTGAGTGGCTGGCTTTTGGCGCCAGAAGCGCAGGGGCGGATTGGGTACCCTAAACCAGCCCGGAACAGACACCTACCGGCCCTATCTTGCAAACTTCAGTAATGAAAAAAAAGTAGTACTCTTGAATAAAAATGTATTACATTGATTCCATCTCAACTAGGTAAAAAGAAAAATGTTGCATAAACGTTATCAAACCAAAAAATATATCATATATACCACACTTGTATATTTGTTAACATAGTTCTTGTATGAAAGTGCGTTTTCAGTCTATAAAGCTATTGAGGCAGTAAGTCTATATTCACACAATAAACACAGTCATTCAAGAACCATTTTACAGAACATTTCAATTCTAACTAGCAAACTAGACTGGACATCAACAGAGCTGCTGATCATCCCACCACACAATCTACTTGACTATATACATGCACATTTCTCATACTTCCCATCAATATAATCACTCATTTTGAAATTTGCATGAGTCTTATCATTCATTAGTCATTACTTGGCGATTTGAATGTTCACCACCAGCTTTGGCTATCATCTTCTTTCACTGACCAAGTTGGTCAGTGAAACAAGGTGATACAAGCCTGAAACGTGATACATATGAAACAGGTGAACAAGCCTGCAATTTTTCTATCCTTCAAGACCTATAGCAGCTGGTGCAGCACCGTACCCGTATTCTTGACAGCCTTGGAGACACGACCAACATTTTTTACCTTTTCCTAACTACTAACCCTTCTGCTTACTGTGTGAAACTATTCTCTCCGTTGGGTTCCTCCGATCACAATCTTATCTCTGTAACCTGTCCTATCCCTACGGTGCCGCCTCGGGACCCACCTAAGCTGAGGTGCTTCTGGCATTTAAACTCAGCTAAGTGGGAGGACCTATGAGTCTGATTTCCATGTAATGATTATTGCCTTCATGTCAGAGACCCATCTCTTTGTGCATAGCGCATAACTGAGGTCATTGTCTCTGACATGGAGGCATACATTCCACACACTTTCTCTAATCCTAAAGCCCTTCAACTTTGGTTTTAACTTTGTTTGTTCTCATGTTGAACAAGATAGAGAGGCGGCTGAGAGATGGTGCAGTAATCATCCATCTCCTGAAACTCATGCTCTCTATATTTCTGCCCGTAATCATGCCAAATATTTGTTCAACTTACTCCAAACTCCTTCATTCATAGAAATTGTCAAAATTTTCAGAATCAAACACCTTTCGTGACTTTGTGACTCCTTTCGTGACTGGCATCTAGCTAGTTAAAACATCTCTAACATTTTTTTTCTTCTTCATCTTTTGCTCCTATGCTTCTCCCGAATGGCTCCACAGCTGTCTCATCTATTTCTTTGAAGCTGAACTTTGTGCTCAAATGTTTGTTAAAAAATCCACTCTAGTTGATGAATTCCTCCTTCTCCTCCATCCTCTGACTATGTTATATGCCTGTTATTAGGATCCTTCGTAATGATGTTTTCTTTGCCCTTTCTGGCCTAGATCATCGGAAGGCTTACGGTTCTGACGGAATTCCTCCTATTGTTCTCAAAACCTGTGCTTCTGTGCTCGCACCCTGCCTGGTCAAACTTTTCCATCTTTGTCTATCTACTTCCACATTTCCCTCTTGCTGGAAATTTGCTCACATCCAACCTGTTTCTAAGAAGGGTGACCGTTCTAATCCTTCAAACTACCGTCCAATATCTTTGACTTCCTGCCTTTCTAAAGCTTTTGAATCTATACTTAATAAGAAGATTCTTAAGCATCTATCTGCTCACAATCTTCTATCTGATCGTCAGTACGGTTTCCGTAAAGGGCGATCTTCTAGCTTTCCTAACTGAATCTTGGTCATCCTCCTTTAGGGGTTTCAGTGAAACTTTTGCTGTTGCCCTTGACATATCAAAAGCTTTTGATGGAGTCTGGCACAAATCCTTAATTTCCAAACTACCCTCATTCGGTTTCTATCCTTCTATCTGCACCTTCATCTTAAGTTTCCTTTCAAACCGTTCTATTGCAGAAACTGTAGATGATCATAGTTCTTCTCCTCACTCTATTAATAGAAGTGTTCCTCAGGGTTCTGTTCTATCACCCACTCTTTCTATTATTCATTAATGATTTTCTAAGCCTAACTCAAAGCCCTATTCACTCCTTCGTTGATGATTCTACCCTGCATTTTTCAAAGTTGTTAATTTGACGTCCACCTCAACAGGAACTAAGCGACTCACAGAGAGATGCCACAGAGCGCCTAACTTCTGACCTTTCTATAATTTATGATTGGGGCAAAGTAAACCTACCTTCTTTTGTTCAATGACTCAAAAACCCAACTTCTTCACCTATCTACTCGACAAAACCTACCAGACAACTATGCCTTCTTCTTCAATGACACTCATATGTCTTCTTCTACAATGAACATTATTGGACTATCCTTTACTAAAATTTTGAACTGGAAATCTCACATCTCATCTCTTGCTAAAACAGCTTCTAAGAAGTTAGGTGTCCTCTGGCCTCTGCGTCCATATTTGTCTCCCTCCCAGTTGCTTGCTTTGTGCAGGGCCCAAGCTAGCTGTCTCAACGTCAACGATCTCCTATAAATGCGCTAGAATTCATTGGAGTTATATCATTATACCTCCATGCTAGAAACAGATAATCTCTCTTTCTCTCTCTCTCTTGTAAATTGCTTCATAAAATGTTGTGCCTATGATTTTGTACCAAGAATATAAACAGACTATAATTCCGATAGCCACTTGTTCGTCAAGAGTACTCGAGTCTGGCCCCCGGGCCCCAGTGGCCCTCAGACCATTGACCCATCGCGACACAGCCCGGTGTTCCCTGTGGCCAATCCGCCCCTGGGGTCATGCTCCTTCAGATCCAATAGCTACACGGGCTCCGGGCATAGACTTCTGTAACAACCGTACCACACTGTACTACAGAGTGCCGGCCCCGCCGGGACTCAGACCGGTCCCAGATCCTCCGGCCCACCGGGACATAGCCCGGTGTGCCCTATGGCCAATCCGCCCCTGCAGAAGCGGCAAGGAAGGAAGGAGACAGAGGCCGGGGAGAGAGACGCCGCAGGCAGTCGGGCGAGGAACAGTGTCGGGAAAGGGACGACGGTCGGCCCACAGGCGGACGCTGGAGGCCAGGGAGCAGGGAAGGGCTGTGGTTGTTTCACAGGTTGGCCAAGGGTAGAGGAAGTCCCCTGTGGCTAACGGCGCCTTGGTGAAAGGTGACAGCCAGCTGTGCTCCCGTTTGTGTGGTAAAGTGGCGTCCTCTCGCCGCCCGGAGGTCGTAGTAACAAAGGAGTGTGGTGACTGTGGTAGTGTAGTGCCCTACGACGGCCGCAGAGGTCGGGGGTCGTGAAGTGTTGGGTTTGTAGTGTTACCTAGTACAGGAATGAAGGAAGTGGAAGTGTTTCTCTATCCCTCCTGGGTGTGCGGCATGGTGTGTGGAGTATGTGGCTAAGTGTGGTCTTGGGTACAGTTGGCGTAAACTGCCTCAGGTAACACAACGCTCTCCCCTCTTGCACAGACACCGAACCTGTAGGTAAGGTTGCGACGTGGTGGAAGGTAACGTTCGTAACATATATATATATATATATATATATATATATATATATATATATATATATATAATATATATATTATATATATATATATATATATATATATATATATATATATATATATATATATATTATATATATATATATATATATATATATATATATATATTATATATTATATATATATATATATATATAATATATATATATATTTTACACAGTGGTGGGCGCCGTTAATCAAAAAGTTAACTTCGTTAACCGTTAATCCGTTAACAAAAAATTTACTTCGATAACCGTTAATCAGTTAATTCTTTAAAAATGTAATGGAAGTTATCGATAAACCGTTAACGTTAATTTTTATTATAGAAAAAAAACAAAAAATCTGTTTTTGCTCTAAAACTACCTAAAAACACCTTTGAAAAGTGCCAAAACTATAAAATCAGCCTTTATGTTTTTTTTAAGGGCTTTAGAACCAAAAAACTACAGGTTTTTTTTGCTTTAGAGTGAAAAAAAAAGGCAGATTTTATAGTTTTAACTTTAAAAAAAACCTAAACAAGGTAGATTTCATAGTTTGGGCCCTGTTTTAGGTTTTTAAAGGCTTTTAGAGCCAGAAAAGGGTGAAAAAAACTTAAATGAAACACAATATTGGTATAAAACTAAAAAAATTTGGGTTAGCGGACTTGAGTTTACGGAAGTTAAATGTAACGGAAGTTCATTAGTCCGATAATGATTTCCAAAGTTAGCTTAAAAGTTAAATCGTTAACGAAAATGTTAACTTCGTTAATTAACGATTAACGGATTAACGGTTTGGTGCCCACCTTTGTATATATATATATATATAATAATATATATATATATATATATATATATATATATATATATATATATATATATATATATATATATATATATATATATATATATATTATATATATATATATATATATATA
>JACEEZ010005071.1:65000-247712 GCA_016584305.1 Chionoecetes opilio
TGTTTTTGTTCTTCTGTTTCAGATTTGAACTAAGGAGACAATAACAATTGGAAATTAAGTGAAAAATGTCTTGGACAACTGAACAAAAAACGTTAAGTGTCACTACCTATTTAGAGATGAAATCGTTCAAAAGTGCAAGCAAAATGTCTCAGGAAGTTTAACTTCAACAACTATCCACATAAGAGCCAAATGTTTCGGTGGGTGATCATGTTTAAAGACAAGGGAACAGTTAACAACCTAAACAATAGTGTCAGACCTCCTAATGACGCGAAGGTGTCTGCGAGAATTAAGCAAATGTCAATGCCGTGAGAAACTCGGTTGGAAGGAGGCCAAAGAAGTCAACTCGAAGGCGCAGCCAAGAGCTTGGAATTTCCCGTTTCACTTAGCGAAAAATCATGTTCAAGAACCTTCACCTTTACCCATACATAGTCTAGATCAAACATCAACTCACAGCAGCTGACATGCGCAAACGTGTTGTGATGTGCCAGTGGTATGTTGAGAAGATTAGAGATGCCCCCGACTTTCTCGACAATGTTTGGTTTAGTGACAAGGCCCACTTTCTGGTTTCCGGCCATATCAACAGGAAAAACAATGTGTTTAAGGGCACACAGTCCCCAGATGAAGTGCTTCAGAGACCCTTGTACTCAGTCAAATGCATAGCCTGGGTGGCCATATCATATCGAAGCACGGCATAATCGGGCCATTCTGGTATGAGGACGACGACAACAATGCAGTAGTGGGCATGAAAGTGCGCTACATATTGTAGTGCTTAGCAAGTTATGGAAGGGACTTGGAACTCGCCATGGTGTGAACAGGGATGAACAATAGTTCTAACAGGATGGAGAAAACCCACATACAGCAATCATCACGATGGAGTGGCTGGACGATAAATTCCCTGACCGACTGATCAGCAGGAGGCGTGAACCCGAGTAGGCCCCGCATTCACCAGATTTGAACCCCACCGATTTTTACCTGTGGGGGTTCTAAAAGGACCATGTACAGGGAGGTCCCGAAGATACGAGCAGTTAGGTTCCACCTGGCATACTCGTAAAGCAAAATCTCGTATAACGAAACACATAACTAATGGTAAAATATAGGTTTGGTTCCAGGACCCCATAAAAAAAAAAAAAAAAAAAAAAAAAAAAAAAAAAAAGACATGTTTTTCAAGCTAAAATAAACTATAGCAAACACAACAAACACACAGCGTCTATATTACCCACACTGTACTACCTATTCTGTAGAAAAAGCATTCTGAAAGAGAAAATAGCACACAAAATAGCATAACTGCACATTAATTAAACATACAACATGCATAACAAGCAAAAAAGACGTAATGTAGGGGACGCCGCATGATGCAAGAGAAGGTAGTGGTCCCAAGATTGGGGCCGCACACCTGCTAATTACCCCTAAAGGTCAGGCCGCGCCATATGCTTAATTACCCTTCAGGTCACGCCTTGCTAGGGGTGACCTGACTGCAGTCCCAAGGTTGGGCCGCACACCTGCTAATTACCCCTAGATTTCAGGCCGCGCCATATGCTTAATTACCCTTCAGGTCACGGCCTGCTAGGGGTGACCTCACTGGGGTCAACCAAATCCCCCTTTGTCCAGCCCAGGAGTGGTAGGGCGCACATTTTGAACTTGATAATTTTACTCACCCCAGTTTGAATGTTGTATCATTGGATTTTCAATCTCGTATATTGAAAATAGACCCTAATTTACACATCTCGTATCATCGGATTCTCGTATACCGAATGCTCGTATAACGGGACCTCCCTGTATACGAGAATCGTCCTCAATCCATTGCTAAAATGAAGCAAGCCATCACCACCAAGATTAAAGCCATCAAGAAGGAAGAGTACTTCAGTGATAAACAACGTCGCTCTCCGGATCCAGGAATGCCTGAGACGAGATGAGACGGTGGTCATTTGGAGTATGTGTTAAAATAAATTCACCTTATGTGGCAGAGACTTCGCCCCTTGACTTTTGTATTGTTGTATTATCACCATTGTTGTATCAACATTGTAATGTATTATCACCCATCAGGTAATAAAGTAACTTCTAGTGTACCTTGTCCCATTAATAAATGATTGCCAAATAAATGGGTTCCACCTTTTGTGGTTCACCCTGTATATATATATATATATATATTATATATATATATATATATATATATATATATATATATATATATATATATATATATATATATATATATATATATATATATATATTAAAGTATTTGCCGGCGCATAAGACGCACCTCCGCATAAGATGCACCCCTATTTTACAAGGAGGTTTTGAGAGCAAAACAAATATTGGTGTTTTTGAGGGGGAAAACAAAATCGAAAATTTATCAAGTTATTAAAAAAAAAGGAATTGTAGGGGAAAGCAAATGATTATGAGCATGTACCTAAATACAATATTCACAGTGCAATGAATGTGAATGAAAAATTATACTAGTTAAAATGTAAAGGGAATGACAGGGTAACCAAAATCGGTCATAATATATTGCAGGATGCCCCCTCGAATTGATATTCTAATATTTTGCTACCTATGACATATAGCTTAGATTTAATGTTGTAGGTATGCCTTTGTTGCTTCTCTGCTATGTGTTTAGACTTTGTGGAAAATTTGCAGTATAGATATTGGTATTATTTTGGTAGTGGGCGTTCAAAAGTCTTAGGACTCTTACCTACATCATCGTGTAGCTTTCTTCATTCTGAGTATTTTGAGCCCCATTTCCCATGGCGCAATTGAATAATAATGGAATTACACGTAGTACCGAAAATCTACCGCTATTTCAGCCAGAAAGTTAAGTTAGGTTAAATCAGATTAGGTTAGGTTAGACCTTTATTTATATTAATTTGCATTAATAGCACTTCTGTTGGATGAAGAAGAGGAGTTGAACTCTAAAAGACACTGTTTTGGGTACATAAAGCCTTGAGAAAACGACAATTATCAGCATGGCACAGTCTTATTACGTTAAAATATTCTTCCCCAGAAACCGTTACGTGACAGGACGGTGATGTATTGGAACCGTGACGGCGGCGCACCGTTTAGTGTAACACGTCTATTTGTTTGAATGTAAGAAATTCTAACGGATGTGATGAGACGGTGCCGTGTCACCATGATGGTATTGTGTGATTCGGCCTTGAGGCGGACGGTGTGGCGCCGTGATGGGTCTTGGTGTACCGTGTGGAAGACTTTTGTCCCGTCTACATCTACCGTTGCAGCCTTTTTACTAGCACTCTTTCATACAGTTTCCTTATCTGTAGAGGTACAGAGGTGAGGATTGAGGGGTCGAGGTCGTACAAAGGCCTATGCTGTCTCTTATCCCAACTTGCTTACCACTGTAGCGGCGCTAACACACACACACACACACACACACACACACACACACACACACACACACACACACACACACACACACACACACCTGCATCGGCTTAGGCCACCCCCCTGTCTGGGATCAGGATTAGAGGGTGACCTGATGCTGACCTGACTTGTCCTCGACGACATAACTGCAACACCAGCCAGGTAATTCAGTCAGCCACAGGACACACAGTGACACACACGCCGCGCACCTCTTGTCCCCACGTTGTACAGTGACTCGCTGCCAAATAAACTACAAAGCCACGACGCCCTTTCTCCATCCTTGTGTGTATAGACAGACTCCCCAAGATACTACACCTCCCTCTCACCACTCACACTAAAAAAAAACTTTAACACTTTGTTTCACTATTCCATTTATCAACAATACTCAGTCCAGCGAAAATTCCATCACCATTTTCTGCCTCCCTTCTATCATCTCCTTCCAACTGTTGTGTCAACTTGTGTGGCCCGAGTCGAATGCGGGTTAAGGCTACATCTAATATGTGGGATGATTGTCTTTTCCATGGGTGCGGGGAGGAGTCTGAGCGGTAATGACCCATGGTGGGAGAGCCGAGTGAAGTATTCCAGGTGAAGCGGCAGACCTGAGATATCAGACGTTTTACAATGGAGAGCAGCAGCGGGGGTTGGATGATGTTTACATCTGACACGGCCATCTTGGCAGCAACAATCGCTATTTTGTTGCCCCAGCTCTTGTTTTCTTTTAAACTCCAACCTTTTCTTAGTATTATGCATTACTGTTGATAACACAATTACTAATTTGTGCTCAGTGGACTACTGCTCAACACAGATCACTCCAGACCCCTTTAGTAATACACCACCGGCTGTTCTGCATTCTCTGCTCGACCTCTCATGCGCTAATATGGCCGCATTAGATGCAGGGTGAACTTTGCATTCCTTTTTAATGGAAAAAACTGCGTCTTATGCGCCGGCAAATACGGTATATATATATACAGTCAAACCTCGATATAACGGACATCGGATATAACGGACTCCATTTGCGTGACTTTTTTTTTTTTTTGCATATTAGACCACTTATCGCTGCTAGAATTGTCAACTCAACATTATTGTATTATTTTCTTATTTTATATTGGAATGCTTGGGTTTTAAGGAGTTTTGATGTATCACATATTAAAATATAATATTATAAGGAAGGAGCCTGTGTTGCTAGTGATTTAGTGGTAAAAGGTGTGTATTGTTTAAAATAGTGACTATTAGTGTTATGGCGTTGGCCGCTGCTACGTCCCCCTGTACCTCAACCCCCTAAATCACCCTTATCTAAGGCGACACGCAGTGCTACACTGACCTAAATAGTGACACGTGTATAGAACTGCACTTCACAACCATATAATATATATATAATAATGAGCCTTAGTCATGATAATAAGCAATACCTTTAGAAGCCACGGCTGAATCTGGCTCGTGGTAATTTGTTTACCTTTCACTAGAGCTTGAGCTTGACTAGCTACACAGTCTGGTTGTGTTTGTGATTATTCTCATTTATTTCACGTGTAGGAGTGGACCAAATTTAGCATGTAGTACCAGTCACTGTTTTTCCTCCCAACATAGCTACACAGTCTGGTTGTGTTTGTAAATTTTTTCTCATTTATTTCACAATTTTTCCGGTTTTTAATATATTTTCCCCCTTGGGAAAATACCCTCGCTATAACGGACAATCGGCTATAACGGACTCCCCCCCCCTTTAGTCCGTTATATCGAGGTTTGACGTATATATATATATTATATATATATAATATTATATATATATATATATATAATATATATATATTATATATAATTAAATAATTGGTGTCCAAGAAACTGGAAGTGTTCGGACACACTCCAGCATATGTTGCCCTTGTTCCCTGCGTGACAAGTTCAAACAGGAAAATTTTAGCTTCCTTTCTCGTTTTTACTGGTGCGTATTTCGTTTCATTTTTCTGTCGGCTAGTAGAGAGTGAGGTAGTTGTGCGTGTGTCGTTGTCGCGTGTGGTGTCCTTGTGTCAGTTTGTTTCTCACTACATCTATATTACAAACTATCTTAGTGTGGAACTTTAGTCGTTTAAGTGTGTGCTGCCTTTCCTGTATTTCCATCATATAAATAATGTAGGCTAATGCCTATGTATGTATTTATCGATGTAAAATCAAAAAACTGTATTTGGTCACTTTTGGTTGCAGGTCTAACGTATGGCGTTGTGAAAAGACATCACGGACGTGGTATGCTACTGGAAAGCCCAACATCGTCATTCCCGGGGAATCGTCTTCCGTCGAGAGGCGAGGTTCTTCAGGTGTTTTTGTTCCACCACAAGATCCAGAAGGAGGTTATTTTGCTGCAGCAGCTTCTACCGCTGAGAAGGTCTTAGAAGTGTGGCGACGTGCGAACATTCCAACGTCGGATGTGTCGTGGGTGAAGAAGAAGATCCTCAAACTGTACGAGGAGTACGGCGCCTTGGCGAAATCCAAGTCACGGAAGAAAGAGACGGAAGAAATGAAGAGATGCATCTTCAGAGACAGCCTCGAAGACATGTTTGACATCGCGCATTCGATGGAATGGAATCGAATCGTGGCAATGGAAGCGAAAATCCCCGAGAAAGACAAGGCGTTCTTGGAGGCTCAGAGGGAGGACCGGCAGAGCTGCTCAATGGCTGGCGTGGACGAGAAGCTGAAGCGAGCGACTGAGGAGAAGCGACGTAAGAGACAAAGGATAGAGGAGATGAAGAAGAAGGACGCGGCTGCTTCGTCATCCACTCTTGATCGTGACGTGGCTTTGGACTTGGAGTCTTCTACTATATCCTCATCGTCCAACGAAGAAACCGAGGACGACGACTTCAAAGTTCCGACACCAGCTAAATGTCCACGCTGTCGACCTCCTAAGGAGAATAAGCTCACCAAGGAGCTGACCCTTGCTTGGGAGCGCGACAATCTGTCCATCCGTGCTGCGACATCCTCCTACGCCGCTGCTGCAATGAGCCTCGACCACGACATCGAACATATCACCGTGTCCCGTTCGTCGATCCACCGGGCCAGAGTCAAGAACCGCGAAGAGCTTGCCATGTCTTTCTCCTTCAAGCCTGAAGTCCCTTTGGTCCTGCATTGGGACGGCAAGTTGTTACCCAGTCTAGCGGACGGAAGGTCATTGGAGGAGAGGGTGGCCGTCTTGGTGTCCGGGGAGGATACGGAGGAACTTCTGGGTGTTCCTGTGTCTGCAGACGGGACAGGACAAGCTGTTGCGGAAACCGTCTTGAAGCTGGTGCGGGAAAGCAGCTTGGAGTGCAACATCATTGGAATGGCATTCGACACGACAGCGGCCAAGGAGCGTGTATCAGGATTGAACGTGCACTGGAGAAGCCCCTGGTGTGGTTGGCATGCCGCCACCACATCCCGGAAGTTGTTCTGAAGGATGTCTTCGAGGCTTGCATGGGTCCATCATCTGGCCCTAACATCGCCCTTTTCAAGAGGCTCCAGAATCGTTGGCCTATCGTTGACCAGAGCCGTTTAAATGACCGTTTATTTTCCATTTGTGACATAGTCTTACAGCTGTCATGACTCCATCTTGACCATCTTACGACTGTCATGTCACTCATGACACATACGTACAGGCAGCGTGACATTGTTGTGAGGCTATCGTGGTCTGCGTTTTTCGTGGTTAAATTTCACGATAGCGTCAATAATCAAATTGGTGGCGCTATCGTGGTTCGATTACGGAATGTGTGAAGGGAGCTTAAGGACAAGGGAGGGGTGCGCAGACCTCTTCCACTGCCCGCAAACTCGTCTCTGCGCATCTGAATCATTGTACATCGTCCAGGATGTGAATTTTTGTAGGCCACATTGTCATACCGAGCCACCAGAATGATCATATTTTCAGATTGATTATCGTACAACCTTAGGTAAAATAATAGTCAGTAAATGACTTTATAATTTTAGTAAATAACTTGTAATTTACTTTAGTAAATAACCTGTAATTTACTTTAGTAAATAACTTGTAATTTACTTTAGTAAATAACTTGGTAGTTTTACTCACCCAAATTTGAATGTCGTAGCATTGGATTTTCGATCTCGTATATTGAATATAGACCCTAATTTACACATCTCGTATCGTCGGATTCTCGTATACCGAATGCTCGTACAGGTTGAAGTTCCCAAACTCGGTAACACCCAAAACTCGGCTATGGTTCCGGATTTTTCAAAACACGGCAGAACACCCAAAACCCGGCGCGTAGTTGCTGGGTCGGCCGCTAGGTGCCACCACACTAGGCCGCTTGCTTTCTCCCGCCGATTTGTTTGTTGTTATTGTTCAGTGGTGTTGTGACTGTAGAGTTGTGTACACTGTTATTTTGTGTACTTCTACAGGTCTGTTATTGGTATTATGGCTCCCAAACGTCCAGGAACACCTACTGGTGGAAGTGAAAAGAAAAGGAAGAACAATGTGTTAACTATTTCTGAGAAAATTGACCTTTTGAAGAAGTTTTTTCCCCTTAATATATCTACGTTCTAAAAGTCGGAAAATTCCATTACTCGGCTCGGCGCTGGTCCCGAGGTTGCCGAGTTTGGGAACTTCAACCTGTATAACGGGACCTCCCTGTATATATATATATACCGTATTTGCCGGCGCATAAGACGCACCTCCGCATAAGACGCACCCCTATTTTACAAGAAGGTTTTGAGGAAAAAAAAATATTGGTTTTTGTGGGGGGAAAAAAAATTGTAAATTTATCAATAGTTATTAAAAAAAAAAGGATTTGTAGGGGAAAGCAAATGATTATGAGCATGTACCTAAATACAATATTCACAGTGCATTGAATGTGAATGAAAAATTATACTGTACTAGTTAAATGTAAAGGGAATGACAGGTAACCAATATCGGTCATAATATATTGCAGGATGCCCCCACAAATTGATATTCTAATATTTTGCTACCTATGACATTATAGCTTAGATTTAATGTAGTAGGTATGCCTTTGTTGCTTTTCTGCTATGTGTTTAAACTTTGTGGAAAATGTGCAGTATATATATTGGTATTATTTTGGTAGTGGGCTTTCAAAAGTCCAAGGACTCTTACCTCAATCATCGTGTAGCTTTCTTCATTCTGAGTATTTTGAGCCCCATT
This sequence comes from Chionoecetes opilio, assembly GCA_016584305.1. NCBI lineage: Eukaryota > Metazoa > Arthropoda > Malacostraca > Decapoda > Majidae > Chionoecetes > Chionoecetes opilio. Next base: position 73,498 of record JACEEZ010005071.1, read on the forward strand.
TCCCATGGCGCAATAAATAATGATGGCATTACACGTAATACCGAAAATCTACCGTTATTTCAGCAAAAAGTAAAGTTTAGGTTAAATCAGATTAGGTTAGGTTAGAGGTGGTTTGGTTTAGTAACAGATGATATAGAGAAAAAAACGAGAATTAACAATACTATGGCAGTATGTAACGTAGCAATGTTTGCGGGGCGGACCTGAAGGGGCAGGTTGCCCACCCCCCACACATACACATATAAATAAACATTGTTTTCCGACAAAAACGAGAGCCAGATTAATTCAAACACATCAAACTATTCAGGAGGATTAAGTTTCGGCCTCGAAATCGGTGGTTGCCCAATAATACAGATTTACGAAGATATTTAGGTAACACTATAAGGTAACCATCTCTACCTTGTTGTTATTGTTGTAATTGTTGAAGGGCACCATTGTCGGGATCGACGATATTAGCCCTGGTTTACACCTATGAATCTATCACAGTCGCGAGGGTTGATTAGTCCTTCTTCAGGAAGGTACAGTGTAAGGCTGGTTCACACTCTGAAATCACGGCAGCGTTCCGTCAGCCGTGCCTTGTATTCACACTATTCGTCACGGTTCTGTCATTTTCTGCAGTTCCTGCTCACCCACTAAGCAGACATGGTGCCTCAGAGGTTATGGTTGAATAAATGTGCATTAATAGCACTTCTGTTGGATGAAGAAGAGGAGTTGAACTCTAACAGACACTGTTTTGGGTACATAAAGCCTTGAGAAAACGACATTATCAGCACGGCACGTCTCATTACGTTTAAAATTTCTTCCCCAGAAACTGTTACGTGACAGGACAGTGATGTATTGGAGCCGTGACGGCGGTGCACCGTTTAGTGTAACACGTCTATTTGTTTGAATGTAAGAAATTCTAACGGATGTGATGAGACGGTGCCCTGTCACCAATTTCACCATGATGGTATGGTGTGATTCGGCCTTGAGGCGGACGGTGTGGCGCCGTGATGGGTCTTGGTCTTGGTGTACCGTGTGGAAGACTTTTGTCCTGTCTACAGGTACCATTGCAGCCTTTTTACTAGCACTCTTTCATACAGTTTCCTTATCCGTAGTGGTACAGGGGTGAGGATTGAGGGGTCAAGGTGGTACAAAGGCCTATGCTGTCTCCTATCCCACCTTGCTTACCACTGTAGCGGTGCTAACACACACACGCACATACACACCTGCATCGGCTTGGGCCACCCCCCTGTCTGGGACCAGGATTAGAGGTACGAGGGTGACCTGACGCTGACCTGACTTGTCCTCGCTGACACAACTGCAACATCAGCCATGTAATTCAGTCAGGCACAGGACACACAGAGACACACACCACGCACCTCTTGTCCCCACGTTGTACAATGACTCACTGTCAATAAACTACAAAGCCACGACCCCTTTCTCCATCCTTGTGTGTATAGACAGACTCCCCAAGATACTACACCTCCCTCTCACCGCTCACACTCCTTCAAATTAAACTAACACGCTCTTTGTTTCACTATTCCATTTATCAACAATACTATTTCCAGCAAAAATTCCAACGTTGTTTTCTGCCTGCCTCCTATCATCTCCTTCCAACTGTTGTGTCAACTTGTGTGGCCCGAGCCGAATGCGGGCTGAGGCGACATATAATATGCAGGATGTTTGTCTTTTCCATTGGTGCGGGGAGGAGTCGTCCGTGGGCGGTAATGACACATGGTGGGTGCGCGCAGGGCGTCGCTGAGTGAAGTTTCCCAGGTGAAGCGGCAGACCTGAGATATCAGACGTTTTACAATGGAGAGCAGCAGCTGGGGGTGGATGATGTTTACATCTGACACGGCCATCTTGGCAGCAACAATCGCTATCTTGTTGACCCAGCTCTTATTTTCTCTTAAACTCCAACCTTTTCTTAGTATTATGCATTACTGTTGATAATTCAGTTACAAATTTGTGCTCAGTAAACTACTGCTCAACACAGATCACTCCAGACCCCTTTAGTAATACACCACCGGCTGTTTTGCATTCTCTGCCCGACCTCTCATTCGCTAATATGGCCGCATTAGACGCAGGGTGAATTTTGCATTCCTTTTTAAGGGAAAAAACTGCGTCTTATGCGCCGGAAATACGGTATATATTATATATATATATAATATATATATATATAATATTATATATATATATATATATTATATATATATATATATATATATATATATATATATATTATATATATATATATATATATATACATAAAACCCTATAACTCGGGTACTGTATAATGGAATTTGATATAACTCGCAAGGCAAAGACAAAGTTTGTTTTTTTTGTTGTTTTATTTTTTTTTTTTTTTTTTTTAATTACTCTATGCCTATAGGCGGGTGTAGGCAGTGACTCCAGGGTGGATGGTAGGCCTGGAGGTCACTCGAGGCTTATTGGTTGGCTCGCCAGTGTGGCGCAGCAGTTCTTATAGTGACACTGTAATTAGAGGTCTATGCCGCCCCCTGTGTCCTCCATGCACTCACAGTCGAAGGTGAGTTAATGGACAGGGCATGTGGGTGTTCTTCAGGCCACTCGACGGTGCAGAAAGATTTGAATGGTTTATGGGCTCACTCTGGACTGAACTCGGTTTTCGAGAACGCACTCGGTGACGCTAACCACTCTGCTACCGCCCTCCCTAGATTGCATCGCTTGGTATTCACCGGTATGATCATGCCCTCACAACCTCTTGTGTGAACAGTAAACAGAAGTCGCAAAAATAATGTATTCGCTATTGCTGTTATAACTGCATCTCTTTGCTACACTCGGCAAAGCCTTAGCACATAAAGTTATGTTTTTAGCCTTTGACTTTCCGCAAGGCTCAGGCTCTTCAATTTCATTGAAGTCCCTTTCTGCTGGAGATACCTTGCGTGATGAGCTGACATCTTGAAATAAGTACTGTATGATGTAATCCCAAAACACGTAATAGGTGGCAAGGTAGCAAGGTCAGGAACCATCACGTAGGTGTCAGCTGCTGAGCCTGTTTATGCGTCCAGCACCGATCTGGATAGAGTCCGTTTTTTTCGAATAAAAGGATTTTTCTGTTAAAACACAACAAGCTTGGTAGGAGCCAAATAAGATCATGCAAAACATTGCAACAATATCACAAGTAGTATACACACATTTCTCAAGTTTTATGGATTGTGTTCGTTAATCCGACGGTGCTTGGACGCAAAAACACAGCTCAGCTACGCGTCGGTACCTCGACCTTTGCTTTACTTTGCCACCATTTACAGTGTTTTGGGACTACAGCTACAGATGTTATCAGATGTCAGCTCATCAGCAAGTGTGTCTCCAGGGGAATGGATTGAGAGCCTGGCTGCAGAAAATGGTGAAACTGGCAGGTGGGTGCAGGTGCGTCCATGCGTGACTATTGTGCTGGTTTGATATCAAACCCGCACTTCTACCCGTTCACTGGTAAGAGAGTTATGTTTGACAGTATCTATTTTTTTTTTTTTTTTTTTGTAACCAATGCAGGTAGGACATTGCATAACTCGCACATGATAACTCGGCAAGGGCCAGAGCCCCTATCGTGCCAAGTCGCTCAGGCTGTATATATATATCATCATAGTATTTGCACGGACGCATAACCACCTTTTTTCCTTAAAAAGGACGTGCAAAGTTCACCTGCGTCATCGGCCCATATTAGCGCATGACGTAGGTTCGGGAAGAATGCAGAACAATGACCGTGTGTGTCATATATAAAGGGTCTGGAGTTATCTGTGTTGAGCTAAGCTAGTTCACTGAGCACAAATCTGTACTGTGTTAGCACAGTTAATGCCATTACTACTAAGAAGGTGAGCTATTAGAGAAATAAGAGCTGGGCAACAATAGCATTGTGCCATGTCTGCAGATGGCGTGTCAGATGTAACATCATCACCCCCTTGCTGTCTCCATTGTAAATTCGCATAAAACGTCGACGGACGCCCCTGCCGGCACCCACATGGTCATTACGCTCAGACTCCTCCCTACACCATGGAAGACAACACCCTCGCATTATAGATGTCGCCTTAACCCACTGTCCGACCGGTGCCCCACAAGTTGACACAACATGAAATAATGATAGTACAGGGATGCAGTAACACTTAGTGTTATCAATATCTTCGCTGAATGAGTATTGTGATAATGGAATAAGTAAACAAAGAGCGTGTTAAGTTTTATTTGAAGGTGTGACCGGTGAGAGGAGGTTATATCTTGGGAGTCTGTCTTTAACCAAATGGAGTAAAGGCGTCGGGCTTTCGTAGTTTATGTTGACAGCGAGTCATGTACAATTGGGACAAGAGGTGCGGGGGGTGTGTTCCGTTTGGGCCTTTTTCTGCTTTAATTAATGGGGTGGTGTTGCGTTTTGTCGGCGAGGGCAAGTCCAGGTCCCCGTCAGGTCCCCTCCGCCTTAAACCGTCCCGACAGGGGGGGGGCTAACCCATGCGGGGTGTATGTGCGTGGTGTTAGCGCCGCACAAAATGGTAAAGGGGGGAAGGAAACACGGGGGGCAGCATAGCCTTTGTACCACCTCCCCTCAATCCCCACCCCCGTACCTCTACGGATAGGAAACTGTTTGAAAGAGTGCTAGTAAAAAGGCTGCAACGGTACCTGTAGACGGGACAAAAGTCTTCCACATGGTACACCAAGACCATGACCCCTCACGGCGCCACACCGTCCGCCTCAAGGCCGAATCACACCATACCATCATGGTGAAATTGGTGACACGGCACCGTCTCATCACATCCGTTAGAATTTCTTACATTCAAACAAATAGACGTGCTACACTAAATGGTGCGCCGCCGTCACGGCTCCAATACATCACTGTCCTGTCACGTAACGGCTTCTGGGGAAGAATATTTTAACGTAATGAGACTGTGCCGTGCTGATAATTGTCGTTTTCTCAAGGCTTTATGTACCCAAAACAATGTCTTTTAGAGTTCAACTCCTCTTCTGCATCTGACAGAAGTGCTATTAATGCAAATATCTTCAAGCATAGCCTCTGAGGCACCATGTCTGCTTAGAGGGTAAGCAGGAACTGCCGAAAATGACGGAACCGTGACGAATAGTGTGAATACAAGGCACGGCTGACGGAACGCTGCCGTGATTTCAGAGTGTGAATCAGCCTTCACCTGTACCTTCCTGAAGAAGACTAATCAACCCTCGCGACTGTGATAGATTCATATGTGTAAACCAGTGCAAATATCGTTGATCCCGACAACGGTGCCCTTCAACAATTACAACAATAACAACAAGGTACAGATGGTTACCTTAGTGTTATCTAAATATCTTCGTGAATTTTGTTATTGGACAACCACCGATTTCGAGGCCAAAACTTAAGTCCTCCTGAATAGTTTTGATGTGTTTTTAATTAATCTGGCTCTCGTTTTTGTCGGAAATCAATGTTTGTTTACATGTGTGTATGTGGGGGAGGGAACCTGCCCCTCCAGGTCCGCCCCGCAAACATTGCTACGCTTCACACTGCCATATTATTGGTCATTTTCGTTATTTCTCTATATCATCTGTTACTTAACCAAACCTCACCTCTAACCTAACCTAATCTGATTTAACCTAACTTAACTTTCTGGCTGAAGTAACGGTAGATTTTCGGTACTACGTGTAATGCCATTATTATTCAATTGCGCCATGGGAAATGGGGCTCAAAATACTCAGAATGAAGAAAGCTACACGATGGTGTCGGTAAGAGTCATAGGACTTTTGAAAGCCTACTACCAAAATCTATACTGCATATTTTCCACAAAGTCTAAACACATAGCAGAAAAGCAACAAAGGCATACCTACAACATTAAATCTAAGCTATATGTCATAGGTATATAATATTAGAATATCAATTCGTGGGGGCATCCTGCAATATATTATGATTTATGACCAATTTTGGTTACAGTGTCATTCTCTTTACATTTTAACTAGTATCATTTTTCATTCACATTCATTGCACTGTGAATATTTTATTTAGGTACATGCTCGTAATTATTTGCTTTCCCCTTCAAATCCTTTTTTTTTTAATAACTTGATAATTTTACGATAATTTTTTTTTTACTCATAAAAAAAAAAAAAAAAATTCTCAAAACCTCTTTGTAAAATAGGGGTGCGTCTTATGCGGAGGTGCGTCTTATGCGCCGGCAAATACGGTATATATATAATAATTATATATATATATATATATATATATTATATATATATATATATATATATAATTATATTATATTATATAAATATATATATTATATATAAAATATATATATATATATATATATTACTGTTTGATTTCCTACAAAAGTATCATATCGATAGTTCATAGATAAAGATATTTCATTTCTAATATGGCCGCTCCCATTAGAATCCAAAGCTTCAATGTATTCAAATTAAGTCTGGAATCTTCTTAACTAGATACGCTAACTCTAGATCTAGGTCTTGTAACTAGATATGCTAAATAGACATACTTTGGGTAAATGATGATAATATATCTATACAGTAGCGTAGCTAGGTAGGTATCTATCAATGGGCGGGAGCACAGCTGAGTATGAGGGGAGGGGGAACAGCTGAGTATGGGGGGAGGGACACTAGGCAAGCGGAGGTCAGGGGCATTCTGATGCCACATACGTAGAAAGTTATGAGGGCATATTCTAAGATCAGATTTAATTTAATTGAATTAAATTAATGCTAAAAAGGGAAAATGTGCCAGAAGGATGGGAAGGAGGGAAGAGGGTGTATCTCAGCTGAGACTTTGAGAGTTGAGAAAGAAGGTGTGGATGATGAGGCAGTTTGTGAAGAGGGCAGAGGGGTCATGTCCTGAGGCTGAGCGAGGTACTCCTCGATCATAGCCACGGTATCAACTGGAGAGTCAGGAGGGGAGACCTGGGAGGCACAGGGTTTCTTGGTAGGAGGAGACGTAGAAAGTGGGGTGTGAGGAACTGAGGAGGAGAAAGAGATAGTGGAAGGTTTCACGGGGAGGAAGGGGAAGAACGTTTATAGGTCGCCTGACAAGAGGAGTTTTGCAAGGTCCAGAAGGTAGAGAATTGCAGGTTCTTGGTACCAGAGACCAGAGCTGCACCGCTGGACATGGTATAGTAATGCCGGAGGGGTAGCTAAGGAGATCGACCACGTCCTCGTTAGTACTCGTTGGAGGATCCTCCAGAACTGCAGGGTTTACCGGAGTGCTGAGTTCTTTGGAACAGATCACAGACTTGTTGTTGCTGCACTTAAGCTTCATGTCAAGTCCAGAAGAATCTCATGAGGTAACCATACTGTGTTTCATCTTAAGAAACTGAAGGACTTGACATGTGCTCATGAGTATGCGGTGGCAGTCTCAAATCGGTTTGATGTGTTCGGTGCCCTCGAGGACCCTGTAGAACTGTGGGATACCTTCAAACGTGAAACTCTACAGGCTGCCAAGTAGTGTATTGGGGAGCGCTCGATGTCAAGGCGTGGTTTTGTCTCGACGGAGACGCTGGAAAAAATTGAGGAGAGTCGCGCTGCCAGGCTGGCTGGGAACCAGGACCAGCACAGGGCTCTGTCACGCCGGACTAGAACCCTCCTGGGGAGAGACAAGGAGAGGTATGTCAGGAGTCTCGCTGAGGATGTCGAGGGTCATTTGAACGCTAATGACCTCCGACCCGCCTACCGAGCCCTGAAGAAGCTCCGTTCCATCTCGGGCAAGTGCTATTCGAGCAGCAGATGGGCGCCTCGTGTCGGACATGGATGGGCAGATGGCTGGTTGGGCTGAGTACTTTGGGCAGTTGTTCACGGTGGACCCTCCAACTGAGCAGCTTCACACCACTGGATTACAGGCAGTGGATGCCGATCCTCCCATTGACGAAATCGCACCCTCTCTTGACGAAGTCAGAGAGGCTGTAGCTAAGTTGAGGGGTGGAAAGGCAGCTGGTGTTTGTAATATCAGTGCAGAGCTCCTCAAAGCTGGGGGTGAGGCTATGATCCGCGGGTTGCATGCTGTCCTGACTGCCGTGTGTGGCAATCAGGTACCATTCCTCCTGACTGGAAAAGGGGGCTGGTCGTCCCTAGGGTATCTATATGTAAGAGGGTAACGCCATTCATAGGCCCTGTGTTAAACGCTACTGGGCGCCATCTTAGCGCCAAGACCTCTTCGTTCACTCTAGACCCGGGGAAGTTCTCAAGGCATTACCCCGCAGTATATCATGTTATACATGTATAAAGGATAGACTGTTATCTTCGGAAATGCTTGTTCTATAAGATTATCACATAAAACATAGTAAAACACATTAAATAAAGGTCATTATGACTCTGAAGAAATATGATGAACTTAACATTCACTTAAAACACGTTGTCATGTAACACTGTGGGACAGCTTATAAGATGGGAGATATCAATAGAAGCAGAATTTTATTAGCTTTCCATTGATAGATTTAGTTTTCTGATACATACAGTAGAACCATGCATAAATTAGCGTTAACTAAATAAATCGCCAGGTTGGCCACTCTCTCTCTCTCTCTCTCTCTCTGTGAAAGAGAAGAAGATATGAGAGAGAGAGAGAGAGAGAGAGAGAGAAAGGAGAGAGTAGAGAGAGAGAGACGAGAGAGAGAGAGAGAGAGGAGAGAAAGAAGAGAAGATAGTTAACAATACTTTTTCTACTTATATATACACAAACCTCGTTTTCCCCCCCGGACTAATAGGGGGAGCACTGGGTCCGGGAACCGCCAAAGGGTCCGGGAATATCGCAAAGTCAAAAAAAAAAAAAAAAAAAAAAAAAAAGTCAGTATGCACATTAACCACCCCCGGACGTTTACTTCATAAAATACTCTAGTATTTTACTGTCCGGCAATCCCGCCAATGATTCAACTTAACCCGCTGCGGACTTTTTACGCCCGCTGAGCATGCTGCCACCTGGCGGGAGGCCAGCAGAAAGTGTTCAATTAGTCTCAGAGATGTTCCTGCACCGTGGCAGTGGGGTCAGGGGAACTAACTGATGCAGTGCAGGTGCACCGTGAGTGTCCGTGGGGCCCAAATGTTAAAAATACAATACGACCGCGGGAGCATAGCTGCCACCTGGCGGGGAGCAAGCAGAAGATTCAATAGTCTCAAGAGACTTTCCTAGCACTCAGGGCAGTGGGGGTCAGGGGACGAACGGAGCAGTGCAGGGTGAACCGTGGTGTCGTGTGCCCAAATGTAAACACCTAATCGACCCGGGACTGAGCATGCTGCCAACCTGGCGGGAGCCGCAAAAGTATTCCAGTAGTCTCAAGAGACGTTCCCTGCACCATGCAGTGGGGGTCAGGGGACTAGACGAGGCGAGTGGCAAGGGTTACCAGAGAGTGTCGTGTGCCCAAATGTAAACAATAACGACCGCTGGACATGCGGCCCACCTGGCCGGGAGGCAGCATAAAGTGTTCAATAGTTCTCAGAGGATGTTCTTTGCACCATGGTCAGATGGGAGTCAGGGGACTGACGGGGCGGGTGCCGGTGAATCCTGAAATGTCGTGTGCCCAATGTAAACAATACGACCGCTGAGCAATGCTGCCACCTGGCGTTAAACAGAGGCCCGCGGACACGGACCAGGGGTGACCAGGAGACGCTTCGGGACCGCTGGAACAAATTTTGTCCAATTGTACGAACAGGCAGGACCAGGCATTTCAACGTATAAAAAAATAAAAATAAAAAAAAACACATTGTCCGGACTCCTGACCATATCCCCGGACCTCGGAATTTTGTCCGGCAATCCCGATATCCGGGGAAATGGAGGTTCCGGGAATCGAGGTTTTGTATATATATCATAATATATATATATATAATATCATATATATATATATAATATATATATAATATATATACCGTATTTGCCGGCGCATCAATACGCACTTTTTTCTTAAAAAGGAATCAAAGTTCACCCTTTGCGTCTAATGCGGGCCGATATTAGCGCAATGAGGTCGGCATAGAGAGAATGCAGAACATAGCCGGTGGTATATTACTAAGGGGTCTGGAGTTATCTGGTGTTGAGCAGTATTCACTGAGCACCATTTGTAGCTGTGTTATCAACATTAACAATGCATAATACTAAGAAAAGGTTGGAGTTAATTAAGAAAATAAGAGTTGGGGGGCAACAAGATATCGATTGTTGCTGCCAAGATTGCCTTAGGTCCATATATAACATCATCCACCCCCCTCTGCTGTTCTCCATTGTAAATTTTGATAATAACGTCTCGGCGACGCCTCCGCCGCGCACGTCCACCATGGTCATTACCCGCTCATACTCCTGTCAGTCCTTCCCCAGAATCCTCCCCGCACCCATGAAAAAATAAACATCCCTCATATTAGAGATAGTCCTTTAAAGAAACATTCATTTAACCGGCCCGCATTAAAAAACCCGCATCTATTATTCGACCTACTTTGGCCGCCAACCAAGTTGACCTACGAAACAAACCGTTGAAAATGAGGATTATATAAGGGAGGCAAGAAATAGTGTTGGGGGAAAGTTCACATGTGAGTATTGTTGATAAATGGAAAGAGTGGAAACAAAGAGCGTGTTAAGTTTTATTTGAAAGGAGGAGTGTGGAGCGGATGAGAGGGAGGAGTATATCTTGGGGAGTCTGTCTATACACAACAAGGATGCAGAAAAGGGCGTCGTGTCTTTGTTTTTATTTGACACGCGTCATTGTACAACGTGTGGGATAGAAAAAGAGGTGCGCAGGTGTGTGTCTCTGTGTGGCCTTTGTCTGCTTGAATTCCCTGGCTTGTGGTGCAGTTGTGTCAGGCGAGGACAAGTCAGTCAGCGTCAGGTCCACTCTCCGGGCCTCTAATCCTGGTCTCAGACAGGGTAAGTGGCCTAAGCCGATGCAAGTGTGTATGTGTGTGTGTGTTAGCGCCGCTACTGTGGTAAGCAGGTGGATAAAACAGCATAAGGGCCTTTGTTCACCTTCGACACCTCAATCCTCACCCCTGTACCTCTACGGATTAAGGAAACTGTGTGAAGAGTGCTAGTAAAAAGGCTGCAATGGTACCTTAGGCCGGGACAAAAGTCTTCCACACGGTACAGAAACCAAGACCAAGACCATGCACGGCGCCACACCGTCCGCCCGTCACGGCGAATCAAAAAGAACCATACCATCATGGTGAAATTGGTGACAGGCACCGTCTCATCATCATCCGTTTAGAATTTCTTACTCAACAATAGACGTGTTCCTTAACGGTGACGCCGCCGTCATGGCTCCAATCCATCACTGTCCTGTCACTAACGGTTTCTGGGGAAGAATATATTTTAACGTAATTAGACCTTGCCAGTGCTGATAATTGGTTCGTTTTCCCCACCCCCCCCCCCCTCATGGCTTAGGTACAGACAAAACCAATGTCTTTTCGAGTTTCAACTCCTCTTCCTCATCGACAGAAGTGTATTATGCAAATTTCTTCAAAGCATAGCCTCTGATGCACCCAGTCTGCTTATAGGGTGAGCGGAATGCCGAAAATGACAGAACGTGGACTAATAAGTGTTAATACAAGGCACAGCTGACGAAACGCTGCACGTTATTTCAAAGTGTGAATCAGCCTTCACCTGTACCTTCCTGAAGAAGCTAATCACCCTCGCGACTGTGATTTTTAGTGTAAACCAGTGCACATATCGTCGATGCGCAGGACAACAAGGGCACAAAACGGTGTGCCCTTCAACAATTCACAATAACAACAAGGTAGGGATGGTTACCTTACAGTGTTATCTTATATATCTTCGTGAATTTTTGTTATTGGCAACCACCAAGCGATTTCGAGGCCGACTTTAATAAGTACTCCCTTAATAGTTTTGAATGTGTGTTGAATTAATCTGGCTCCTCGTTTTTGTCCGGAACTCAATGTTTGTTTACATTGTGTGTATGTGGGGAGGCACCCTCTGCCCCTCCAGGTCCGCCGGCCGCAAAGGAGAAACATTGCTAAACGCTTTCACACCTACGCACTCACACTAGCCATATTATTGGTAATTTTCCGATATTTCTCTATATCATCTGTTACTAAAAAAACCAAAACCTCACTCTAACACCTCTACCCTTAACCTAATCTGATTTAAAACCTAACTACTTTCTGGCTGAAGTAACGGTAGATTTTTCGGTACTACCTAATGTATTATTAATCAATTGCGCCATGGGAAATGGGGTTCAAAATACGCATAATGAAGAAAAGCTACACTATGGTGGTCCCGTAACGAGTGTCCTAGGACCTTTTGAAAAAGCCTACTAATACCCAAAATAATAACCATATGATCCTATACTCGCAAAATTGTTCCGACAAGTCTAAAACACATAGCAAAAAACGCAAACAAAAAAAGGCATACCCTACACAAACATTAAATCTAAGCTATATTTGATACATAGAGTACAAGCGAGGAAGATATCTCGTAAGATTATTCAAATTCGGTGGAGGGCATCATGCACATATAAATTATGAGTTATGACCTATTTTTGGTTACACTGTCCTTCTCTTTTACATTTTAACCTAGTATAATTTTTCATTCCACAATCCTCCTGCGTCCATGCAACTGTGAATATTGGTATTTAGGTTAACATGCTCATTATCATTGCTTTACACCCCATGTACAAAAAATCCTTTTTTTTTTTTTTTAAATAACTTGGATGAATTTTTTAACATAACGGAAACAAAATTTTTTTTTTTTTTCTTTGTTTTTTTTTTCTTCTTTTTTAGCAAATTTTGTTTTCGCTCTTGGTTTTGTTTTGCCCTTTGTTCCACCATCAAAAACCCCACTACACGCACTATCATTACCCTAAAACCTATACACTAAATGAGGTGCCCAGTACGTACTCACTAACCACTGGGTTTTTTTTTCTTCTGTTCTTCTCATACCTCCTTTGTCAAAAAATAATGGTGTTGGCGTCTTATGCGGCAGGTTTTATGCGGAAAAAAGGTGCGGTCTGTATAGCGGTGCCCGTCGTCGGCCGTCAAAGAATGAGACGGCTGGGGGAGGGAGGTGAGTAAAATATAGCTGTATATAGTATCTTATATGTATTAAGTATATATACTGATAGATTATCAGTTGGATTACATTATGATCACAAGTCCACTGGAAACGAATGTATGAGGCTTTGTAACCTATAGCTTGTCGAGTGGGGGTGAATGGGGGTAGTATCTGGGGACTGTAGAGAGAATATGATTGACTATTCAGTAGAAAAGAGTTTTGTGAGGGTGTTACGATCCTGTCACCGAAACGTTGACAGTGCCACGCACAAAGCGTGCACTTAGACACAGTTGGCACACACATGGGACTCATTAGCGGGGGTCTCGGCGGACACTCAGATGGAATCAAAATCATGTCAGAAACAAAAGTGCACATATCAATAGTCTGCACAGATCCTCGGGCGCATCACACACGACGGATCTCAACTCTTTCTCTTTGTGGGAAAAAAAAAAATGGGGCACCGAGGATGCATAAAAATAAAAATGGAGATGAGAACAATAAGGGGATAAGGTTGTGTGTATCGAAGGATATATAGACGAAGAGGGTAGTATCATGAAAGGGGAACAAATAGATGGGGACACGAAGAGGAATAAGAGACGGTAGAAGCAGTGACAGGAAAGCGACTGAGAGAGCAAATCAAAGGTGTAAGAGGATCGTGGGCGGTCGCTAGACTAGCGCTCGGTGAAGCTAAGGGGGAAAAAATAAATCAATAGCATAAAAGGGAGTGTGGTCGTAACGAAAAAAACAATTTGTGAAACAAAAATGTGTGGATAACGTGGGGGGGGCGGAAGGGAAAAAAAAGTAATATCATAATGGGGGTGCATGAACGGGGGGGATGGGAAATCCGTAAGATAAAACTCACCGATGATATACGATATGAATAGATAATAGACGCTAGACGGAGATAGAGGATGGAGAATAGTAAGAATATGGAGGGAAGGCACTATGAAAAAAACACAAAAACTCACCCGTGCAAAAAAACGCGGCTATTATTTATTTAGTTCCGAATATGAAAAAATGGCATGGGTAGTCTTAACACTTGTGTGTTGTAATCAAAAGAAAAGAACGAAATGCGATCAAGTGAAAAGCTAAATCGAAATTCATAAAATTCTGCTTCTAGTCTTTGATATCTCCCATCTTATAAGCTTCCCCCAAAGTGTTACAAATGACGACATGCCTTTGAATAAGGGTGGAAAGTGTGTGTTAAAGTTCTTCACATATTTCTTCTCAATTAAAGTTTCTTTTTGCAGTCTGCATAAGTGACCTTTATAGGTTTGTGTGGTTTTTTATAGACTTAAACTTATAGTGTTTAAAATTGAAAAATTTTTAACAAAAACTGGTGTTTTTTATTAATGTGATAATCTTATAGAAACAAACATTGTCCGAAGATAACACGTCCTAAAAAATATCATCCCTTTATACAATGTATAACATGATAAATACTGCGGGGTCATGCATTAGCCTTGAGAACTTCCCCCCGGGTCTTGGGTGAACGAAGAGGCCTCTAAGCGTAAGATTGCGCCCCACAAATACGAGTTGTTCCTACTCTATATAATATGAGGTACTCTCTATTGTTCTCCTATCCTGGAAAGGGAAAGGGAACCGTCAGACTGCAACAATTTAACCTCGTATTACAGAACTACTTCAGTCGTGCCAGGCAAGGTGCTGCCCATGCTATTGCTGACACACGGAATCCGCAGGCTCCATCTGTCAATCTGCTTGAAGCATTCAGATACCTTCAGCAGTCTGGGTTCACGGCCTTTAGGAGTCAACAACGGAACCGTATCCTAGCGCTTTCATGTCCTGGGTGGAATGCCGACAAGTGAGTTTTCACACAGACAGGGGATGTTTGGCAGCCTAGTGTTGGATCTCCAGATAAGGCCGTTTGAACTCATGCATCGTGAGTCCTTTGGGATCTCTGCGACTTCGCGGGATTCTGCAATGACCCTTGGTTTGATAAACCGGGAATCTGTATTCTGGGACTGAGAGTGCTGTGAAGTGTGGGCAGGTGGTACCATCTTCCTTTATCCTGTGAATATACAGGAGTGAGGGCAAGGGTGCGTCCTTGCCCCATCACTTTTCATCCCTTTTCCATTTCCAATAAAACGCTTGTGTGGTGTGAAATAAATTGTTAGGATGACTTGAAAATGGTGTTTTCAACTCCTAAATATAAATTAAAACAACTGGTGCTTGAATTAAACTCACAACTGAAAAAAGATAATTAAATTCGGTACAACTAGAAATTAACTAATACCACTAAAATACTTACCTGGTGGTAGTGGATTCCAACTAAGTGTCACCAGCTAAACCTTATATTTTGATATTCCTCAATAAGCTAGGAGAGCTATAGTGTGTTAACAGACCAAAAACCATAACCACAGCCAGACCTCCTGCTAAAGTTTTTACTTAGCTGGTGACATCTTAGATGTTGATGATTGTAGACAATATGGTGGGCGGACGAAACCTTCTCGATGCTACAAGCAGATTCATGGACCGGGATATTTGGGCTTAGTAAGCCATGCTCTCCATGAATACTATTTACAATATTTACACGAGAACACACGAGGTGTCTCTAAATGTGTATAAGGAGCTAAGGGGCGATGACCTTCTCCCTCGGTGGTGTGAGACTAAAGAGACCGAGTCAGCTGTCTTTCCCTTCTCGTCTGTTCGCTCTAAAGATATACGAGACCAAACAATTTCCCAATAAATGTATATTACTCCTATGTTTACTACTATTTAATTTTAATAATATTCTTAATTATCTCTGGAGAAATTTATAATTTCCGACATTCTGGGGCCAAGGGAAAAATTGAATTAAAAAAAAATTAAATTAAAGCTGACCTTCCTCAATCATTTGTTGCAAATTCTGCCTGAATTTAGCGGCAGCGGATCTAGGATTTCTTTGGGAACCAGCTTCTTCTGAATGAGAGAGAAGAAGGCCTGTCTTGGTTTTCTTCGGGAGTTAGATTAACTGCCCTCAGATCTACCTTAGACCCTGGAAAATCTGCAACTACTTCCAGTGGATATAATTTATTCACTGTTCTAATTACTGAACCCAATTTTGTCTTTAATTTTACAGTTCTGGTGACCCCCTGTGCATCTTTATGACATTCCTCTATTCTACCAAAGGCCAACTGCCTCGAGGTTTCTCACTTTCAATTAATACCACCTCCCCCTCCTTTACATTTTGCTCTTTCAGTGATTTGTTAGATATATGGATGTGTCTATCTAACAGAGAGGTTAAATATTCCTTTTTCCATAGGTCATGCCATTTATTTAATACTTTTGATAATTGCTTATATTTAAATTTTAATTTGTCTGCATCTAGATATGATGGGTCTAGATCAAACTCTGAAATTGATACTGCTGGCAATGAAGTTAGTCTAATACCATGCAATAGATCTGAAGGCGTCAGTGCTTCTGGCTCACCTAAATTATTGGTGACATATGAGAGGGGCCTATTATTAACTCTACATTCAATCTCCACTAAAATTGTGTGGTCATCCAAGTTTATGGCTTTCTTAAACAAAACTTTCCTTAGACAGCTTTTGACCGTCCCTATCATCCTCTCATAGAAACCCCCGAACCAAGGGGCTCTGGGGGGTATGAATTTCCACTCACACCCCTTAACTTCTAGTTCTTCTTGCACTCTGGCATCTTCTAAAATTTGGCTAAGCAGGTTGGAACCTAACTTAAAATTTGTAGCATTGTCGCTAATAATTAATTTAGGGCATGACCTTCTGGCCAGACATTTGAGACCATGACTACTCTAGATTTATCTGATCTTTCTATGAATCTAGAAGGAATTTTGCCAAAGGGTATCAGTCCAGATTTTGTTTTCAAGAAGCTGGAGCCATGTTCTTGAATTAGACCAGTTATTATTTTACAGTATTGGTCTGCTCCTATTAATAGATCAATGGAATCTACTGTATCCTTTAAGTTTGGATCTAGGAGCCTAATTTCTTGGTCCATCATGTACTTTATGAATTATTTTTCCATTCCATCCATCCTAATATTTTTAGGTAAACTTTCCAGAACTATAGCATTCAATCTTATATATTTAGAACCAGACCTGACTGTAAAATTCACTAAATCATAGGTCTTAGTTTCTATTTCTCCTATAAATCCTGAAAATTTCAGTCCACCTGGCCACAAGATTTTAAATTTAAACTATCAGACAAATTTTTACTGATAAAAGTTCTCTGTGATCAAACAGAGTTTTTGCAGCCTTGACAATTTTACCCCTAATTATGGGTATTGAGCCTATGGGTAGAGCTGTTGAATTGTCATGAGCACCCGTAGGTCTGACTGCACACACATACTGTGCCACTCTCCCAGTTGGTTGGCCCACGTCACATAACAAAGAATGATGGAATCCATTATAGCATGAAGGACATCTGCGTAATTTAAATCTACAGTCCTCTGTCTTATGATGGCAAGTACATTTTTCACATCTTCCTAACTCTCTAATACGTTTTAGCCGGTTACCACGGCCCTCATAATTTTTGCAATTAGTGGCTTTGTGGAGCCCTTCACACAGAATACATTTAAATTATGAGTTAGGATTAATTGATTGGTGTGGAACTCTGCCTGGGAATTGTGAGTTAGGATTAACTGGTTGGTGTGGAACTCTGCCTGGGAATTGTGAGTTAGGATTAACTGGTTGGTGTGGAACTCTGCCTGGATCTCTACAGGCTCCTTGACCTTCTTGGATTGCAAAAAATTTAGCTTCATATTTAGAGGGCAAGGAGGGTCTTTCATCCTTTTTCTCTCCTTCCCTTTTATCCATCTTGTAATCCTTTGATTGTAAATTATTTATAATGTCTAAGAGACTAGTTCTAATGTCTTCTACAGAAGGATAATCCTTTTTTGACTTCAATTGAACTTGATCAACAGTTAGGTTAGGCAATTTATCTACTAAGAAAGTGGACAGCAACCAGCTAGATTCTTCTAAATTACAACCTGCATTGTCTGCTCTCTTCAAGTTACTCTCTAACTCTGACAGTCTAAATTCAGACAGAGATTGAAAATTATGAGAGGGTACTTTGATATTAATTCATTTTCTTGCAAGCTCTTTCAACTTTTTATCTCTGTTCTCGTAGGTTTTCTTCAGTAAATCTACCGCACACTGATAGCTAGCGGTTTCTGAAGGAAATCCTGAAATGAGCTTGCCAGCATCACCCTTTATCTGACCTTTTAGGTAATTCAATTTATCCACTGCAGTCAACTCTGATCTAACATGGTTATTACTTTCGAACTGGTCCCAAAAGGAATCCCACTCCGCTATATCACCTTCAAACTCAGGCAGCTGAATAATGGGTAATTTGATTATCTTAAGGCTCAAGTTCTTAGGCTGATTTTATTCTATCACATCATCGATCTTAAGGATGGTATTTTGTAAGCGATCTTCAAAATCAGCCTGATCACAGATTAATGCTGCCACTTTATCACCTTCCACCTCATTTACTAGAGTATCATATAGATTTGATATGATACTTATCTTTTTCTCTAACTGTGCTTTCCACACTTTAAGTTGGTGAAATTCCACATGATCCACCATAGCTACATCAATTTGACCCAGTAACTTATTGCAGTGCCCTTTATGGCCTGCTAAAATTTTAACTGTGGCCATAAGGCCACCAATCTAATGAATAAATATGGAGACAGACAAAATTTTAAATTTATGGAATACAAATTGCTAAATAGTTAACTTGAAAGTTGAATTATGAGTAACTTGTTAGTTATGAATTTAAATTTAAGCCAAAAAAATAAAAATATTGACTCTAAACTAACAAGTTAGTAGTACCCAGAGTTAAAACTGAAATTCTTGTAATGGCTGCTGGGTTTGTGTCCAAATGCTATGATGATGCCTAATGGCTTTGGAGACTTTGTTCCAAATATGTTGTCTGCCTTCAAAGGTTGGATGTATCCCGTCCATGATCCGCAGATCGATCAGGAAGGTTTTCCCGCCCAACAAAATGATGTGGCCTTTGAGCTCACGCTGCAATTTCCTATTTATGGCCCTTGAGATCTTTTTGTAGCGCTCGGCCTCAACAAAGTGAGGATGGTTATGGGGGTAAATTCTTGGTTCTATTGTGCACAAAACACAAGTGATTCCCTTTTCTGAAAAAGCCCGATGGATGGCCATCATATCCTCAAATAAACCATCCACACTATTGTCCTCCTTGATGTCGTTACCTCCTATCAGGATGATAGCCAGATCGTAAAGTAGGGGGTTAAGGGCTTGTTTGAATTCTGAATATTAAAAAAAATTATCGGCCCTTGCACCTCCCTTCCTAAATATGTCCATGTGCACTCCCGGAAACGGCTCGCTTCTTGGCCGGAGTGAATCACAAGTGACAATGGAATGGCCAACATAAGCTACGTGATGGGTGGGATAACTAGCCGCCGCCGCCATGATGTTAATCAAGGGTTTCTATCCGGTTCGAAGGACCAAATTTTTCAGTTGTGGGAAAAAAATTGATAGGATGACTTGAATGGTTACACTCCTAAATATAAATTAAAACACTGGTGCTTGAATTAAACTCACAACTGAAAAAGATAATTAAATTAAGGGACAACTAGAAATTAAATAACTACCACTAAAAATATTTACCTGGTGGTAGTGGCTGTCCAACTAATGTCACCAAGCTAAACCTTATTATTGAGATCTCAATAAGCTAGGAGAACTGTAGTGGGTTAACAGCCAGACCTCCTGCTAAAGTTTTTACTTAGCTGGTGACATCTTAGATGTTGATGATTGTAGACAATATGGTGGGCGGACGAAACCTTCTCGATGTTACAAGCAGATTCATGGACCGGGATATTTGGGCTTAGTAACCCATGCTCTCCATGAATACTATTTAATATTTTCACAGTCGAACACACGAGGTGTCTCTAAATGTGTATAAAGAGCTAAGGGGCGATGACCTTCTCCCTCGGTGGTGTGAGACTAAAGAGACCGAGTCAGCTGTCTTTCCCTTCTCGTCTGTTCGCTCTAAAGATATACGAGACCAAACAATTTCCCAATAAATGTATATTACTCCTATGTTTACTACTATTTAATTTTAGTAATATTCTTAATTATTTCTGGAGAAATTTATAATTTTTGACAGCTTGTATGTACTGGGTATTGGACAAGGTTGTAGATCAAAGTGATTGTGGAGCATCCATCGGCAACACCAAGATCACTGATCTTGTTTTTGCCGATGATGCAGTAATCTTTGCTGAGTCCCTGAAGGTCCTGGTGATGGCTCTCGAGGCACTGCACGAGGAGGCAAAGCCTTTGGGACTTGAGGTCTCCTGGCTTAAGACCAAGGTCCAGGTGTTTGGAGACTTACTAGATGAAGCAGTACAGTCTGTTCATGCATGCGGCGAGGACATTGAGATCTTGGAAAGTTTTACATACCTTGGTAGCACAGTCCATAATGACGGCAGGTCACGTCAAGAAGTCTTACGGCGGATTGGCATAGCCCACGGTGCTGTGGACTCGCTCAGCGGGAGTATTTGGCGTTCTCGGTACTTGTGCAGGAGGACAAAGATCCGGATCTTCAAGTCGCTTGTGATCCCTGTCTTACTATATGGTTGTGAGACATGGACAATAAATAGTGACTTGAAGAGACGAATCAATGCCTTTGGTAATAAGTGTCTTCGCAGAATCATGGGATATCGCTGGGATGATTAAGTTTTAAATTACCGATTGCACCGTGAGACTGAATTGAGGCCTATTACCTGCATAGTCCGTCAACGCCAACTTCAGCTATATGGGCATGTGGCACGCTACCCTGAAACCAATCCTTCCCATCGGGTTGTATCTGTAAAAGACAATCCGGCGTGGAGGAGGCCAAGGGGGCGCCCACAAGGCTCGTGGCTGGGGCAAGTTGATGCTTCTTGTCGAGAGCTGCTTGTATGGGAAAGGAGCCTGCATGGAGACTCGCGCGTGGTGACCCCTGGGAGTGGCGTCGTAGGGTTGGCGAGGCGACGCACCCCCCGGCGTATGCCCCCAATGATTGATTGACAAGAGGAGGCCGAAGGATGCGTTGAGGAAGGGGTGTGGGGATCGAGGAAAAAGTAGAGGTCGGAGTATCTGGACTAAGGATGGAAAAAGGGTTAGGTAGGGAGAGAGGGGGGAGAACAGAAGGAGCAAAGGAGGGATGAGGAATGGGAGGAGGAGGAACAGGGAAAGAGACGGTAGGAGAGGTTGTGGTAAGGGGATTCGGAAAAGTGGGATTGGAAATAAGCTGGGAGACGGGGGTAGGCGAAAAGCCTAGACGGCGAGCTTCTTGGCGGGCTTCCCATAGAGTTAAGCCCTTCCAAAAACTACGTACTGTATACAGTAATACAGTAGTCTTTGGCCCTTCTTAAATCTGATGGATGCCACTTCCGATTCGAAGTGGTAGACAGGGCAACCCCTGTAGAAGACATTGTGGGATCGACCACAGTTCGCACAAGTGAGAGATGTTGCAGGACACTTGGAACGAGCATGGCCAGGTTGAGCACAAAGAGGGCAGCGGGCAAGGGAAAGGCAGTGCTTGGCAGGGTGGCTAAAATGCCAGCAGGACTGGCACTGGCGAGGAGTAAGGCGGTAAGGTTGAACAGAGTAATTGATCCCGGAAACATAAATGCTGTCAGGGAGATCTTGCTTTTTGAAAGTGACTTTGGCAATGTTGGTAGGGGACTTACGGCAGCCCCGGGGTGGGATGGTGTAGCAGTAAACTGCAACGGCATCACAATCCTCTGCCAAAAGGTCGAGGAGGACATCCGCGCACTCGGACCATTCGGTGTCATCAACTGGGCAAGAACGCGGGGGGATGGAAACTGTTCCAGTGCAGGTGTTAAGAATTATGTCGGGCGTGATGCAGGAGGAGTTGCCATCGAGGTCTTTAAGATTGAGCAGTGCCTTAGCTTGGGCCTCGGTGTCAACAGTCACCAGGCGGGACCGGTCGGGGCGGGTACGGAATGCAACCTTGCTAACTTGCCGTTGGAAGCATGCAATGAAACGTAGGGCGTTGGCATAGTAAGGGGCGGTACTAGGGACGATGAAGAAACGGTCCCATTTTGCAGGACCAAAAAAAGTGTCGAAGGAGGGGTGAGGAAGAGAAGTAGAAGTACGTGGCGTGAGGAAGAGGTGACCGTGCGGACTGTAGGTCTCCCGGAGGGAGAAGGGTTGTAAGAGTAAGCAAGAGTAGCTACACAGGATGAGGAGGAGGGCAAAGAAGTTTGGGGAGGAGAAAGGCTAGACTCAGGATCTGGAGGGGAAGAGCAGGGAGGCAAGGATGGAGAAGGTATAGAAGAGGTAGTGGGATTGTGGGCTGGAGTGTCGCCTGGTGCTGAGGTTGGATTCTTGATCTGGCTAGGGGGCTCAGGAGCACTAAGTGACTTTGAGGGTCGAGTTTGGGGAACGGGCATATCAGTATTCCGGGCCGGAGTCAAAAGAGGAGCAGGGGTCGGTAAACCAGGGGGATCAGTAGGGTCATTTGGTAGAGGGGCTGGCCCTAAAGCCCCTATAGGAGTTAAATTTTCATCATTGGCCATGGTGAGCCTAGACTAAAGAGGGGGAAATAAACGGACAGCCCCTCATGACCCCCATGAGGGGTAAGGGCAGTGGTTTCAAGGGTATACCGTGCCGTGGCAACCTGAGGCCGTTCAGGACTGACCCGAAGCCAGCCTCATATCCCATCAGCATGGCTCTCACACCTTAGGAGGAAAGGGGGATAGGAGGAGGTACAAGAGGAGAGATAGAGGGAAGGAAGGGGAAAAGGAGAAAGACAGGAAAGGCCAGGCAAAATTCGTCAGACCGAGGACAGAGGCCCGAAGCCAAGGAAGCAACCAGGAGGTCGTCCCTCGGGCGTCGGGCCCCAATCCCCGGGCCCGAAGCCCCCCCACGATGACAGCGGGCCTGGGAACGGGGGAGCTAAGATCAGATCAGTTGTGGGTATTAGAGTATTATACAGAATACGGCAGCCATGGCCAGTGGGGGGGACCGGATTCCCATGGGGGACCCCGTGCCCCCCCATAGTTACGCCACTGTATCTATACCTTGCCAAGTTGCCAATACTCCTGGGCATTCTTTTGGGTTCCATTATTATCAATTTTTTTTTAGGTATGTGGAAAAAAAAAAAGAGTAACAAAAAGCCCGCCTACCAGTCCTTATAAAGAAGGCAGTTAGAGATTTTAGAAAGAGGGGTGGGGCAATTTAGTTCGGGAGGTGTCTTGTAACTTCTCTCTTGAATAAAATTTAAGTCCTAGAAAGATGGCAAAATTGAAACAGGAAGGGAGTTCCAGAGTTTACCAGTGAAAGAAATGAAAGAGTGAAGATACTAATTAACTCTTGCATCAGTAAGATAAACAGAATATAGGGATGAGACTGAGTAGAAAGTCTTGTGCAGCGAGACCGCGGGATGGGGAGGAGGCATGCAGTTAGCGAGTTCAGAAGAGCAGTAAGGATGAAAATAATGGATTAAAGACACTAAAACTACCTTGTGGACAAAGAGTGGTGATAATAATAAGGATGTGTTAGTAATCTACGTTACATATGAAAAATTGTTCCATTAATGTACATTCACTTCACATATGTCCGAAAATATTAACTTAATTTTAGTAATACTCCTATTTCCTAACAGGTTCATTGGCCTCCCATACTTATACCCAAGGCTTGGACAACATTATATCTTCGTCTGCATTATCATCACCTGCTTCAAGTTGCAGTTATTCCTCATGAAGGCATGGAAAGGCCTCGCAGTTTTGTACACTCCCAGATCCTTTTAAAACCAACTGCCATTACTACTAAGATCGAGAGGCCTGGTGTTACTAAACTGAGGCTGAAGCTTCCCATCTCCAACATTTCCATAGAATACACCATAAACTGTGACCAAGGTAGACATGGGCACAAATGAATTCTGTGACATTTAATCAGATAGATATATTTAGTAAACAATATTGTGTAAATATATTTTCTTATGAAAAGTTTCAAGGTATGCACACATAATTATCTGCTTTGAATTTTTTACAGAATACATGGCAACATCCTTTGCTTCAGAATTTGGAATTCTTTCAAGTGTGCCAATTTGGCGCAGCAGGACATGGATTACATTGAGTATAATGACACTTGTCATAGTGGTTCTCATCCTCACGCTCATCAAGATGTACTGTGACAGAAGGAAACAAAAACTAAGCATCTTCACTTGGGCATGGTTTAAGGTAAAACCTTTGGTTATACTTAGCAATGAAAGTTGGCACCAAGTCCACACGGTACCTGACATCAGTAGCTACATTCAACTTCTCATAAAAGAACATGAATAAATAAATCTGAAATGAAGAAACCTTAAAATAAGAGCATAATATAGTATAATGTGGTGCAAAATAACATCGTATCATAATAAATTATCTCCAATCATTATCCTTCCACTTACTTATTTACTTATTATAATAAGCAAGAAGGAAGAGTGTCTACACTCAAATGGATTATAATTATGAAAAATAACACAACCCGGTGAAATGGGTTACACATTAATTCACATGCCGTTTTGAAAATGTATAAACCTATCCTGTATACCATACACTTGTATATCATTGAAACATAATATAGTTTCAACTAAAAGTTCATTGATGGTTATCATGAACATTATTAAGAGATAATTGCAACATTCTAGAAACTTTGAAAGTGAATTATAACCCTTGAGTTTTGTGACTTTCAAATGATGGACAAAATATTTCAACCATAAAATACTTGAATTTATTTTCTTTATGACAGTCTGGTGGCAAAGAAAGTACTGTTGTTGGTCCTGCGATGGTGTCATCCAGTCAAGACAGAGAGCAAAAGAAACCTGGAGAGAGAGAGGACGGAGGTACACTCCAGCCGCCCCAGGTCACCATCGGCGTGGTGTCCTCTCGGGCCCCATCACCTGGCCATGAAGTTGATGAAAACACAATGGATTATGTTAACAAGGCATTCTCCCATGATGAAGACTGATGTGCATCTACTGTCAATGAATCATGATTCCTTCACATAATTTTCAAATCTTAATACATATATGAATACTGTATTATAGTAAACCCTCAAATTCAATGGACCGTGATATAACAAGTTTTGGATTTACATACAGAACTAATGACATTACAGTACATTAATTAATGCAATTGTGTATTGAGGGTTCGGTTTGTCTGTCAAAGGTGAAGGAATGAACTGTGGAGCGGTAGATGTGGTCCAATGTAGCACCCTTGGGGGGTTTGGTCATTTAGAGAATGGAATGACATGAAATGACAGAGGATGTATGTATTTGAGCGTAGTGAATGCTATGGGTGAGATGGAAGGACAGTGTAAGAAGACTTGAGGGAGATAAGGGTTAGGAGATTGCGGGGAAGGGAGTGTGTTGATGTGAAATGTATGGATAGGAGATAATGGAAACACTTCTGTTGGGACAACTTCCTTGAGAGAGTTCACAAGAACAGGTGTCCGAGTAAATAAGATTAAAGCACTTTCAACTCGGAATAATATATTTTTTCATGCCTGAGAATATGTGACACACTTCTGTTACAACCAATATACAGAAAATTGAAAGAGAGAGAGAGAGAGAGAGAGGAGAGAGAGAGAGAGAGAGAAGAGAGAGAGAGGAGAGAGAGAGAGAGAGAGAGGGGAGAGAGAGAGAGAGAGAGAGAGAGAGAGAGAGAGAGAGAGAGAGAGAGAGAGAGAGAGAGAGAGAGAGAGAGAGAGAGGAGAGAGAGAGAGGAGAGAAG
The DNA here is from genome assembly GCA_016584305.1 of Chionoecetes opilio. NCBI lineage: Eukaryota > Metazoa > Arthropoda > Malacostraca > Decapoda > Majidae > Chionoecetes > Chionoecetes opilio. The sequence continues at coordinate 99,194 of JACEEZ010005071.1, forward strand.
AGAGAGAGAGAGAGAGAGAAGAGAGAGAGAGAGAGAGAGAGAGAGAGAGAGAGAGAGAGAGAGAGAGAGAGGGGAGAGAAGAGAGAGAGAGAGAGAGAGAGAGAGAGAGAGAGAGAGAGAGAGAGAGAGAGAGAGAGAGAGAGAGAGAGAGAGAGAATGCTGCACTACGATAATTTTTCATAACACTTGTCTTATGTATTGTTGCATACTCAATTTATTACTCACTTTGTTTTGGTCTCAGTCTGGCTCAGTCTATTGTGTAGTCAAGTTGTCTAGAATGTAACACAAAAATTACAAATAATTGAAAAATCGGAACAAGGTGTCTTGATCAGTACCCAATGTTTGTAAGATTAATGGCATAAAAAGCAAACAGTTTCTGATAGCCATGCATCAAAGGTCAACTATACAGTTAAAATGGTGAGCAAATATTAAATGTTCTTTATCAAACTTGTATCTTTATCGCCACACTTGCACCTCAGAGAACACAACTTACCTCACTTCACTACCACTTCCTGACTCAACACAAAATTTAGTAGAAACCGTAGCATGAGCTACGTAACTTAGAGGAAAACGGAATAAACAAAACACTCAGAAAACCTAAATGACGTATTTTAGGGCAAGCAAATGCACCCACACACTCACCAGCACTCAATCTCTATCTATATAATCATATATAATAATAATAATATTTACACGTCTAAAATACACAGCTGAAAAATAAATGAGATTAGCTTCCTCACGCCCGTAGTCTGTGGTTGTGGTAACACGTGGTCATCCGCTGTTCCCTTCCTTGAACACCAAGCTTCCTTCATCTCACGCCCGATACCTTCCTCTGGCAATCCTGATGCAGCCTTGCCTGACGACTTGGGTGAGGTCCGTTTACACACCAACAAGAAGCTGGCAAAAGGCATGAAGAGCAGGAATCTGCAAAGAAAAGTGGGGCGTCCTCCTACGAGAATCCTGCAAGTCCACTGGCAAGAACCCTTGCGGTTCAAAACGATGCTCCTGCTGGAAGTACGTATAGACTGAAGTGCCTGATGGCTTGTGATGTGTGCCGTGGACGGTCATGCAACAACACGAGTACTGTTGTAACCTTAGATGATGAATATGATGATAGTGTTGTGGGCATTTGATAGCACTAGACAACAAAGATTATGTTTGGGTGGATGGGTGGGCCTAACTCTGCTAGTGAAAATCCACTGTCTGTCCTAAGCCAAACTAAAGGAGGAAGGACACCTCTGGTAATATCCCCATTCAACCCATGTATTAACACCTTCGTCATACGAGTAGGCTCCGTGAAATGTATCTACTCGTATCATCGCGAGTATACTGTACAGTATTTCACCATTACATGTGTGTTCCTGAGTAATCATGTTGTTAACAGATGAGGCACTGCCACCAATAGGCTCTTCAAGATACTCATTGTATATTCTTACAATTTTTAGTTTAATTTACTTTCTGCATTTTTCTTCAATTTTCATTGTGTATTCTACATTTCAAAGTCTACCATAGATAACAGTATAGTCGCCAGCTCCAATAATGTCGCCAGCCGCCAAATATTATGAATTATAGCATCACTACTGCTGTGTATGTGCCACTGAAAATGATACACAGTAGTTTATATCATGACTGTATAATCTGCCCTGTTTCAGCATTGTTTTATGCTTTGTATCTGCAAGTATATACGGTTTCAAATTTCGCTACTACAGTAAAACCCTTATAACTTGGCATTGTATAACTCAGAATTTGATATAACTCGGCAAGGCAAAGACTTTTTTTTTTCTTTTTTTTTTTACATTACATGCCTTACAGGCACTTATAGCACCTGCAGGCAGTGACCTCTAGGGATGGGATGGTAGGCCCTGGAGGCTCACTTGAGGGCTGTGATGGTTGGCCCTCGCCCATGGTGGCACAGGCAGGATTTTTATAGTGACGCCTGTAATTAGAGATTCATGCCGCCCCCTGTGTCCTCCGATGCACTCGCAGTCGAAGGTAGAGTTAATGGACAAGGCATGTGGGTGTTCTTAGTCCACTCGATGGTGCAGAAAGATTTAAACTGGATTTATGGGTCTCACTCGGGATCGAACTCGGGTCTTCGAGAACGCCACCCGGTGACGCTAACCACTCTGCTACCGCCTCCCCTAAACTGCATCTCTTGGTTTTCACTTGGCATATCATGCCCTCACAACTTCTTGTGTGAACATGTAAACAGAAAGTCTGCAAAAAATAATGTATCTTGGCATATTGCCGTTATAACAGCATCTCTTTGCTTACACTCGGCATAACGACGGCATATCCTCAGTCGCATAAAGTCGTGTTTTTGTCCTTTTGATCTTTTCCTGCAGGCTCAGGATCTTCAATTTCATTCCCTTCCTGCTGGAGACACCCTTGCGTGATGGAGCTGACATCGTGAAATACAGTATAGGGAGGGCCCGTTATACGAGCATTCGATATACGAGAATCCAATGATACGAGATGTGTAAATTAGGGTCTATTTTCAATATACGAGATCGAAAATCCAATGCTACAACATTCAAACTGGGGTGAGTAGAATTAGCAAGTTATTTACTAAAGTAAATTACAAGTTATTTACTAAAGTAAAATGTTTTTGTCGTCCAAGCACCCTTTTGGATTAAGAGTCCCGTTTTTTGTCGCAATTGAAAAAGGATTGGTTTCTGCTTCAAAAACACAACAAGCTTGGTAGGAGCCGAAATAATAATCAATGCAAAACATTGCAAACAATATCACAAAGTAGTATAACACACATTTCAGCAAGTGTTATTGGATGGGATTAGTTTGGTTTTGGGATTGCGATTTCACAGTTTAAGGTACAAGTATAGTGTTGCAGTAATTAAGTGCTCCAAGTGATGTAAAATTAAGTTGTACAGGTAAAGTACTGTATACAATACAATACAGTACAGTGTGGTGATTATAAAGTGATTAAAGTGATTGCGTAAGTGATACCAGTGTTAAAATGCGTCCCCCTAACATCTTCTACATGTTACAACAAGGCTCCCCTCTCCTTGGATTACATGCCTGCTGCTACCCGTTCACTGGTAAGTGTTGTTTTTATGCTTTTACAGTACTGTATTTACTTTTATTTATTTATTTATTTTTTATTGATTTATTGTTATTTTTTTTTTTTACCCATATCCGAGGAGGGCATTTGCATAATTCTGCATATTGAATAACTCGGCAAGGGCCAGAGCCCCTATCGTGCCGAGTTATAAGGGTTTTACTGTAGTTTTTTCGCGCGCGCCAACGACGGCAGAAGGACACTCAGTAAATAAACACTAACTGGTGACCTTATTGTTGGTCGCCACTCTGGTGATATTCTTGTAATTTGTTCATTTATAGCCATGCTATGACACAGATGAAGACACAAAATGACACAGCCTCTCCAGATAGGCTCTTCTAACTTTCCTGAAATCATGGATGTAGAAATGTAAGTATTAACGCCACCACACGTCTGTAAACAGAAAAAAAAAGTTGTCCTGGCGACTTTAATGTTATCTACGGTACAAGTTTACACTGTATCCTATATTTTAAGGATTCAATGTGGATGGATAAAGGGCAAACCTCCTGCTACAGATATAATGTAATCTTGCTGTGGGAACTATTTCAAGAATCCAAGTGGTTTCATAAAATTCCAACAGATTCTGATTTAAAAATTTGTGTAATCCTACTTTAGATCAGATTTAATTTCAGGTTCTTTTTGAATCGTCGTCATGTAAACAAATACTTCACTTTTGCCACAATGACCTCCGAGATTCTCATGTTATTTCCTAATGATTTTCAACTGATTCTTACTGTTTGTATTCATGCCAACACATGACCAAGTTTTGTGATGTGTGCTGATTCGATTTCTACTCTCAAAATTATTGAAAATGATCTTCTATAGGAAATTTGAAGGAACTTAAAATTAATCTTACATTTTTCATTGTGGCATCTATATTTCATGTAAATATTTAACTCTTGTTTCTGAAATTCGGAAATTCTGAGAAGCACATTACTTTTGGTCCCAAGCTTTCCAGATAAATGATGCAGTACTTGTATGTGCGAGTAGGAGTATATCAACCCAGTATGCATGAATACAGATGCAAGTAGATATGTAAATGCTATAAAATGTGGAAAATACAAGTTAAAAAAATAAGGAAATGTGGTAAGAGGGTGAATGTGAGTGCAAGGAGAATGTGTTCAAATGTTTTAGTGGACCTGTAAATTGCTATTTGTGTAAAACTTTTGAGTCCCATTATATGTAATTGAAGGTTGTGTAAAAGCTCAGGTTTATGAATTTTTTAATGTTTATGATTTGTTTAAAATTTTCATGAGTAATCTACTTTTCATTCATATGCCATCCCACCTGTCTCGGAGAGGGCCAGTTATATGAAATATAACTCAATAATGTTATATCATACAGTATAATTATAATTTACTTTATATATTATGTATAATTATGTATAATGTAGAGTATGAAAACTTTTTTTATCAAAACAATAAAAATAATAGAAATCCCTGAGTTACATTAAATTCAATGGAGTAATGGCATCAATAGACACCCCTTTCCCTGATTAGTCTGCCAAATTGAGAGTTACTGTATTCTGATTGAAACTTTAACTTAAAATTAAATTCCACAAAATATTGAACTAAAAAAAAAAAACATATACAGGAGAACCTCGTTTATCCGGCACCCTCGGGGGGGAGCGCATGCCGGATAACTCATTTTGCCGTTGTTTTGAGAGTTAGGTTACTCTTATGGAATCGCCCAAAATCCCATTTAAATTTTTTTTTTTTTTTTTTAATTTTTTTTATATATACATCAAAGGAACTGGCCAAGGGCACAACAAAAATGGGTAACACAAAGCCCGCTTAGTTGCCAGTCCCTATAAAGAAGACAGTAAGAGAATAAAATAAAAAAGAGGGGTGAGCCAATTTTGTTCGGGAGGTGTCTTGTTACTCTTCTCTTGAAAAGATGTAAGTCATAGGAAAGTGGAAAAATAGAAACAGGAAGAGAGTTCCAGAGTTTACCAGTGAAAGGGATGAAAGGGTTGCCAACCCTGCGTACCCCGCCAAATTTGAACTAAATTTCTGCCGATTTTCTCAGTTTTTGAAATAATTATACCTAATTAATGCCTGGGTTATCCTGCTGAGTGCCCCTTTCTACCCCGCACTCCTCGTCAGGATGGACAAGCTAGTCCTCGTGTCGCACGCCAGCAGCACGAACACTCTCCTCTCTTTTCTCACAGGATCTCTTTGACGAGCTTAAGCTAGCCCGTGGTCCTCCCTGCTGGAGGCCCGGAGAAGGAGAAAAAAAAAAAAAAAAAAAAAAAAAAAAATGCCTGGGTCGATTAGTGCCGTTGTTTTGAGGCTGCCGTTGTTTTAAATGCCAGTTAAATGAGGTTCTCCTGTATACAGTGGTCCCTCACGTTTGGCGATTTAATTAGTCTTGCCAAACCAGCGTCAAAAGTTAATTTCGCCAAACGCGAATAGTACTTTAAAGTGGAAATTTATCCATTAGTCTTTGACGAGGCCCGAGTTCACCCTTTTGACCTCCATTTTCGTACTTTAACTGCTTGAAAGCAGACATTATACATGAAACATTAACAGCAATACAAAAGACAATAGATAACACTGGGGAACAATTTGAAGAAAAAAAAATTGTTGAGTTAGATTTTTGAGCTTATTTAGACTAAAATTGGCATGCTGATTCCAAATCTGTAGTCAGTTTTTTTCTAGCACGTCAAGTTTTTTCTCCACAGCTTACCCTCCAGATAAGCAAAATTCCACTTGTGAGCTGTAGTAAAACTTCTACACAATGGCAATTTGTTTGGCGCAGTCCCTATTGGGCATTCGGTCTGTCTTCGTGAAGAATATGGAGATGTAAAGAGAGTCATTGAGTTATTGCAATATGACAAACACAATTGGATAATCTGTGTTGACCTTAAAATGGTGTCCTTCCTTCTTGGTCAACAACGTGGATACACAAAGTATCCCTGCTTTCTCTGTATGTGGGATAGCAGAGCTCGAGAGAAGCATTGGGTTCAGACGAATTGGCCTCCGAGATCTGATCTTAAACCTGGAGATCCTAACATTGTACATGAGCCACTTGTTGACAGGAAGAAAATAATATTCCCACCTCTGCACATAAAACTAGGTCTCATGAAACAATTTGTAAAAGCATTGTCAACTGATGGCGACTGTTTGAAGTACATCATCTTGGCATTTCCTGGACTGTCAACTGAAAAAAATCAAGGCCGGTGTGTTTGATGGTCCACAAATTCGACAGCTCATCAAAGATGAACATTTCAACGGTACTATGTCAGACCTTGAAAAGAATGCTTGGCTATCATTCAAAGACGTCGTCAAGAACTTTCTTGGAAATACACGTGCAAGTAATTACACAGAAATTGTTCAGAAACTATTGGAGAGCTACAAAGCGCTTGGTTGCAACATGAGTATTAAAGTACATTTTTTGCATAGCCATCTTGCCAACTTTCCAGAAAATCTTGGTGCTGCTAGCGACGAGCAAGGTGAACGATTTCACCAAGATTTGAAGGTTATGGAAGAACGTTACCAGGGTAGATGGGATGTGCATATGACGGCTGACTATTGTTGGAGCATCAAACGCGATAGTCCTCAAGTTGAACACTCCAGACAAAGCTACAAACGTAAATTTTTACCTTAACCTGCACACAATTATAGCCTTATCCTTTCTAAAAACTTGATAATGTTAAATAAACATTCTATTCATGCCTATTTCTTTCATTTTTCATTGTATGTTAACATTTGCAACTTTTTATAAAATAAGCACTGTTACTGTTATGTACAGTATTTTTCATATTTTTTAAGAAAACGAAAATCCTACAGTTCAAAAACTTGACGTGATAGAGAAAAACTGAGATCAGTTTTGGATTCAGCACCCAAAAATTACTTAATAACAAGTGTCAGACCTAACTCAACAAAAATTTGTTCCCCAGTGTAATAGATAACAGATGTTATTTACCATGAATTATTTAGAGTTAGGCCTGGTGAGACGAGTGAGTGTGGTGGTTGTGTAGGCGGTGGTGGTTGTGGCTGTGTTTACCTTTCCTCCACTCTATTTTCTCCGCTTTTTTGCACTTGTCCTTATCGTCACCTGGCTTCCTCAAACCACCACCACCACCAGTACTTGTAGATGCCATAGTCTTAGCGCGAAACGCCAAAGGTACCATCATTTGGAGCAAAAAACAGTGGTCGTCAAGATGGCTGCTGGAAAGATAACAAACTCCAACATGGTCGCTTGCCGGCGGTGCATTCTGGGTCGACGTCATTCCGTGATGTCAGTGTGCATCTCGCCAAAAGTGAATTTGAAGCCCTAAATTCGGATTCTGGTACCAACCATATCCAACCTATCACCAATACAATAAACCCTTCATGCTCGCGGGTTTCAGGCTCGCGGATTTGATTACTCGCGGGTTTTCAACCCTTGGGATAAATAATAATAAATACAGGTAATTAAATATAATTTTAAAATACGAAAAGTATTTTTCATAAAAACTACTGTGCATGCCTCTTCAGTGGCACATACAAGTCTGTAGTGATGCTAAAATTCGCAATATATGGCGCCTGGCGACATTAGTGCAGTGGCGAGTGACTGGCTGGCGACTAGTGTTATCTACGGACTACGGTAGCCACACACTGGTGGGCTGAGCGCTGCGTGCACACCTCAACTTCCTCAAGCCACCACCAGACCAGACACAATAGTGAACATTTAAGCAGTGGCAACCCCATCACCCTAAAACACAGGGAGGAGCACTGGAGCAAGCTGGTGGGGTGGACAATCTGGCCGTGGTGCGAGGCATAGCTTTGCGCCAGCCACCCCAACACAACACACCCTAACACACCCTCACCGTTGGCCCACAGCGATCCACGGGGGTTCAGCGTCCACTTCCTCCTCCTTCTGGGCTCAGCCATAGGCCTAGCCATGGTGGTGGTGGCGGGGAGGAATAGGGGTGTGATGTAACCCTGGCAGCGGCTACACGTGTGTCGCGGCCTCAGTCAGCTGTTATGGGTTGTTGCTGATGATGACAAGTGTTCAGTTCAGTTGTTGGTAGTCTGGCCTTTTTTATCGGCACTCCCTGATGTGACGTTTGATGTTTGAAAAATTTTGTCAGTTATCGACACAGCTGAGATGGATCTCCACTGTAATCAGACAGCTCTCTCTCAGACTACCCCTAGAGAGCTGTCTGCCAGTGCTTATAGTGTTAGGGGAAGCCAGCACCCCGGGAGGCGGGTTACAAACCCCCGGCTAACACCCGGTACCTATTCACTGCTGGGTGGACAGGGGCTCGGCTTTTAAGGAAACAGCCCAACTGTATCATTATCATTATCATTCAAGCAACAAAATCCATTTTCTTTATACCGTTAAGCCTATTTTCGGGGCGGGAGGGGTAACTAATGTCATGCTCGCGGATTTACGATACTCGCGGGTGTCTCTGTTCCCTAACCCCCGCGAGCATGAAGGGTTTATTGTACTGTGTTTCGCCAAGTTGAAACTCGCCGAAGGCGAGGGACCACTTGATTTGACCACTATCAAAGACATGTTTTTCAAGCTAAAATAAACTATACCAAACACAACAAACACACAGCGTCTATATTACTCACACTGTACTACCTATTCTGTAGAAAAAGACTAAAATCGACTCACAAGGCACAATACAAGCAAAAACGGTGTTGTACTGTAGGGGACGCCATGTGATACAAGAGAGGGTAGGGTAGGTAAGGGACAAGGGAGGGGTGCGCAGACCTCTTCCACTGCCCACAAACTCGTCTCTGCACATCTGAATCATTGTACATCATCATACAGCCCAGATGCATACGTGGTAGGGCGCGCATTTTTAACTTGGTATTTTTCTCACCCCAGTTTGAATGTCGTAGCACTGGATTTTCGATCTCGTATATTGAAAATAGACCCTAATTTACTCAGCTCGTATCATTGATTTCTCGTATATCTGGACCATCCCTGGATCATTGTAGTCTTTCTCATCATATTTGTGTTCATGTAATGAAATGCCATTCTAATATTCTTTAACATCCTGTATGTATCTCCAAACATTTTATCTATATGTTTTTCTGGTTATTCTGCATTATCACTCCCAAGTCCTTTTCTTCATGAACCTTTGCAATATATATATACACACACACACACTAGGGTCCTGCATAGAACGTGTTCGCTTAGAACGAGTCCCTTAGAGAACGAACGACCTAAAATATTATTCCAAAATTTTTGTTAGGAACGAATGTGATCATATAGAATGATTCCGCCATCAAAGTAGGGTAAATCTGAGGAGTTCTCATATAGAGCGCCGAAATATCGTACAGAATGAAGGTTGTGTCCCTGGCATGGGGTGAGGTGGGGCACGGCGGCGGCGTGTCGCCACGGAGGTGGGGTGAGGGTGGCATGAGGTGGGGAACGGCGGTAGCGACGGCGCAGTTCTCATACATTATTACCCAAAAAAACATTCATGCGAAGGATATATGTTGTGATCCATTCACAATATCGTCAGTTATCGTGATTAATTCATGGCTTTCATTCGACGGTACACTTTCGTCGCTGTTGTTGTTGTTTTATTTACAAGTTGTACTGGTTTTAGGGCAGCAAGGATCTCTTGGGGAACACTATGAGCCCTGGTGATGTCCTATGATGATATCACAAGCGTGGTAGCTGACCTGTCTTCCTCAGGAAGGCACAGGTGAGGCGGATGACAGCGTGTTGCCGGGAGGGGAGGACGCCTGCCGCCACCAGCAGGGTGGGCAGGTCAAAGGTGGTGACGTTCAGGGAGAGGAGTTGAGAGTGTAGCACTACACGGTGGGCATGGAAGCTTCTTCTTCTTGTGACCTTTTTTGCTTAGGATCGCTTTGTAGGTCGTCTGTCAAGCTTGAGCACGGAAACTGCAGCAGAAAGTGTTCAATAGTCTCCGGAACATTCCTGCACCAGGGGCAGTGAGGGTCAGGGGACAAACGGAGGCGGTGCAGGTGAGCTGTGAGTGTCTTGTAGCCCAGGCGGAGGCGGGTGAGGGAAACATCGAGGATGCGGGACTATTTCCGTATCCACGGCTGGGGGGGAAGAGTCACTGCGGTATTGGCCCATGGAGGTGATGCAGAGGGCATGGCCGAGCATGTTGTTCCAGGTGGAGCGGCAGACCCGGGAGATGAGGTGTTTGGCCGCAGAGAGCGGCAGAGGGAAGGGTGTTGTGTTGACAGCAGTTAAGGCCAACTTGGCAGCATAATCAGCCACCTCGTTGCCTAGAATACCAGCGTGGGAGGGAACCCACTGAAAGGCATTCTCCCAGCCCTCGGTGGTAAGGTGGAGAAGGGCTCACTGGATGGTGTGGAAGAGGGACGTGGAGGATTGTGGATGGCGGGAGAGGAGTGTTTACAAGTTATCAGCTGTGAGTGGGCGAGCCACGACTAGCCTGGGCGTTCTGGCGAGGCACGCAAGCGAGAGTCAAGCCATGCTTATGGCACGGAACCCCTCGCCCCCTGTACATAATCCCTATTAGATTTAAGGTAGGCAACAATATGCCTATTTTATCATTTCTATGCATAACTTATCATTTATATATGTTTTGGTATGCATGGGTGTGAAGGAGTAGAAATGTACGGGTACGGACATGAGGACGGATCGACCAATATCAATTTTTTCCATAAGTTATGTATTTACCTAGTTGTAATTACCTAGTTGTGTTTTACAGGGCCTGAGCTACACTCGTGTGGTCCCGTCTCCGTATCTACATTTATCCAGTCTTTCTTTCAATTGGTGCACATTATGTGCCAATATCACCTCCTCATTTAGTACATTCCAAACTTCTACATTTCTATGAGGGAAGCTGTACTTCTTTATGTTGTTCAGGCATCTCCCTTTTCCTAGTTGTTTTGTATGTCCTCTTGTGTATCGACCTTCTCTTTGTTTCCGAGTCAGTAGTCTCTCATTGTCTGTTTCTTCCATCTTTGTTGTCAGCTTAAAAATTGTAATTAAGTCTCCTCTTTCTCTTCTCTGCTCGAGTGTTGGTAACTTTATTTCCTTCAATTTTTCCTCATAAGAAAGTTCTTCTAGCTCTGGCACCATATTTGTTGCCATTCTCTGTATCCTCTCCAACTTTTTCACATGCTTCTTTTTATATGGGGACCATACAATGGCAGCATATTCCATTTTTGGTCGGATCATTGTAGTAATTATCTTTCTCATCATATTTGTGTTCATGTAATGAAATGCCACTCTAATATTCTTTAACATCCTGTATGTATCTCCAAACATTTTATTTATATGTTTTTCTGGTTGTAGGTTATTCTGCATTATCACTCCCAAGTCCTTTTCTTCATGAACCTTTGCAATTATTTCATTTCTCATTTTATATGGCCATTTATATCTCTTAGCTTTTTCCAATTTCCATCACATGACACTTATTCACATTAAATTCCATTTCCCATTTTCTGCTCCATTCGTAGATCTTGTTCAGGTCATTTTGTAGTGTTTCACAATCTTTAGCTTTTTATTTCTCTTAATAGTTTTGCATCATTCACAAATAGACTAATATAACTATTTATTTCCTCCGTCATGTCATTGACGTATATCGTGAACATTATTGGTGCCAATACTGATCCTTGTGGTACCCCACTAAATGCGTTTCTCCATTCAGACTTTTCATCCTTCACTACTGTTCTCATTTCTCTTCCTCTCAGATAACTTTCCATCCAGGTTTTGATCACCCCTGTGATTTCTCCTATATTTTCCAATTTCCAAAGTAGTATCTCATGTGCAACTTTTATCAAATGCCTTTTTAAGATCTAGATATACACAATCTGCCCATCCATCTCTTTCTTGTGTTATATCAATTACTCTTGAGTAAAAGCTTATTAAGTTGGTCACACATGATCTCTTTTTCCTAAAACCATACTGCCGGTCTGTTATTATATCTTCATTTTCTAAGTACACACAAACCTCGTTTTCCCGGACTAATAGGGGGGAGCACTGGTCCGGGAACCGCAAAAGTCCGGGAATCGCAACAGTCCAGGAATTATCCTTAAAAACAAACAAAAAAAAGAAGTCCGATGCCATTACCCACCCCCGGACGTTTATCCTACTCTAGTATTTACTGTCCGGCAACCGCCAATATCAACTACCCCGCCGTGGACTTTTGCGTCCGCTGAGCATGCTGCCACCTGGCGGGAGGCAGCAGAAAGTGTTCAATAGTCTCAGAGATGTTCCTGCACCAGGGGCAGTGGGGGTCAGGGGACTAACGGAGGCGGTGCACGTGAACCGTGAGTGTCGTGTGCCCAAATGTAAACAATACGACCGCTGAGCATGCTGCCACCTGGCGAGAGGCGGGGACACTGACCAGGGTGACAGGAGACGCTCGGACCGCCAGACAACTTTGTCAATTTACGAACAGGACCAGGCATTTCAACATAAAAAAAAAAAAAAAAAAAAAAAAAAAATCTGGGACTCTGGCATATCCCCGGACCTCGGAATTTGTCCGGCAAATCCGATATCCGGGAAATGGAGGTCCGGGAAATCGAGGTTTGCGTGTATTCCGTCCATTGCTTCTTTATTATTTTCTTACATATCTTGCATACTGTGCTAGTCAATGACACTGGTCTATAATTTAGTGGTTCATCCTTCTTCCCAGTTTTATATATTGGCACTATATCTGCTCTCTTCCACTCCTTTGGCACTTTTCCTGTTGTTAATGAGCACTTTATTATATCATATACTGGTTCAACCAACTGCTTTCTGCACTCTTTTAAAACATAACCCGACAATCCGTCTGGTCCTATTGCTTTCCTCTCCTCCAATTCCTTCAACAATTCACAAACTTCCCTTTTCTCTATTTTCCACTCCATCCTGACTTTTTTCATTCCTTGCAATTGAATTTTGATTCTTTTGTGAATAGAATACTTGCTGAAAGTTTATATTTAGAATTTCAATAATTATTTTTGGACTTCATATACATATCATGTATCATATTTCCTTCTTTCAGTCTCTCCACTTTGTCCTTATGCTTGATTCTTCCATTGATAAATCTGTCGAACAGTTTGGATTCTTCCTTACACTTTTCGACGACACTACCCTCCCGAGTTTCGCGCTTGCTTTCTTCCGGAGGCATAGCGCGAAACTTGCGGATCGCGAAACTCGGGTATTAAAAACACTGTAAAAATGCTTATTTAGGCCTGTTTTTTTTTTTTTTTTGGTGTGGTGTGTGGTGTGTGTGTGTGTGTGTGTGTGTGTGTGTGTGTGTGTGTGTGTGTGTGTGTGTGTGTCTTTCTCTACAGCGCCGTTAAACAGTGACCTCCAGGGGTGGGATAGTAGGCCCTGGAGGTTAACTTGAGGGCTGTGTACCTACCGTATTTTACAGCTTAAAAGACTCACTTTTTCCCCCAAAAAATATCCTGAAAATGCCCCAAGCCCCTGTCCACCCAGCAGTGAATGGGTACTGGTAGTCAGCCTAGGGTTTGTGACCCGCCTCCCGGGGTGGTGGCTTCGGCCAACACTACGTAGAGAAGAGGAGGGAGGAGAGGAGCTTGAGATTGAGCTCGAGTTGGGAGTCACCCAGCGGATGCTGTTTTGGTCTGAGTGAGTGAGCTTGACACATATCTTGTCAGCTGATGGTTGTGTGACAGAGTTATACGGCAATAACACTGTCACAATGCCTTCCTCTCTTCTCTCCTGTCTCCTCCAGTACCTCCAGAAACCACAGTACCACACACGTCATGGTTAATCACTTATAAAGGAGTATTTTGTGGTAAATAGTAAGGAATGGCGGGGGTGTACGGTAAGGTGCTACTTATTTCGATTTGTTACTTATCTTATGCGACACCGGCTGCTCCTGTAGAGAAAAACACAAACAAATGGAAAAAAACAAAGCAAAACTACAAGCTATACTAAGCCTATTATAATACTATACTAAGCAGGAAGGAAGAAGACGTGTCCCGTACGTCTCTTATGGGAGGCGGTAGCAGAGTGGTTAGCGTCAAGATATATGTCAAGCTCGAGCACGAGCTTGACAGACGACCTACAAAGTGATACTAAGCAGAAATGGTCACAAGAAGAAGTCTCCGAGTGGCGTTCCCGGTGATCTGAGTTCGATCCTTGATGAGGGCTGTAAAATCCACTTAAAATCTTTCTCTGCACCGTTGATTGGCCTAAGAACACCCATACGCTGCCCATTAACTCTACCTTTGACTGCGAGTGCATCGGAGGACACAGGGGGCGGCATGAGCCTCTAATCACAGGCGTCACTATAGAAATTCTGTCTGCGCCACCACGGGCAAGGGCCAACCATCACAGCCCACAAGTTAACCTCCAGGGCCTACCATCCCACTCCTGGAGGTCACTGCCTAACGGCGCTGTAGGCACACACACACACACACACACACACAAAAAAAAAAAAAAAACAACGCAAAACTCGAGGATATAATGCGCGAAAGTCGGGATGGTAAGAATTTAGGACTCAGCGCGAAACTCGAGGATCGCGAAACTCGCATAGCGTGAAACTCGGGAGGGTAGTGTAGTATATCCGTCTCACAACTCTTCTCTTCCTCTCTCCTTATGCACACATATTCATTCATGTGTTTCACATAGAGCGAATTCACATAGAACGACCTCGTTTATCGATCAATTTCTCGTTCTATGTGGGACCCTAGTGTACATATATATATATATATATATATATATATATATATATATATATATATATATATATATATATATATATAATTATATATAGTCAAACCTCGATATAACGGACCTCGATGTAACGTACATCGGATATAACGGACTCCATTTGCGTGACTTTTTTTTTTTTTTTTTTTTGCATATTAGACCGCTTATCGCCGCTGAAATTGTCAACTAAACATTATTGTATTATTTTCTCATTTTAATTCGGAATGCTTGGGTTTTAAGGAGTTTTGATGTATCACATATTAAGATATAATATTATAAGGAAGGAGCCTGTGATGCTAGTGATTTAGTGGTAGACGTAGAAGGTGTGTATTGTTTAAAATAGTGACTATTAGTGTTATGGCGTGGCCGCTGCTACGTCTCCCTGTCACCTCAACACCCTAAATCACCCTTATCTAAGGCGACACGCAGTGCTACACTGACCTAAATAGTGACACGTGTATAGAACTGCACTTCACAACCATATGATATATATAATAATGAGCATTAGTCATGATAATAAGCAATACCTTTGGAAGCCACGGCTGAATCTGGCTCGTGGTAATTTGTTTACCTTTCACTAGAGCTTGAGCTTGACTAGCTACACGGTCTGGTTGTGTTTGTGATTATTTCTCATTTATTTCACGTGTAGGAGCGGACCAAATTCAGCATGTAGTGGCAGTCACTGTTTACCTCCCAACATAGCTACACAGTCTGGTTGTGTTTGTAATTATTTCTCATTTATTTCACAATTTTTCCATTTTTTTCATATATTTTTCCCCCCTTGGGAAAATACCCTCGCTATAACGGACAATCGGCTATAACGGACTCCTCCTCCCCCCCTTTAGTCCGTTATAGCGAGGTTTGACTATATATATATATATATATATATATATATATATATATATATATATATATATATATATATATATTATATTATATATATATATATATATATGTATATATACACTAGGGTCCCACATAAAACGAGAAATTGGTCGATAAACGAGGTCGTTTTATATGAATTCGCTCTATGTGAAACACATAACCTATGGGAAAAATTGATATTGGTCGATCGGTCCTCCCGCCCGTACCCGTACATTTATACTTGTTCACACCCATGCATACCAGAACATGGCATTATTTTACACTAGGATCGAAATTCCCTACACAATTGGGAGTATGGTTTCTGTTTACCTTATTGGATTCTAGGAAACATTCTTTTGTATTAAAACTTTTGGAGATAATGACATGTTGTTCATAGGGAGGCGAGAGACAAGTGTTTGTTTACGTGCGGCGTGCCTCTCACTCTTCTTCCTCTTGTGACCTACATCGCCTCTGTTCTTCCCTTGCCGCGGACACTTTTAATATAGATTTGGCTTTAGTTAGGTTAAAGCGTGGGATTAGGTTAGGTTAGTGACTCAAAAGCAAGTTGCCATAAACCTGGCTTAACTCTCGCTTGCGTGCCTTGCCAGAACTGGGGGGGCCCGCTCACAGCTGATAACTTGTAAACACCAACGACGACACCAAACCACAAGGACGAGTGTACCTTTGAATGGAAGACATCAATAAATTACGATAACTGACGATATTGTGAATAGATCACAACATATATCCTTCACAAGAATGCTTTTTTTGGTAATAATGGATGAGAATTTTGGGGTAGCTACCGCCGTTGCTACTCACTCACCCTTGCCATGGCTTGCGCCAGCTGGGCAAGCCGGCTTATGAAAAGTGCCTCGAGTTAACAGAAAACGCAAGCTGCTGCAAGCCTTCTTATGGCGGCCTGCTCACGTTCTGTACAATATTTCGGCTCTCTATATGAGAACTCCTCGGATTTGACCTACTTTGATGGCGGAATCGTTCTATATGATCAAATTCGTTCCTAACGAAATATTTTGAATTTTATTTAAAAAAAAAATATATACCGTATTTGCCGGCACATAAGACGCACCCATATTTTACAAGGAGGTTTTGTTGAAAAAAAATATGGTGATTTTGAGGGGGAAAAAAAATCGTAAATTTTTATCAAAAGTTATTAAGAAAAAAAAAAGATTTGTAGGGGAAAGCAAATTATTATGAGCATGTACCTAAATACAATATTCACAGTGCAATGAATGTGAATGAAAAATGTTACAGTAAACCCTCTCGTATTCGGACTAATTGGGCCAAGGAGTGGTCCGAGTAATGCAAGGATCCGAATAATGCAGGGATAAAATAATAATAAAAAAATAAAAAAATAAAAAATTCTAGGTAAATATAGAAAATTTCTAAGTCATGCAAATATCAATAAACATAAGATAAATCATGTAAATAAATAAATCTACAGTAAAAATACACAATACAGTACTGTACAGGAGTAGTGTACAGTACTATCAGTTCTACGTCCGGCAGCGGCAGCTGGCAGCAGTATCATGATGGCGGAGATTTCCTCCTCCTTCTTGGTGTTGGTGGATCATAAATGCTCTGCCTGGCTGCCTGGGCCTCTAACCTCACTGACTCACATCATGACACCCTGCCTACCCCTTAAAAAAGAAAGAAAAAAAAAAAAAGTTAAAAAAAAAAATTAAAAAATAAATAAAAGAGGAGGAGGTCTGAATAATGTCGAAGTCCGAATAATGAGGGTCCGAATACAAGAGGGTTTACTGTACTAGGTAAAATGTCAAGGGAATGACGGTAACCAAAATCGGTCATAATATATTGTAGGATGCCCCCACGAATTGATATTCTAATATTTTGCTACCTATGACATATAGCTTAGATTTAATGTTGTAGGTATGCCTTTGTTGCTTTTCTGCTATGTGTTTAGATTTTGTTGAAAATGTGCAGTATAGATATTGGTATTATTTTGGTAGTGGGCTTTCAAAAGTCCTAGGATTCTTACCTACATTATCGTGTAGCTTTCTTCATTCTGAGTATTTTGAGGCCCATTTCCCATGGCGCAATTGAATAATAATGGAATTACACGTAGTACCGAAAATCTACCGTTATTTCAGCCAGAAAATTAAGTTAGGTTAGGTTAGAGGTGGTGTTTGGTTTAGTAACAGAAGATATAGAGATAAAACGAAAATTACCAATAATATGGCAGTGTGAAGCGTAGAAATGTTTGCGGGGCGGACCTGGAGGGGCAGGTTGCCCCCCCCCCCCACACATGTAAACAAACATTGATTTCCGACAAAAACGAGAGCCAAATTAATTCAAAACACATCAAAACTATTCAGGAGGACTAAGTTTCGGCCTCGAAATTGGTGTTTGTCCAATAACAAAAATTTACGAAGATATTTAGGTAACATTGTAAGGTAGCCATCTCTACCTTGTTGTTATTGTTGTAATTGTTGAAGGGCACCATTGTCGGGATCGACGATATTTGCCCTGGTTTACATCTATGAATCTATCACAGTCGCGAGGGTTGATTAGTCTTCTTCAGGAAGGTACCTGTAGGTAAAGGCTAGTTCACACTCTGAAATCACGGCAGCGTTCCGTCAGCCGTGCCTTGTATTCACACTATTTGTCACGGTTCCGTCATTTTCGGCAGTTTCTGCTCACCCTCTAAGCAGACATGGTGCCTCAGAGGCTATGGTTGAAGAAATTTGCATTAATAGCACATCTGTTGGATGAAGAAGAGGAGTTGAACTCTAAAAGACACTGTTTTGGGTACATACAGCCTTGAGAAAACAACAATTATCAGCACGGCACAGTCTCATTACGTTAAAATATTCTTCCCCAGCAGAAACCGTTACATGACAGGACGGTGATGTATTGGAGCTGTGACGGCGGCGCACCGTTTAGTGTAACACGTCTATTTGTTTGAATGTAAGAAATTCTAACGGATGTGATGAGACGGTGCCGTGTCACCATGATGGTATGGTGTGATTCGGCCTTGAGGCGGACGGTGTGGCGCCGTGATGGGTCTTGGTCTTGGTGTACCGTGTGGAAGATTTTTGTCCCGTCTACATCTACCGTTGCTGCCTTTATACTAGCACTCTTTCATACAGTTTCCTTATCCGTAGAGGTAGGCTACAGGGGTGAGGATTGAGGGGTCGAGGTGGTACAAAGGCCTATGCTGTCTCCTATCCCACGTTGCTTACCACTGTAGCGGCGGTAACACACACACACACACACACACACACACCTGCATCGGCTTAAGCCACCCCCCTGTCTAGGACCAGGATTAGAGGATGACCTGACGCTGACCTGACTTGTCCTCGACGACATAACTGCAACACCAGCCAGGTAATTCAGTCAGCCACAGGACACACATAGAC
Organism: Chionoecetes opilio; assembly: GCA_016584305.1. Lineage (NCBI taxonomy): Eukaryota > Metazoa > Arthropoda > Malacostraca > Decapoda > Majidae > Chionoecetes > Chionoecetes opilio. Next base: position 118,157 of record JACEEZ010005071.1, read on the forward strand.
ACACGCCGCGCACCTCTTGTCCCCACGTTGTACAATGACTCGCTGTCAAATAAATAACAAAGACACGATGACCTTTCTCTATCCTTGTGTGTATAAACAGACTCCCAAAGATACTACACCTCCCTCTCACCGCTCACACTCCTTCAAATAAAACTTTAACATGCTCTTTGTTTCACTATTCCATTTATCAACAATATTCAGTCCAGCGAAAATTCCATCACCATTTTCTGCCTCCCTTCTATCATTTCCTTCCAACTGTTGTGTCAACTTGTGTGGCCCGAGTTGAGTTCCAGGCCTTCCTGCGGGGGTTGTGGGCGAGGGGTTCCAGGCCTTCCTACAGGGGTTGTGGGCGAGGGGTTAAGGCTACATCTAATATGCGGGATGTTTGTCTTTTCCATGGGTGCGTGGAGGAGTCTGAGCGGTAATGACCCATGGTGGGGGCGCGGAGGGCGTCGCCGAGTGAAGTATCCCAGGTGAAGCGGCAGACCTGAGATATCAGACGTTTTACAATGGAGAACAGCAGCGGGGGGTGGATGATGTTTACATCTGACACGGCCATCTTGGCAGCAACAATCGCTATCTTGTTGCCCCAGCTCTTGTTTTCTCTTAAACTCCAACCTTTTTTTAGTACGTATTATGCATTACTGTTGATAACACAGTTACAAATTTGTGCTCAGTGGACTACTGCTCAACACAGATCACTCCAGACCCTTTAGTAATACACCACCGGCTGTTCTGCATTCTCTGCCTGACCTCTCATGCGCTAATATGGCCGCATTAGATGCAGGGTGAACTTTGCATTTCTTTTTAAGGGAAAAACTGCGTCTTATGCGCCGGCAAATACGGTATATAATAATAATAATATTTTAGGTCGTTCGCTTTATAGGGGAAACGCTTTATGCGAATACGCTTTATGCGGGACCCTAGTGTGTGTGTGTAATATATATATATATATATATATATATATATATATATATATATATATATATATATATATATATATATATAATGAAGATATAAACCAGCGCGGGTAGAAACATCTTGATTGTTTATTGGAACGTTTCGGCTATACATAAGCCATCATCAGCCTAAAATCGGATACAAAATTTTTTGTTAAAAATTAAAATATACAAATTATAAAATGATTTGCGCATTTAAAATGCCTAACCTAAAATAAAAATAAAAATTATAAAACAATAATAAAAATACTACACCTACCAATCAACATAGCGGTGGAGTGTGGGATTCCCACATGGTTTAAAAGCACACAAGCGGGGTTGAAGTGCCCTGTGCGCAAAGGGATGGTTTGTGGTGGTGGGTGAGGAGGCTCTTACATATCCATCGGGTGGAGTCGTGGGAGCTTGTGTGTAAAATATTGAAGTCTTGGTTTGTTATTGGGTGGCCTGAGGCTTTGGAATGATCCCGAATGGCTGAAAATGGTGGTTTGGACACGGGTTTGCCAGTCCTGTGAGACAATCCCCGATGCTCCGCGATCCTAGTGGTGAGGTGGCGTTTGGTCTGCCCAATATAAGCAGCGTTACAGCTACTGCACTTAAATTGGTACATCCCTGATGCCCTGCATTCCTCAGTGGTGTACCAATTTAAGTGCAGTAGCTGTAACGCTGCTTATATTGGGCAGACCAAACGCCATCTCACCACTAGGATCGCGGAGCATCGGGGATTGTCTCACAGGACTGGCAAACCCGTGTCCAAACCACCATTTTCAGCCATTCGGGATCATTCCGAAGCCTCAGGCCACCCAATAACAAACCAAGACTTCAATATTTTACACACAAGCTCCCACGACTCCACCCGATGGATATGTGAGAGCTTCCTCACCCACCACCACAAACCATCCCTTTGCGCACAGGGCACTTCAACCCCGCTTGTGTGCTTTTAAACCATGTGGGAATCCCACACTCCACCGCTATGTTGATTGGTAGGTGTAGTATTTTTATTATTGTTTTATAATTTTTATTTTTATTTTAGGTTAGGCATTTTAAATGCGCAAATCATTTTATAATTTGTATATTTTAATTTTTAACAAAAAATTTGTATCCGATTTTAGGCTGATGATGTCTTATGTATAGCCGAAACGTTCCAATAAACAATCAAGATGTTTCTACCCGCGCTGGTTTATATCTTCATTATAAAATCTCGCTTCCCTCATGGAGAAAGTATTGCCTCTATTATATATATATATATATATATATATATATATATATATATATATATATATATATATATATATATATATATATATATATATATATATATATATATATATATATATATATATATATATATATATATATATATATATATATATATATATATATATATACAGTAACCCGCGGCAAGTGTCTGGAGCAGGGCCCCATGAAGCGTAATGACAAAGCTCTTGCTATATTCCGCGCTCAGCAGCCTATAGGTTTGTGTAACGGTCATATCGTATGCCAGGCAGCTCAGTATGACTATAAGTAGCTGCCTAGCCAGTTTACCCGTAGTGCAGCCCCAGGTATGGTTGGGGGAGGAGCCTATTCTTGGCTCACCTCTGCCACCTCCTTGACTGGCTTCGTTCTTGCTGTTATTTTGCCTCCCAAACCTCAGACAAGTAGTCAGGATGGTAAATAAGATGTTTACTAGAGAGGAGAAGGCACGTATTCTCGCTTTACATGAAGAAAAGGTGACTATGAAGGAAATTAATGAAAGGATGGGCCGTACTGAAGCAGCCTTTTTTGCCTTGATCAAGCAAGCGAGTGGCTTACCTGCAGGCGTAATACCAGCCACCCAGCAAGTTTCAGGCCGCCCACGCATGACTACAAAAGCCACAAACTTGATTGAAGGAAATTTAAATTGAAGTAAAATGTACTAATGAGTTTGTTACTCCCTTAAATCAGGTTGACCACATGTCAACGGGCCCTGCTCTTGATACTTTCCGCGTATACTGTATATATACAGTAATTTCCTGTTTATCCGGTGTATAGCAACCAAGACCTTGCCGGATAATGCATCACTAACCCCCTTGGCCCCTCTAGCCCCCTTGAACCCAATAATATCCAGCGAAAATGATGATAGGAGTAATAATAATTAATAATAAAAATAATAATGGCTAGAACAGTATGACTAACAATATTAAAAACATTAATACCTGTATTAATAAATAATAATAATAATAATAATATTGTAATAATAATAATAATAGGCAGGCGATGGCTACCTGTTGCGTTGGCACACAGAGCAGACACAAAAAGATAAAAAAAAAAAAAAAAAAAATTCTAAACACTTAAGAAGAATGAAATTCAAAATTCTTAAAAGTTGAATCGTTTGGATATTTTGTAATGCATATTTGGTCATTTTTTCATCAGTGCAAGTCATTGGATAAGAACGTTATTAAGAGTTAAATAAAAAATAAAAATTGTTTTACTTATTTTTGCTGTCATGTATCGAACTATGGATCGGAAAAGATTATTTAAATATTTGTTCTATAATATTATCAAATAAAAAACAGTAAAATGCACTAAAGAAATGTCATTATGAGAGAGTGAAGAAATATGCATGAACTCAATATTCACTTAAACTCTTCGCCATTTAATATTTTGCAAGAAAACTTTTTACATGAAACAGCAATTGAAGTGGATTTTCATTAGCTATCCATTGATATATTCAGTTTTCTGATAAAGGAATTAGAACCATGCATAAATTAGCATTAACTAAAAATATAACATCATCAATCGGATCGGCAAGTAAAAAAGTGTTCCATGAATACAGTAGACCAGTGCTATTCAACCTGGGTGGACGGTCCACCTAAAGGTGGACGAAACTGAGTGAGGGGTGGACGGCTGTTATGGGGTGGACATGTGGGTGGACGAGATCATGCCCACGTGTCGGTATAGATAAGGGAAAATAAATCTATGGTATAAAACTAGGTAAAGGAGGGGATATTTTTACAAGAATATGGAAAATAAATGGATTCAAACTGAAGGTGAAAAAATTTAAAAGCAATGTAGAAAAGAGGTGTTGTTCTGATGTGAAGTCTTTGATACCTATATGAGAGACAGTGTCTGGGAACATGGTATGCAGACAGCAGAGAGCAGACACTGGAGGTACGAATGTCCCCCTGGATTACCAGACACCTGACTTTGATGCAGGAACACCTTGACTTCTATTTCCAAGACACCTCAGACCTCAAACATGTGGAAGCTTCATCTATTCCCAGATGATGGAACTGCTAATTCTGATGCCCTATTGGAGCTTCCAGTGGATTATTCTTAAAAAGCAGCTTTCAAAAACATTTTGGCCATCCTATGCATTGCATTGCTGGGTTGTCCTGCTTGATAGTCAGGACTACAAGGAATAAGCTGAGAAAGCAACAGCCATGTTTGTGCAGATGCCAACATCATGTCTGTGTCAGCAAAGTTTCTCAATCTTAGTTTTAATCAAGGCATAGAAAAGGAATGCCATTCTGAATTTGGATCCTCTTATGCAGGTTGCACTTGAAAATTGTCTGATGTCTCGATTTAAGTTGATAGCAGACAAATTGCAACAGCAGCAAAGCCACTGATTTTTGTTTCTTGAAGGAAAAGGCTTTGTTTTCTGGATTACAAAATATAACGCATATTAGGTGCAATTTTCTTTAGTTTCATGAAGAAAAATGCATTTGCTGTGTAATTCCGAAGGTATGTTTAATTTGTCCTAGTATGTTTATAGTCTTAGACTACATGTCTAATACAGAAGAATATGTAAACTGTAAATTTAAAATGAGTGAAACTGCCTTTTCCTACCTATATATTTTGTAGAATGTTATACAGGTTGAAGTTCCCAAACTCGGCAACCTCGGGACCAGCACCGAGCCGAGTAATGGAATTTTCCGACTTTTAGAACGTAGATATATTAGGGGGAAAAAAAGCATGTAAATCACATTAAAAAAATCCAACTTCTTCAAAAAGTCAATTTTTTCAGAAATAGTTAACACATTGTTCTTCCTTTTCTTTTCACTTCCACCAGTAGGTGTTCCTGGACGTTTGGGAGCCATAATACCAATAACAGACCTGTAGAAGTACACAAAATAACAGTGTACACAACTCTACAGTCACAACACCACTGAACAATAACAACAAACAAATCGGCGGGAGAAACCAAGCGGCCTAGTGTGGTGGCACCTAGCGGCCGACCCAGCAACTACGCGCCGGGTTTTGGGTGTTCTGCCGTGTTTTGGAAAATCCGGAACCATAGCCGAGTTTTGGGTGTTGCCGAGTCTTGGGATGCCGAGTTTGGGAACTTCAACCTGTAGTTAGATTTAAAATGTCAGGGCCGTGAAATTTTAAAGAGAGAAAAAAATTGTGGTGGACAGCTCTTACTAAATCACAACTAGGGGTGGACGACATTAAAAAAGGTTGAAGAGCACTGCAGTAGACTATGGTTTATCAGTATAAATGATACACTGTTATCTTCATAGATGTTTGTTCTATAATATTATCAAATAAAAAACTGTGAAATACACTAAAGAAATGCCATTATGAGACTGAAGAAATATGCATGAACTTAATATTCACTTAACTCTTCGCCATTTAATATTTTGCGTGAAAACTTTTTACATGAAACATATCAATAAAAGCGGAATTGTATAAGATTTCCATTGATATATTTCGTTTTCTGATAAATGAATTAGAACCATGCATAAATTAGCGTTAACTAAAACAATTACATCATTAATCGGGTAATTTTCCCAATTGATGAGGTTATTTATTTAGTTAACGCTAATTTATGCATGGTACTAATTCATTTATCATAAAACTAAATATATCAATGGAAAGCTAATAACATTCCGCTTCTATTGATATGTTTCATGTAAAATGTTTTCTCGCAAAATATTAAATGGTGAAGAGTTTAAGTTCATGCATATTTATTAACTCTCTCATAATGGCATTTTAGTGTATTTTACTGTTTTTTATTTGATAATATTATAGAACAAACATTTACGAAGATAATGGTATATCATTTATACTGATAAACCATAGGAAGGGAGATGGGAGTGATGTTCGAAAATGTCAGGAATCGCAAAACTGGCCTCCACTGGAAATAGCCCAAACTGAGTAGCAAGTCCAGTATACAGTAGTCTTTGCCCAGACCTAAATCCAATAGAAAATGGATGGGAAGTGATTACAGACAATGTGCGCGAAAAGCAGGTGTCCTCCCTACCTCCCCTAATGGAGATAGTATGCGAGGTGTGGGACACAGAGATGGATCTAGACTATTTTCAACCATTCACGGAGAGCTTGACAAAGAGGATGAAGGATGTGCTGAAGGCAATGAAAGAAATGACAGCCAATTTGGGTGAGTTTTTGTTTGGTTTGCCCTTCATTTTTAGTTTTTATTAATATTTTTGTCACGTTGCAGGCACTTTTAAAGGGTTAAGTCAAGTAGGTCTCATGTATTTCGGCGCCCACTGATATATATATATATATATATATATATAGTAAACCCTCTCGTATCCGGACCTCATTATTCGGACCTCCTCCTCCTCCTCTTTTTTTGTATTTTTTTTTAAAGGCTTAGGTAGGATGTCATGATGTGAGTTAGTGAGGTTAGAGGCCCAGGCAGCCAGGCAAAGCTTTTATGATCCATCACTGAGCATATTCTTTGTATACAGTCAAACCTCGATATAACGGACCTCGATGTAACGGACTTCGGATGTAACGGACTCCATTAACGTGACTTTTTTTTTATTATTATTATTATTATTATTTTTAATTTTATTATTATTATTATTATTTTTTTTTTTTTTTTTTGCATATCAGACCGTTTATCGCCGCTCAAATTGTCAACTCAACATAATTGTACTATTTCTCATATTTACTTGAATGCTTGGTTTTAATGGGGTTTGATGTATCAATATTAAGGGATACATGAAGGAAGGAGCGGTGTTGTGCTAGTGGATTTAGTTGGAGGTGTGTATTGTTTAAAAATAGTTGACATTAGTTATAGTGATGAACACAGTGGAGGTCAAGTAGACAGGTGGGCAGGCCACTGCAGGTTGATTGTTAGGGAGCGATGAGCAAGAGTACAGGACGCGATGTAACAGTTTGGTGGTCACGGCTGAACTGCCTAACCTTGGTCCCGGTGGTGCAGAGGTTAAGCACTATAAGCCCAGCGGGAGGCAAACAACCCAACCTGCTCGTTAAACACCCTAACATCCCACTCATGCAGTGAAACCCAAAGTGCGAAAATACAGACAAACATGTGAAATTGCAGGAGGGGACAACAACTGCAATAACACCCCCTAAAATAAGATGACCCCAAGGTTACAGTATATAGTCCGCGATGTGCGCTCAGGACACGTCTCGTGCGCTGCGGTCTGGCCGGAGGTGGGGGCAACGGAGATAGGCCACTCACCCCGTACGCCCTTCAGCAACTGCACTACGCCGGGCAGCATCCTCTCTTCCCGCAGGAGCGGTGGCCCGCGTCACAATACGACGGGCTGGAGATGTGCGCCGCTGTTAGGAGTGACGCACGTCGCCGTGCCGTGAAAGCGTACCAGTACTGCCTCTGGGGCCGCGGGCGTCAAACCACAGTGCCGACGCGGTCCACCTTCCTGTCTCCTGGTTCTGTAAGCAGACTGTGGCCAGGGCGAGGGGGGTTAGCGTCGTGAGCCGTCCTGTCGAACCTGGCTGACATATCGGCCCCATGTGCGCGCCATGGCCCTTCTCATGATCCCGCTAGCATCGCCTTCCACCACCGCCCGCTAACACGGTAGCGCTCAGTGGGCGACGGTGCACAGGAGTCTCGCAGCTACCGCCCCCATGAGCAGCTGGGCGGGGAGATACGGTGTCTTGAAGTGGGGTATTGTAAGGGTACTGTAGGAATGGCTTGTAGCAGCTGCATGGTCAGAGTAAGGGGACCCCCCCATGGGTGGTCTTGTTTACCACTCAGTGTAGCATCTTGGCTGACTTAACAGCAGCCTCGGCGCGCCGTTGGACTGCGGGTAGATGGGGCAAACCGGAGACCTCGCAGCGCCACGCCATGCAGATAGAAAAGTCCTTGGTCTCCTCACTCACGAGGTTTGTGGCCCCGTCACACGACAGGACCTCCGGGATGCCAAACCTCGGAACCAACTTCCTCCTGAAAGTGGATACGAGCCTTGGTGCTCGTAAGAGCTCGAGGCAGGCTGCTCACACCTGTCCAACCCAAACAATCAGCCTATCAAGCATAGGCAAGCATGTTACATCTGCTCGGGCTTAGCTGGAACAGGGTCAACACCGCCTGTTGGAAGGGTACTTGGGTTGGGCTGGTTGTGGGCAAGTAGGGGTGTCCTGCGGGGGACGATGGGGCGTTGACCTTGCATACCGGCACTGCCGCCGTTTCTGTTCGACCTCAGCGTCGATGCCCGGCCAATAGGACGGATTGCCTGGCACGGCGGCTAGCATGGAGTCCCTGCCCTGGTGGCCTGAGTGGAGGTTGATAAGAACCACGCGCCGCAGGGATCCGCTGGGGCGGATGACAACACGAAGGTGCCACTTCCTGGTTGCGTAATCACATGGTCCCCGTAGCATGACAGATGCCGCCTCATCCGGTAGTAGGGCCCGTAGCTGGCAGCCGCTCCCTATCCTTCTGGGGTAGCCCAGTCCCCAGCGGGAAAACAACTAGTGCTATGGAGAAGGAAAGAAAGAAGCCGGGTAATCCTCATCACCGGACAAGATCCTCCTCCTCCACCTTGACGGATGGTCCACACTGGACTCCTTCCTCGTTCTCCAAGGCAAGTCGTGGCTACTACTACCCCTGCGCATGTGGACTCATGTCTGGCCTAGACTCGTTTTATCCAATCAGGTCACCACGCAGCACAGGGGTATCGTGAAAGTTGCGGATACAGCTGCAGCGGTTTGCCTGCTCCTTTTCAAGTATTTCACGCGGAAGGTAGCTTACAGAGTTTTTTCCTTAGATTGAGGTATGCGAGGGTTGGAGATGTCCTTCAGCACCTTATCCTGGAAGATTTATGTGATTTGTGCGCGGTGGTCCGTGACGAAACGTGAGGTTAGGGCAGCCGAGGAGGAAAACAGCCGCGCCTTTCCTCAAGCACCAGGTGATGGCGAGGGCCTCGCCCCTCTAGCGGTTTCGAGTAGTGCGCTCTTGCCGACGTTCAGGTGGCGGCTGCCACACGCCGCCAATTCCACCCACCCTTGCAGCACAAAGGCAGTCTTCTGGTGACACGCACGGCAGTATTGCTGCATGACGACAAATGCTGTGCCCAGCATGCTGTAGTCTTAGTGAAGCACTGTCTGTTGGCCGTGTGATGCGTAATACTGAAGGCCGTCCAGCCGACTGACGCCTGCCGATGGTTTTTCCCCCTTTTTTTCGTTGTTTCCGAAGATGGATTGTAACTGGCTGTCCCAATAGGACTACATTGCTGACGGTTTCCTCAACAGTCCCTGAATGGTTCCATGAGGGGGGCAGTGCGAGAAAACGGGGATGTTACTTTGGTTTACCCGACCCAAAGCCTAAGACCTGATGGCTGTCATACGATGGGCAGGAGGCATCTGAAACTTCGTGATACGCACATGAGATCATGGCTGAGGGCGGTAATCCTCCCCAGCGAGCAGGTGTAACCCGCAAACAAAAACACCGCTGCAGAAAACGAAACTTGTCAGGGCGTAGCGTGATTCCCCTTTAGACGGCACACGTACATACCAGGAACGGGTGGTGGTGTGCCAGAAAGATCAGCCATACCTGTGGTCGTAAAGCAATGTGTTCGTCCACACATTTCAGCTTCGTAGGAAACGCTGTATTACGTCGGTTCTAACCGCTTGGTGAAAAGCATTGCGCTCGCGCGAGTGCCCCCTGTGGGACCTTGTGCGTAGGTAGTGGAACAACACCCAGCGGGGTGATGAAAGTCGTTAGTTACCTGCTCTGTCCTCGCTCCAGGGGGTGTATTGTGGATGGTAGTAACACGAGATGTAGGCGTCCGCGACTGTATTTGAAAGTGTGCTTGGCATCATTGGTGATTGATGTCAAAACGGGGGGGCGGGTGTTGTTAGTGAGTTTCCCGCAGGCTGCCTGGTTGAGGCTGCCCTGAAAGTCTACGTCCTGCGCGGCCTTCCCGTCGTCTTTGGGGTACCACCACCATACGGGAACACCGAGACTATCCGTGGGCTCGCCTGAGGTACAGGTCGACGATTGCCCTCCTGACGTCCTCCTGGAAGTTGCTTAAGTACCTTATCGAAGAAGTGGTGGAGGGACTGATGCTGGGAATCCACGGCGTGAGGGCCGGGCATCGGGGCGCAGGTAGGATGTTGGTGAGGAAGCCCCTCATCTTTGGCAGAGGGTGCCGCGATCCACAGCAAACGCCGTTTGATCGCCCCGAAGTGTTCAAGGAACCAACGCTCTAGATGGTCCACGGTGGTCCTCCGTAAAGTGCGATGGAGGGCATGGCGGTGCGGGACGGTAGCTGTGCTCCTCCATCTGATCAAGGTGGCCACCGTGCTTGTACGCTGGGGAAGTAAACGCCGGACCAAAAGCCCAAGGCGTCATTACATACCGGCAGTGACAAGAACAGGTGTTTGAACGCCCGGCGAGCAGTATAGGCTTACATGAGTAGAACGCCCATGATCTACCCGGTAGTGTTTCTGTTAGAATGTGTAATATCGTGTGTTGGGTGTGTTGTCATCCTTTGTAATTTTTACCTCAGCTGAAGGTGAGCACGCTAATTCCCAGCACCCGTAAGCACCCGCCAGCCAGGTGTCCGGATGCTGATCACGGCGCTGGTTTACTGTGCGTAATCCTCGTTCGCCTCTTTGTAGATTTGCAGGCTCTCTGAAGTGGCTCCGCCTTGCCACAAGCGTGACAGGTAGCATACCTCTGCCGGACAGGGCGTCCTGGCTTTTTTTGGGTCTTCGGGGTGTGCGTGCCGCCACAGTTAACCACAGGGGCCCGCCGCTAGGGTCGCCAAAGCAATGGACTACGTCGTTGGTGGTGACGTCATCCTGAACAGTCAGGCGGCAGCGAAACGTTACTCGCACAAGGGGCCTGTAGCGTCCTCTGCGCGCCTCATTACGCCACACAGTATTATCATAGCAAGCTATCCCACGTAGTGCGCTTGTGAAAGTGTCACAGTGACTGAGAACACCTCGCGCCCGAGGGACGGTTCACGTAGCCAACCCACAAGCTTACGTAACAGCATGTATTCCACTAATCGCCCTGTGACAAGGGCGGCCTGGACGCACAGTCCAAAGCCTTTTATGAGCACCTGGGTAAAGTACGCCCTCTCACTGGCCCCCAGGCCTTGCACACTGCCCCAAAAAAATGTGTCGCCCAACACATCGCTTGGTTGCACCTAGTAACACGGAGGTTTTTTTTTTAAACTAAACAAAACGGCGTCCAGTGCCGTGCAGAAGACAAGGCTCACACACTTCCGTGAGTAACTGGCGTCCAATGCCTTCTGGACAGCGGGTACCACACAGCAGACGAACGTTAGCCACGCCTTGTTTGGTCCATGACCTCGTTAAGGAGAGCCAATCTCCACAGATGTCGACGCACGTACGGAAGCTAGCTGAGGAGTAATTATTCTGGTCGTCACTGTACAACACGCGCTGGTGAGGGCCCTAGGGGACCACCTGTCACCAGCCCCTTAGATGCGAGGTGTCCGGTGCCGGATGTAAAGGCGCTGTCAGGCAAGACTAAGGGTCGGGCGGGAGGAGACACGGCGGGCCGGCCCATGTGGACGCCAGGGGGCCCGGTGAAAAGTACGTGGGACGTTTTGTGAGGTGGTGTCGGTATTGCCATCTCCCCCGTAGAAGATCGTAACTGCAAGATGCGCCGATAGTTCTAGTGATGACCAGTGGAGGTTAAAGTAGACTATGGTGGGCAGCCACTGACAGTTTATTTAAGGAGCGAGCAAGAGGTACAGGATCGTTATGGTAACAGTTTGGTGGTCTACGGGGCCGACTGCCTCTAACCTTCGGTGCCGGTGGTGCCGAGTAAGCTACTATAAAAGGATCCAGCGGGCAAACAACCCAACCCGTCCTCGTTAACACCCTAACACTATGTGTTATGGCGCATGTGGTTGCCAGGTTTGCGTATCGTTCTCCCTGTGAGAATTCTTAGACACCCTAAAGCACCCTTATATAAGGTGACACAGTGCGCTATCACTGAACTAAGATCGGACAAATGTATAGAACTGCACTTGTCACAAACATATAATATAGAAATAATGAGAATTAGCCTCATGATAATAAGCAATACCTTTTGGAAGCCAACGGTCTGAATAACTGGCTCCGGTGATTTTGTTTACCTCACTCGAGTTTGAGCTTTGACTAATGCCAGGACAGTGATGGAGAAAGCATCAACAATTTTAGGGGTTAACCCATCACTTTACACGGAGACGTTGTTCTTTCCTTTTTGATTCTATTTGGGGGTGATTTATAATGCCTCATGTGCTGCTGCTGCCTGCCGCGGAGACCGCGCTGCCAGGCGGTGGATGAGCGCCTGAAAAGTTATTTTTCATATTTTACTATATGTATGAATAATAATTACAAATGTGATTATATGTCTACATTCAACTAGAATAATGAAATTTATAGCATACCAAGCAGTAATGAGCAAGCCTGGATACCTACTACCTCTCCGTAATACCAGTTACCGAAACACTCGTCCTGGCGAGTGTGCCCAAATCCCTGATGTAGCGCTAGTCGCATGTTTACCTCCCATAGCTACATGGTCATTGGTTGTGTGAGATTATTTCTCATTTATTTCACGTGTTGTAGGAGCGGGCACCAAATTCAGCATGTAGTGCCAGACTGTTTACCTCCCACATAGCTACACAGTCTGGTGTGTGTGATTATTTCCATTTATTTCACTTTTTTTTTTTTTCATATACTTTTCCACCCCTTGAGAAAAATACCCTCGCTTATAACAGACAATCGGCTTTAACGGACCACTCCTCCCCCCTTTAGTGCCGTTATATGTCGAGGTTGCATACTGTAAAATGGTGGGTTGCATTTAGTGTGTCCAAACGTTGTACTTGGCCGAGTGATCTGTGGCCATTGAGCCTTGTCGTGCCAGATCCAGCATACGGAGGGTGGTATCTCAGCTACATCACACGTATATTTTCCACACCTAGTCTATTTTACTTTGAGAGTCCGTTACTTTATCCGTATCCAGCAAGTCCTCCCCTCACGGTAGTTAGTAACACAGTTGTAGGAAGGCCCTGTATATGGCTGGTGCGAGTAATGTATGTCACAGCAAACTTGTATCACGCACCCAGCCACACACATATGACAAACGTTTTCAAAACCTCTCGGACCAATCGCAACGTCAACAAGGGACGTATCGACGGGGACCTTTAAAAATCGTGTCACACGGAACATCTTTTTCCGTTAGTGTTGCGGGGTGGCACGCAGGGCAGGCAAAGAATGTGTTATCCCCATTCACTGGACATACCCCGCACCACACAACACCTTATAATAACCCTTAGTTTATGGTTACACACATACCAATATGTACAATCCATCCCCGTATAACGACAGGTTCGATTGATTAACGCAATTTCAGAGTTAGAACAAAACTTTTGTATACCAAAAAATCGATTAAACATTATAAAAAAATTCGAAAGTTACGTCACAAAATTTACGGACAATAAATAATGCAAAAAAGATGACAAAAAGAAGAAAATGCTTACAAACAACCCACGCGAAAAAGATATATTTATGAACTATACTACCCTGTAATCAAAGAAAACCAACGAACAGCAGCACAGCTCAGCTCTCCCCCCCGTATGGTTTGTTTACGTTTTGCGCTGGGGCTTACAGATAACAGTGGATTTCCAGTGCTTTGTTATATCGTCCATTATCGAGTGAATACGACTGCATTAAGTCTACTAAGCGTGTTGCTAGTGGTAGTGTCTAGGTCTCCTAAGGCCTAAAAAGTGTAGAAAATCTTAAATTTAGAAACTAAGTAGCAGTGTGAAGAAAAGTGATGAAGGGATGCGATTTGAAAGACATCGCGAATTTGTTTCAACTTGGCTCCGTTGTTCGACTGTGGTGACAATTACGAAGGACAAGGACAAAATTAAATCAAGTGCGAAGGAATGCTACTCGTTGACAGTCGACGTAGCTACAAGCCCATTCGTCACCTATCATGGAAGAGATGGAGCAGACTGTGGCATTATGTGTGTGTGGACGACATTGTGCAGCGGGATGACTCGCCAAATGACGAACATCTTGATGCGGAATAAAAGCCTCGCTCTCACTTATGAGATTTATTGGCTAAGTGAGCGCAGGCAAGTGATGGGACCTAGGGAAGCTGCTGCTCCTCCACCATTCATGCAAGAAAGGGCTGGTTGGACAAGGTTCAACGAAACAGGTAGATTCCATCTGACACTCTCTGGTAACACAGTCTGGGAGGCAGGTCGGTCTGATAACAAAGAAGCGTGCTCAGGCTTATCTGCCAGTGCTCAGAAAATTATCGAGGACGGGGCCCGGTACACAGCACGAGCCAATGTGTTTCAACTTTGTTGATGATTAACTGGACTCTACTGAAGAAGAATGCCAAAGAGGACAGTGATATCCAGGAGGAGAAAGAAAGGCACCAGGTCATTAAAGCCTCCAAGGATAGAGTGTCACTGCTGGTTGTCAGGTGGCAATGCAGAGGGTAGGATTTACCAGCTAAAGACGCGCTCATTGGTCTATTCAAAAAACTACCTCGGGCCTGAAAGGGTCATGTCTAAGAATGCGCCAGTTCATTTACCGCTCTAGCAAAAAAGCGTGTGGACCAACCAATACATATTCAGGATTGTTCACCAAATTATTTGTTGCCACTGCTGTGGAGCGATACTGTAGGAGAAGAATATTGCCTGCACAATGCACTGCCTGCTTGCATTGGACAACGCCCCCCACCACCCTACACAACCTTTTCTGACTTGTCTGAACACATTCGAGTGGATTTTTACCAAAAAACACCACATACTAATCAAACCCTATGGACCAAGGGCCCAATGCCACATGTTTTAAAGCGTATTATCTCCTGTCGTAGTAGATCTTCAGAAAAATGGATTTAATGCTCGTGGACGCTGACGAAAACTCTCCCATTCGTCAATTAGGAAGGAAATTCAATCATCAAGAATGCTATTGACAAACATTGCTGAATCCTGGGATGAGGTCACACCTATCCAATTATGAATGCTGTTTGGAAGAATATTGTGGCCTAGAATGTGTCACACATAACTTTAAGGTTTTCCTGAACCAACTCCTGTCGTGCGAAGAAATTGTAACCTCTGCATTACAGCTGGTATGGACGAAGTGGGAGAAGAAGATGTACTTGTTGAGCTGTTGGCATCTCATGATGAGGAACTCAGCAACGAAGACTTAATGGCCAATCGAACAAGTCATGAGCACTAGAGAGGAAACTGCAAGGAGATGATATTACCCTCTATCTTTGTGCGTTCATTAACTGGTGGTCACGCGTTTCTGGGAGGCCCGGCCCAGAGCCGCAGTCTTCACTAACTAGGAAGACTTAGATGATGTTATCTCCAAATTGAAAGTGGGCATTCAGGACATTGTGAATAACGATCCCAACCGTGAACGCAGTCTCAAAATTTGAAAACACAGGTCAGAAGTGCTCTCACTGCCTACAATATGCCTTCATCAAGAAAAAGTCCACAGCACAACAGACAACTATAACATCATTCTTCCACTAACCGCTGCAACATCACCAGCCAGCTTTACTTCGACGTCTTCCGACGATGATGCCCCCACCTCACCCAGTAACTTCTGCCGACACCCCCCAGCCACCATTCTTGTCAACCTCAAGCCTCAAGTATATTCTTCATATAGTGAGTACAACTTCTATATATCATTTAACTTTTAATATTAATTATATTTCATATGTCTATGCTCACAACAATTAAGGTATGACTGCATGTTATGAGAGGGTTAGGTTGTTGATTTTTTTTCGTAGAACGTTATCTCGACTTATATAATGGGAGTCAATGGGAAAATGGACATTCGTTTAACGCATTTTCACCTCTAACGACGATTCCCAAGAACGTAACTCATGGCGTTAAATGAGGGAGGCGTGTACTACATGACCTAAATAATGACACGTGTATATAACAAACAATCACCATAAATCACTACGAAGTATAATAACTAATTTTTAGTACAGGGAGGGTCACGTTCTACGAGCATTGGTATACGAGAAATCAATGATACGAGCTGAGTAAATTAGGGTCTATTTTCAATATACGAGATCGAAATCCAATGATATGACATTCAAACTGGGGTGAGTAATATTATCAAGTTCAAAATGCACGCCCTCTGGGCTGGACAAAGGGGGATTTGGTTGACCCCAGTGAAGTTACCCTAGCAAGCCGTGACCTGAAGGTAATTAAGCCTATGGTGGACCTGACATTTAGGGTAATTAGCAGTGTGTGCGCCCACCTTGGGACCGCAGTGGAGTCAGGTCAACCCCCTGAGCAAGGCGTGACCTGAAGGGTAATTGTACGCCATATGGCGGCTGCCTTACCGTAGGGGTAATTAGCAGGCGTGGGGCCCCAACCTTGGGACCACTTACACTACCTTCTCTTGTATCACGCGCGCGTCCCTACAGTACAACGTCTATTTTTGCTGTTATGCATGTTTTATGTTAATTAATGATGCAGATTGTATGTTTATTTGTGTGATATAGATTCACTCTTTCAGAATGCTTTTTCTACAGAATAGGTAGATAGTGTGGGTAATATAGACCCTGTGGTTTGTTGTGTTTGGGTATACACTACCCCTCCCGAGTTTCGCGCTTGCTTTCTTCACGGAAGGCCATAGCGCGAAAACTCGCGGGAAGTCAGCGGAAAAACTCTGGATTAAAACACTTTAAAAATGCTTTATTTAGTCCGCTTTTTTTTTTTTTTTTTTGTTGTGGTGTGTGTGTGTGTGTGTTGTGTGTGTGGTGTGCCTACAGCGCCGTTAGGCAGTGACCTCCAGGCGGGGGGATGGGACGGCCCTGGAGGTGTTAACTTGAGGGCTGTGTACCTACAGTTATTTTACAGCTTATAAGCACTTTTTCCCCAAAAAAATATCCTGAAAATGCCCCAAGCCCCTTCCACCCAGCAGTAATGGGTCCTGGGTGGTAGGGCCAGGGTTTGTGACCCCACTCACGGGGTGGTGGCTTCGGCCAACACTATGTAGAGAAGAGGAGGGAGGAGAGGAGCTTGAGATTGAGCTTGAGTGGGGGAGTCCACCAGAGGAGGCTGTTTTGGTACCGAGTGAGTGAGCTTGACACATATCTGTCAGTGATGGTTGGTGTGACAGTGTTATCGGCAATAACACTGTCACAATGCCTTACTCTATTTCTCCTGTCTCCTCCAGTAACTCCAGAAAAACCACAGTACACCCCCATCACATCATAGTTAATCACTTATAAAGGGATGTTGTGGTAAATAGTAAGGAACGCAGGAGGTGTAAGGTACGGTGCTAATTATTTCGAGGTGTTACCTTCTTATGCGACACCGGCTGCTCCTGTAGAGAAAAACAACAAACAAATGGAAAAAAACAAAGCAAAACTACAAGCTTATACTAAGCCTATTATAAATACTATTACTAAGAGGAAGGAAGGAAGACGTGTCCCGTACGTCTGCTTATGGGAGGCGGGTAGCAGAGTGGTTAGCATCAGATATATGTCAAGCTCGAGCACGAGCTTGACAGACGACCTACAAAGTGATACTAAGCATGAAAGGGTCACAAGAAGAAGACAGAAAGTTCTCCGAGTGGCGTTCTCGGTGATCCGAGTTCGATACTTGATGAGGGCGTAAATCCACTGTAAAATCTTTCTCTGCACCCAATAAGTGGCTAAGAACACCAACACGCTGCCCATAACTCTACCTTCGATTGCGAGTGCATCGGAGGAACACAGGGGTGAGGCACATGAGCCTCTAATACAGGCGTAACGATAGAAATTCTGTTCTGGCCACCACAGAGCAAAAGGGCCAACCATCACAGCCCTCCAAGTTAACCTCCAGGGCCTACCATCCACTCCTGGAGGTCACTCCCTAACGGAGAGCTGTAGGCACACACACCACACACGGCGGGTTGTTGGCAGCAAAAAAAAGAAAAAAAACGAAACAAAAAAAAAACAAAAAAAAAAAAAAAAACAACGCGCGAAACTCGGGGATATAATGCAAAGAAAGTCGGGAGTTAGGGAAGAATTAGGACTCAGCGCGAAACGTCGAGGATCGCGAAACTTCGCATAGCAGTTGAAACTCGGGCGGGTAGCGTAGTTTATTTTAGCTTGAAAATATGTCTTTGATGGGGTCCTGGAACCAAACTATATGTTTACCATTAGTTATGTATTTCGCCTATAGAGATTTCGCTTTATGGAGTATGCCAGGTGGACTAACTGCGCGTATCTTCGGGATACCCTGTATGTATGTATTGTACGTATTTGCAGTATTATGTATTCGGTATACAGTAAAAGCTTATAAAACTCGGCACTGTTATAACAAATCGGAATTTGAATAAATCGGCATAGCAAAGACAAGTTGTTGGTTGTTTTCTTCGTTATTACATTTTTTTTTGTTTTTTTTTTTTTTTTTTTTTTTTTTTCTTGACACCTATGGCCTATAGCGCGTGTAGGCCCGCAGTGAGCTCCGGGGGTTTTGTGGATGGTTAGGCCCTGGAAACAGAAGGCTCATCAAGGGCACTGTGAGGGGCGCCTTCGCCCGTAGGTGGCGCAGCAGGTATTCTTATAGGACGCCTGTGATTAGAGGCTCAGGCCACGGGCCGTGTGTCCTAACATGCAGCACACCGTCGAACAGTTAGAGTTAATGGACAGGGTATAGTGTTGCAGTAACTAAGTGTTCAAGTGATGTAAAATTAACTTGTACAGGTACAGTACTGTATACAATACAGTACTTACAGAGTTGTGATTATAAAGTGATTAAAGTGATACCAGTGTTAAAATGTGACTTGAGTCCCCCTAACATCTTCTACATGTTACAACAAGGCTCCCCTCTCCTTGGATTACGAGTATATATATGCCTGCTGCTACCCGTTCACTGGTAAGTGTTGTTTTTATGCTTTTACTGTACGGTATTTAATTTTTTTTTTTTTTTTTTTTTCCCCCATATCAGAGGACATTGCATAACTCTGCACAATCAATAACTCGGCAAGGGCCAGAGCCCCTATCGTGCCGAGTTATAAGGCTTTTACTGTACGAGATTTCGCTTTACGAGTATGCCAGGCGGAACTTAACTGCTCGTATCTTCGGGACCTCCCTGTAATAAGACGTAAAGCCCTGCCCATCCTGCTGGCGAGCGACCTGCCCCGCCTGGCGCCCTGCCTACCTCTCAGGACAACACGCTGTCATCCGCCTCCCCTGTGCCTTCCTGAAGAAGACAGGTCAGCTACCACGCCTCTGATAGCACCATAGGACATCACCAGGGATCATAGGGCTCCTCAAGGGATCTTCACAGCCCTACAAACCAATACCAAGGAGGGGAGGAAAACTCCGCCATCATGATACGGCTGCCGGCTGCCAGATGTAGGACTGACAGTACTGTACACTACACCTGTACAGTACTGTATTTTTATTGTGTATTTTTACCGTAGATTTATATATTTACATGATTTATCTTATGGTTATTGATATATGCATGACTCAGAAATTTTATATTCACCTAGATTTTTTTTTTTATTTTTTTTTTTTTTTTTATAAATATGGGGGATATAATCCCCCCCATTATTCGGATTCTTGCATTATTCGGACCACTCCTGGCCCAATTAGTCCGGATATGAGAGGTTTTACTGTATATATATAATATATATATATAATATATATATTTTATATATATATATATATATATATATATATAATATTTTATATATATATATATATATATATATATATATATATATATATATATAATAATATATATATATATATATATATATATATATATATATATATGTTGAAATTATCCACCAAACACCCTCTCATAATTGGTAGTGGTAGTTTGTTTCCCCCCCCCCCCCTTAGTGAGAGGTATTTTCCCCTCATCATAGGAGGGCGCATATAGGGATATGTATATATAATTGTAATGGTAATGGGTAATAATTAAGGTAATTCAGGTAAATGGTAAATACTGGGATGGATAATTTAACATTACCAGTAATATTAAGCATTTGCACCTTAATTTGGAGCGACTGGCTATTGGTCGCCGTCATAATATTTGTAACCTATCCTGCGTGTATTCGTGGCAGGTATTGGTAGGGGTGCGCCTCGCCGCCACCACGAACGATTGACACGTGTAGGTAGGATTGGTGGCCGCTAGCCGCTGCCCATCGGAGAATCAGTACACTCCACCCCTCCGCGAGAATAAGACGTACTTGTAAAAATACAAGTACACTCCACACCTCCATCGAGTTAATATCTCCTCTCTTATTAATATGAAGAGATGTTGTACATACTTTAATTTGTACATATAGTGATAAAACAATAGGACATGTGTTAAGAATCAACACACTGATGATAGCCGTGCGTCAGTAACTTGGTGTGAAAGCCCTTCTGACGCCGTAACGAAACACTCGCCTCCGCCCCTCCGCTTCTGTATTTCACGGGCGGCCTCGATCCCGGCGACCACTGCGGATCACAAGACCATTGCAGTATTGATCAAAACCTACAGCCGTAATTCAACCCACTATCCCCCGATAAGTATCCTAGTTAGTTGATTAGCTGGGATGATGTGTCGGGTGATAGCCATGGGTTTGATTGAATAGGTAAGACCCCTCAGATTAAATATGTTTGTAACATAAATTCCCACATTTGGTGCCCCGAGTAGAGGAATATTGATGCTCATGTGATTCAAAGTGGTTGTTAATTGTGAGGTAATTATGAGCCTATCACAACCGCGGGTTATGAGGCTGGAGGCGGGGTGTTTTGCGGCGTCAAGAATGACTCAGCTGTTCAACTACCATATGCCATCACGCTGTGGTAGTAGATAGCATCAGAGGTTACGTAGACTAGTTAGTGGTAATTGTTAAGTGCTGGTTGGTCATAGGCCTGGTTATGAGCCTTGACAGGACAGCCAACGGCGCTTCCAGCACTTAGGATATATAATAATTAATTATCAACTATCAAATATTTTTAGTAACGTAATCTTTCATTTAATATTTTATTTGAGTTAATTAACTAAATCATGGCTAAGCACTCATTATCAGCCAAGTTAGCAATGCTCACAAGGATTTATAATATATGTGAGGACGAAATTAAGGCAATTCCTATTGACTATAATAGCTTAAATCAAGTCATGGCTAAATAAGCAATGGGAAAAACATGAGGAGGCTTACTGCCTATATGAAGTTCAATTAAGACAAGCTGGGGATAAAGAAATGATTCAATTACACTGGTCGACAAAAAAAAATCGAAGATATGGTTCTGGACTAAATGAAGCTGATTATAGGTAAATCGACCCTGCTGAACTCGAATCTGATGTTCAATTAACTCTATCACGTCCAGTTTTTGAGAACCAGACGCAATTCATGAAAAAATATGGGTAAAATCAGCAGAAATAGGTTTCACCAATGTTTTCATTTTAAACTCTTAATCTTTTTTTTTCTCAAGCCTATTTAGGGCAGTGCAGTGTTTTTGAGTCAGTGTGGTTTGTGCAGTGAGCAGAGGAGGGTGTGCGCCCTGCGTATTGGCGAGGGGTTAGCAGGCTGTGTAGTACATTTTTACCTACTGCTCGTACAGCTATTGACATATGTTTAAACATTTTCTTTTTCTTTGCAGATATGATGTGTTTGATTTAGTGGAGTCCTAATTTTAGTTGGTTTACCGTATATAGTCCCTTTTACCGGGCTGTGATGGAGCGCCGTAACTGTGTGAATGCATCGGACAGTTTTTGTTACATATGTGGAATTTTTACCCGACAGTCTGAAGAAACCTCTTACAAAGAATGTTATAGCAGCTTATCTGCATTACTTCAAGTGCCGTATAGGTGATCAAAATACGAAGTGGGCCCCTCACGTAGCATGCAACCCCTGTGTGAACCACTTGAAAGAATGGATGCGTGGCAAACGGCCATCAGGCATGGCATTCGGCATCCCAATGGTTTGGCGTGAACAAAAGGATCACAGTACTGACTGCTACTTCTGCCTCACTAACATCAAAGGATATTCAGTAAAAACGCGAGCTAAAATCAGGTATCCTGACGTACCTTCTGCCATCAGGCCTGTGCCACATGGTCCTGATCTCCCAGTTCCAAATGTTCCAATTGCAAGTGCTACAAGTGAATCAGATTCGAACGAGGAGGATAATCCCATGGATACAGACTTTCAAGAAATGGCAGACAACAGAGAGCCCAAATTCATCAGTCAGGAAATGCTACATGACCTTGCTAGGGACCTAGATCTACCCAAGGAGAAAAGTGAAGTCCTTGGATCTCGTCTCAAAGAATGGAATTTGCTACAAGAAGGAGTTCTCATCATCACGTTTCGTCGTAGACATAAAGAACTTTCAAGCTTCTTCAAGATGGAACACAAGCTCTGTTACTGCTTTGATGTTGACACACTCATGGAACAACTTTGTGAGTCTCACACTTATGATAAGAGTGAGTGGCGGCTGTTCATAGATTCAGGAAAAAACACGCTAAAGGCCGTTCTTCTGCATAAAGGAAATACGCTTCCGAGTGTTCCAATTGCGCATGGCCATGAAATGAGTGAAACTTACGAAACTATGAAGACTTTGTTATCTGCTGTTAAATATGAAGAACATCAGTGGAATCTGTGTGGGGACCTGAAGGTAATCTCCTTACTTCTAGGACTCCAGTTAGGTTACACTAAGCACATGTGTTTTCTTTGTTTGTGGGACTAGAGCGGACAGCAAACATTACAAACAAAAGGAATGGCCAGCACAACCGAAAGAATCACCTGGCAGGTTCAACTGTATGTACAAACCTCTTGTTGACAGTGAAAAGGTGTACTTACCTCCATTGCATCTGAAACTTGGGTTAATGAAAATTTTTGTGAAGGCCATGGATCAAAATGGTGCTGGCTGGATATTTCCAAGATGTGGCACATTTTCGGATATATTTGGAACATAATTTAAGTATATTTTTTGCCAGATATGTACATTAGGTCCTAATAAAGCCGCAGGCACCACCAAAATTTAATTACGAGTAATATATATTAACGTAGGGGGATTGTTTCGATTAATTATATAATTATATATACGTATATAATTATAATAGCTATTAAAATTTAAAATGCCGACATTTCAAAAACTATACGTGCTAGAGAAAAAACAATGCCATTTTTTAAATCAGCAGCAAAAATGCTTTCCAACCCACACACAATGAACTCAGAACCATTTTTGGTGTCGACCAGTGTTATGTGTCATCAATCATGAATACGAATGTCAAAGATATCTCGATAAAGTAATTGAATATGAGGGATTACTGGAGTGTGCTCATATTCCATCAACAGCTATAGCTTCTTTAACCCAAAGTTTGCAAGGTATTAAGCAAGAACCCCCCCACAGGGAGATCACGATTATTACGCCTGAAGGTAATCAGCTATATCAGCCACCCTCAGAGTTTAAGGATCCCTCGTTAGTGGGTAGTTATCCTGCGCCTGTTACGCAAATCAAACAGCCTGTAATTACGATTCAAACTTCTCAGCCTACCAGTATACCACTTATACCTACTCAATTAATAGATACAATCCCTAATTCCAGGGCGACGACTTCTAGTGAAGTACGAATAATAAATTGTGTCTTATGTGAGGGGGAACATACGCCCTCCACATGTAATATCTATTCAGATTGCAACACGAGAGTTGAAAGGTTAATGCGCCTTGGTAACTGCCTAACCTGTCTCCGTGGTAAACATGCTTCAAATGCATGCCCTATAAGCTTAAGAACTTGTAGGAAATGTAAACAATCTGTTCATAACATCGCTCTTTGTCCTAAAAGTGATAACAACTCAGACCCTACAGTAAGTGGCAAATGGCAGTCACTAATAAGAGTAGTTCAGCAGCTGTTCCAACTGAGTTGAAGGTGTGCCATAATGGTAATGCAGTCATAGTAAAGACAATGTTTGACAGTGGTGCACAAAGATCCTTCATAAGCAGAGAGATAGTTGAATTATTACAACATGAATATTTTGAGAAAAGGAAAAAAAATAGTGTTTTGAAGACATATTTATTTTTTGTAAATTTATTAAAAGCTATTAAAAAAAAAGGTTTTTTAAGGGAAAACAGATGATTTTGAGCATGTATCCAAATACAATATTCACAGTGCAGTGAATGTGAATATAAATTTATACTAGTTAAAATGTAAAGAGAATGACAGTGTAGGGTAACCAAAGTCGGTCATCATTTATTGCATTAATTTATTTATTGCTCTACGAATTGATATTCTAATATTTTCTACCTATGACATTTAGCTTAGATTTTATGTTGTAGGTATGCCTTTTTTGCTTTTCTGCTATGTGTTTAGACTTTGTGGAAAATTAGCAGGAGAGATAATGGTATTATTTCGGTAGTGGGCTTTCAAAAGTCCTAGGATTCTTACCTACATTAACGTGTATCTTTCTTCATTCTGAGTATTTAGAGCCCCATTTCCCATGGCACAATCAAATATTAATGGCATTGCATGTACTAACGAAAATCTACCGTTATTTCTTCCAGAAAGTTAAGTCAGGTTAAATCAGATTAGGTTAGGTTAGAGGTGGTGTTTGGTTTAGTAACAGAAGATATAGAGATAAAACGAAAATTACCAATACTATGGCAGTGTGAAGCTTAGCTTTGTTTGCAGGGCGGGCCTGGAGGGGCAGGCCGGGCACCCCCTCCCCCCCATTCACACATGTAAACAAACATTGATTTCTGACAAAAACGAGTGCCAGATTAATTCAAAACACACCAAAACTATTCAGGAAAACTAAGTTTCGGCCGCGAAATCGGTGGTTGCCCAATAACAAAAATTTACCAAGATATTAAGGTAATGCTGTAAGGTAATCATCTCTACCTTTTTGTTATGGTTGAAGAGTACCGATATCGGGATCGAAGATATTCGCCATGGTTTACACCTGAGAATCTATCACAGTCGCGAGGGTTGATTAGTCTTCCTCAGGAAGGTACAGGTGAAGACATAATGGTATGGTGTGATTCGGCCTTGAGGAGGATAAAGTGGTGGCGGGGTGATGGGTCTTGGTCTTGGTGTGATGTGTGGAAGGCTTCTGTCCCATCTACAGTTACCGTTGTGGCCTTTTTACCAGCACTCTTTCCAGTTACAGTTTACAATTTCCTTATCCATAGTGATACAGGATTGAGAATTGAGGGGTCGAGGTAGTATAAAGGCCAACCCTGTTTCCCATCCATTTACAGTGGAGAGCGGCAGCAGGACTGCGGGAGGGGGGTGATGTTTACATCTGACGGCCATCTTGGCAGCAGAAACTGCCACCTTGTTGCCCCAGCTCTTGTTTTCTCGTAAATTCCAACTTTTTCTTGGTCTTATGCATTACTGTTGATATTATTAGTTACACAGTTACAAATTTGTGTTCAGTGGTCTACTGCTCAACACAGATCACTCGAAACCCCCTTAGTAATACACCACCAGCCATTCTGCATTCTCTGCCCGACCTCTCATTAGTAATATGGCCGCATTAGACGCAGGGTGAATTTTGCATTCCCTTTCTTGGAAAAAAACTGCTTCTTATGCGCCGGCAAATACGGTGTGTGTGTGTATATATATATATATATATATATATATATATATATATAATATATATATATATATATATATATATATATATACATACACACATACAGTGGGGACTCAGTACTCACATTTAATTAGTTCCTGAAGGCTGTTTGAGTGCCGATTTGTTGAGTACTGAACAAATTTTTCCCATAAGGAATAAAGTAGATTTAATCAATCCGCTCCAGACTCCAAAATAGCATTATTTTACACTAGAACCAGAATTCCCTGCATAATTGGGAGGATGGTTTCTGTTTACCTTATTGGATTCTAAGAAACATTCTCACCATAAGCTTCCATCGCAAATAATTACTTTAAGAGATATGACATGATGTTTATAGGGAGGAGAGAAACAAGTGTTTACGTGCGCCTCACTCTTCTTCCTCTTGTGACCTGCATCGCCTCGATTTTTCCCTTCCCGCGGACCCTTTTTAATGTGAATTTTGCTTTAGTTAGGAGGTTAAAACGTGGGGTTAGGTTAGGTTAGTGAGTCAAAATGTGGGTTTAGGTTAGTTAATTTTCATATCTCCTTTACACTCTCCTTCCTATTAAAAACATCTTATATCTCCGAAAATGACGGAATTTGTGACGGAAGCTCATAGACAATGTTTCTTAGAATACATTAAGGTAAACAGAAATCATACTACCAAATCAACATACAAGCATCATAATCATCAAACAAACTAAACAAACATAAAATCAATCATACAAACCAAATTGATCCAAATCAAAAACAATTTCTCAACCTCTTCAATTGTTTGTGATCTTTGTTTTTGTAACCGATTGGGTTTTTTCCATCTCTATTGTGATTCTGTCCAATTTTCTTTTTGGTTGGCTGTTAACTATCTATCTATATACATACATACATACATACATACATACATACATACATACATACATACATACATACATACATACATACATACATACATACATACATACATACATACATACATACATACATACATACATACATACATACATACATATATATATATATATATATATATTATATAATAATATATATTTTATTATTAGGGTGTCCCCAAAAAGCAAAGTTTTGAAATGTTGCACGCTCGTGTGTTATTCCGGATTTCTTATAATAAAACAGTATTGCGTTGAAATTTTGGGCGAATTGAGTAATATTTAGGGGTCCCGACAAAGTAAACATTTAGGTGACGTGACTCGAATTTCAGGATTTTTCTAAATTTCCACTTTTTTTCTCCCTCAGGTTATCAACATGGCAACAAGAGCCGCTAGTAATCTTTGGCTGATCGACAAGGCTCCAATCGATGAAATCACCGGAGCCCGGCTACCATCGAAGGAGCAGGTCCTCCTCCGCTACTACCACCACCACCGGGAGATGGGGAAGACGGCGAGCGGGAGCAGGAAGGCGGTGGTGGAGGAGGTTCTCCCCTTCTGGTCGCGCGCCGGGATTCTGACAACTACAGTAATACACGCCGGCACGAAGCTGTCAAAGCTGGTAAAGGCGTACAATGACCTCAAGAAGAACAAGAACAAAGACAGGCCGAAACATCGTATGGATGAGGAGATTTTCAAAGGAGACCTCCAAGAAATCTTCGACCTCGCACACTCCTCCTCTCTCCAACGGGCAGACGTGAAGGGCGAGGACAAGGAGTTCCTACGATGTCAGAGAGAAGACAGAGGGGAATCATCCATGGCTGGAATTGACCTCATGACAGCGAAGAAGGTGGAGAAGCAGGTCGAGCGCGGAACTCGACTCAAGCGGCTCCGGGAACGTGAAGACAGCGACATTCCCAGGCTGACTGAAAGGGTGGAAATCCCAAGCCAAAGCAGTAGCAGCAGCAGCAGTCCTGTGTTGACAACGTCATCACCGGCTCGTGGATCCCGAAGCCAGAGGAAAAACCTCAAACAGTCGCCATCGATCTCCGTGAAGGATCTTAACCTCATTTCAACTTGGGATCGAGAGAAGTTGTCGGTACGCAAGCAACGTCAACGTTCGCAGCTACCGCTCAAGTTCTTGGAATGGAATTGGGAGTATGGCGGTCTCGAAGAGCGTCCAATCGAGCAACAAATTGCGGGAGAGAGCAAGCCGCGAGAAGATCGTGGAACTGCGGAACCAGGAGATACCTGAGAGGTTGGTCCTGCATTGGACGGAAAACTCCTCCCGTCCCTCTCTGGCGATACGGAGGACCGCATCGCCGTCCTCCTCACAGGGGAAGAATACGCCGAGTTCCTTCTTGGGGTCCCGGCAGCTCGGATTCGACTGGCAGAAACGTGGCTGCAGTGGTCTTGAAGGAGGTGGACGAAGCGGGCGTCAGGGGCAAGATCATCGCCTTCTGTTTCGACACCACGGCTTCGAACACTGCATGGTGCAAGGTGCTTGCATTCGGATTGAGCAAGAACTCGGACGAAGCTTGCTTTGGTTGGCCTGCCGCCATCATGTCCACGAGGTGATCCTCAAGGATGTCTTTCGAAGCCAGCCTCGGCTCTTCCTCTGGTCCTGACATTGGAATCTTCAAACGACTCCATGATCGATGTCCTTCGTGGATTCCTCGCAGAGAGAGAGAGACGGTGGAAACATCGGAGGACCTCGTAGAGTTCTTCGCCACCAATGACACTGCCAGCAAGCTGAAGGACGACCATTGGCCTTCCTGAAGGAGGCTCTGATGTCGAAGAACCATCCCAGGGAGGACTATGAAGAACTCTTCTCCGTCTCTCCTACCTGTTCCTCGTGGTGAAGGTCCAGCCAAACCATTCCGCCTTCTTGGAGCTCTCCATCAAGCCCGGTGGATGGCCAAGGCCATCTACTGCCTCAAGCTTCAGATGCTGAAATCCCAGCTGTCGCTGACTGGTCGAGAGAAGGCCGGAGTGGAACGAGTGGCCCTCTTCGTTGCTCTGGTGTACTGCAAGCAATGGCATGAGGCACCGATCTCTGTGAAAGCTCCGTTGAACGACGTGCTCTTCCTCGAGATCCTCAAGACATACCCTGACCAAACCGTTGCCAAGGCAGCAGAACAAGCCCTGCGACGCCACCTGTGGTACGTTTCCAAGGAAAACACGGGACTGGCCTTCTTCGACTCAAGGATTGATGTGGAGGAGAAGAAGCAGATGGTCAAGGCATTGGACAAGCCCGCCTCGAAGAAGGAACTCAAGCGATTGGAGGGAAAAAAGATGACGATGTCTTCCTCCCTCTCGTCCTTCGTCACTTCGAAGACACGGTCCTTCTTTCAGAAACTCGACGCGGACGAGGGCTTCCTGGCAAAGGACCCGGCATTGTGGGAGGAGGACGACCGATTCAAGGACGCTTGGAAACGGGCACTTGGCCTCCGAGTGGTCAACGATGCCGCGGAGCGGGGCATCGCCCTAGTCCAGCGCTACCTGGGGTCCACGAAGTCGGCCGCACAGGAGAAGTATCTCCTCCAGTTAGTCCACCACCATCGGAAACTTGTGGGGCGGGAAAAGAAGGAGGACCTTCAAAAGAAGGCTTTCTGAATGGAAACAATGAAAACTGTCTGCTTTGGTTTCCTTATAAGTTTCTTTCTAAAAATGTGGGATGTTTTGAGTTTTTTCTTTGTTTTTGAGGGTTATTAGAAAATTGTTCAGTTTGTCGCGACCCCTAAATATTCTTCGAATTTCATCTAATTTCACAGGAACTCTTCTTATGCATGTGTGAACAGAAGTAAAACACGAGCAAGTGAAAAAAACATGTTTAATTTTTTCCCTCTATGATCTTGGGACACCCTAATATATATATATATATATATATATATTATATATATATATATATATTAATATATATATATATATATATAATATATATATATATATATATATATAGTATTATATATATAATATATATATCTATATATATATATTATATATATATAATTTAGGGTGCCAATAGCGCATATGGGTAAATTTAAAACTTGATATTTTTTAACGGCCCTTGGTGGGATACTGTGCAGTAATGAGAAACCTCTCATGCAAAATTTGAAGTGAATCGGTTTTATATTTCAGTGGCGCAAGTGAATTGAAACCTGTACTATGTGTACTATGTGATTATACCTGTACCGAAGTCTGAAAGGCTAGGGTTCTAAATCATCCATTTCTTTTTCAGAATGGCTCATTCACGCGCAGCAACGACTGTTTGGCTGGTGGGACAGCCAAACCCCGACCCCATCCTCGGAGCCAAACTCCCCTCTCGTGGCGACGTGCTCAAGCGGGCTTTCTACTTCCACAACGTGGAAAAGAAAACCGTCGCCACCAACGCCGCGGCCACTGTCCAAGAGGTGCTAAGGTTCTGGGAGACCGCAAGGATCCCAACGATGACGGCAAAAAACGCCGTTCGCAAGGTGGAGGTCTTGTTCAAGGACTGGAAGGCGCTCGTGAAGAGCAAGGGAAGAGCGACGAACAAGATGAAGGAGGAAGAGTTTCAAGAGGCCCTCTGCAACCTCTAAGACGTCGCCCACGCCAACGCGATGACCCTGATGACGATCCCGGCTAATCGCGAGTTCATAGCGGCGCAACACGAGAAGGGTCGCCGAGGGATCATGCAGGGAGCTGACAGGGTGCTGGAGCGCCGAGTTCAGCGCCGGGAGATGACAGTGGCGGCAGAGAAGCGATCACGAGAAGCCTCAACGTCGCAGCTGGACGAACGCGCGGTGCTCGCATCCTCCTCCTCGGTTGAGTCCAGTCGGGCACGCGGCGGGGTGGCTGCTACCGCTGAGCCGACCGGTGCAAGCCTTCCGAAATGACGAGCGCGGGGGTCACAGGTCGTGCTCTCCCAGGAGTTAGCGAGCGCCCTCGACTGGACCGGCGTGAGCGACCGCAAAGCGCTCCGCATCGTCGCAGCGACCGCCAGTAGCCTTGGCCACAATCCTCAGGAGCTGATCCTGAATGCCGAGAGCATCCGGCAGGCTCGCGCCGGCTACCGGTCCCAGCTGGCCGCGGAAGTCAAGACAACCTTCGTCCCTGACACGCCTCTTACCGTTCACTGGGACGGGAAGATCCTGCCGGATTGCGACGGTACGCGGGTGGATCGGCTGGCTCTCCTCGTCTCCGGCAACGGCGTCCAGAAGCTCATCGGCGTTCCCAAGCTGGCAAGTGGGACTGGAGAGGTGATGGCGAGCGCCGTGGCTAAAGCGCTCGACGACTGGGGGCTCGCAGAGCGTGTGGTGGCTATGTCGTTCGATACGACCGCCGCCAACACTGGAGCCCTTGCCGGTGCCTGCACCCTGCTGGAGCAGAAGCTTGGTCGGCGTCTGCTAAGCCTCGCCTGCCGGCACCATGTACACGAGCTGGTGCTGGAGAAGGCGTTCTCTATCTGCATGGGGCCGTCGTCGGGTCCTGACATCGGCGTCTTCAACCGATTCAAGGAACGGTGGGCTTTCATCGACCAGAGCCAGCCGGAGCCGCCAACGCCCGACGAGCTGCCGCCCACCCTCCTGAACAAGCGGGACACACTTCTGCAGGAGTGTGCCGCGCTGTTCAACACCAGCCACCCGCGGGACGACTACAAGGAGATGCTGGAGCTCTTCATCGTCCTGCTGGGTGGCGAGGGCGACGTCCCGAAGGTGAAGTTCCGACGACCGGGCGCCATGCACCGCGCGTGCCATCTACGCGGCGAAGATTACGCTGTTCGCCGCCCAACTGGGGGAGCTCTGCTCGCCGCGCGAGCTGTCCAGCCTCCGCCAGTTCACCTTCTTCATCGCTGAGGTCTATGTGACCCACTGGTTCGAGGCGCCCGTGGCTGCCTTCGCGCCGGTGAATGACTTGAAACTGGCCACCGACCTCCGCGACTTCCACGACGCTGAGATCGGCAAGGCGTGCGTGAAGACCTTGTCCCGGCACTTCTGGTACCTGAGCGAGCCACTGGTCGCCATGGCTCTCTTCGACCACCGCTTGCCAACCGCCGAGAAGAAGGCGCTGGCGGAAGCGATGCAGCGGAAAGAAGGATCCGAGGAACCGCCGAAGCGCATCACCGTCTCCGACGCCCGCCTCTCCTCGTCCACGCTAGCGTCGTTCGGAAGCCAGGCGTCCGGCGCCCTCCTCGACGCCGTCGGAGCGGAGAGGGCGTTCCTCTCGAAGGAGCCGGAGGAGTGGCCAAGTGACTCGGGGTTCGTCGCGGCGTCTCGGCGTGGCGCTGTTCCAGTCCTTCAACCTCAGCCTGACGAAGAACGAGGATCAGCGCCAATTCCTCTTGCAGGTAGTCGAGAGGCACCGTCGACAACAGCCAGGAACATCGAAGGCTTCCCTTCCCCGGCCAAGCGGAAGACAATGAGCGACTTGGGCAACCATGATACCCCCCGCCCCTAGAGGGGCTAATACTCGCTTTGAAGAGCGAGGGGGACCAGCAGCCCAGCTGGAGGAAGGGGAGGTCTCAAAAGGCTTCAATATTGCCAACAAACACCCCAGAGACGATGTCCTTCCTTGTAGTCCCTATCAGAGTCTATAGGGGGAACAATCAATCGACTTGCGCCACCTTTAAATATACTTCGATTGCGCTCAAATTTACACACGTGTTTTCTCACCACCCACAGTATTCCACTAAGGGCCGTTCAAAAAATCTAACTCCAGTTTTCTTATTGGCACCTTAATATATATATATATATATAATATATATATAGTATATATATATATATATATATATATATATATATTAATATATATATACATAATAATAATATATATATATATATATATATATATATATATATATATATATATAATATATATATATATATATATATATATATATATTAAATATATATATAATAGGTTATTTATATATATATTTTATGTATATATTATGTTATATATATATATATATATATATATATATATATATATATCTATTAAATGTATAAATATATATATTAATTAATTAATAATATACATAATAATATATGTAATTTACTATCAAATGTATATATATTATAATATATATATATATATATATATATATAATATATTATATATATATATATATATATATATATATATATATATATATAATATATATATATATATATATATATATATATATATATATATATATATATATATATATATATATATATATATATATATTATTATTATATATTATATATATATATTATATTTTATAGTATATATTAAATATATTTAATATATACTATAAAACTATACGTATGTCTAGCTACAGTACATCATTTATTTGCCTTACCACAATTGGCAATATCAACTGTTTTCATCAGATTCTAATACAAAGTCTCTTCTTGTGTTCTCACTTTGTGCATGTAAAGCATCTAGACTTGCACCTGCATCCATGGTCTTCTTCAGAATGGTTTCTGGCTGCGTGACCTGAGGTAGGTCATCTTCCTCCTCATCACCAGAGTAGCCAGAGAGGAGTCTGGCAAAGTCAAGGCGACTGCAACCTTTGTCCTTTCGGGTTTACGGGGTTTCTCAGAGGCATAGTTTTCTCTATAGGTTGGACTGTGAGTAGTCATGTGGTGGATCAACCTTTGCTGTAACAGAATAAAATACTTTATAAAATCAGCTCGGTAATAATAATGAAAGTATGTGAAGGGGAAAGCTGAGATGGTAACTCATAAAAGTGATAAATGAATAAACATTAGAAAAAATACAACCACTACGAAAATATGATCAAGTTGATAAATCTGGTTAAAACTCAACTCCTGACTCTTGAATGACATTTAACCTGCACTGGTTCGCGGGAGGAGTTCCAATATTACACATACTAATACTAACCTCAACAATATATTCATACTGCTGCTTCACTATTTTCCACCACTCACTGATTAACCTATTGAGAACAGTACAGCTGATGTCAATTCATTAAAATAATAATTACATACATATATTGAAGAATTAATGCTTGAATAAATAAGTACCAACAATAAAAAATATTCAGTTTACAGAAGTCTTATGTATATCAGTGTCCTCCTCGGGACACACTCATTGTCTTGGGCGACTTCAATGCTACTACTGGCACTGTGAGAGATGGCTACGAGTTATGTGTTGGTCACCATGGCTCCGGTACCAGAAACACCAACAGTTCTCTGCTTCTGAATTTTGCAAGGTCCAGAGGTTGAGAATTGCAGGTTCTTGGTATCAGAGACCAGACCTGCACCGCTGGAAATGGTATAGTAATACCGGAGGGGTAGCTAAGGAGATCGACCACGTCCTCGTTAGTACTCGTTGGAGGATCCTCCAGAACTGCAGGGTTTACCGGAGTGCTGAGTTCTTTGGAACAGATCACAGACTTGTTGTTGCTACACTTAAGCTTCATGTCAAGTCCAGAAGAATCTCAAGAGGTAACCATACTGTGTTTCATCTTGAGAAACTGAAGGACTTGACATGTGCTCATGAGTATGAGGTGGCAGTCTCAAATCGGTTTGATGTGCTCGGTGCCCTCGAGGACCCTGTAGAACTGTGGGATACCTTCAAACGTGAAACTCTACAGGCTGCCAAGGAGTGTATTGGGGAGCGCCCGAGGTCAAGGCGTGGTTTTGTCTCGACGGAGACGCTGGAAAAAATCGAGGAGAGTCGGGCTGCCAGACTGGCTGGGAACCGGGACCAGCACAGGGCTCTGTCATGCCAGACTAGAACCCTCCTGGGGAGAGACAAGGAGAGGTATGTCAGGAGTCTCGCTGAGGATGTCGAGGGTCATTTGAACGCTAATGACCTCCGACCCGCCTACCGAGCCCTGAAGAAGCTCCGTTCCAAGTCTCCTTCTCGGGCGAGTGCTATTCGAGCAGCAGATGAGCGCCTCGTGTCGGACATGGATGGTCAGATGGCTCGTTGGGCTGAGTACTTTGGGCAGTTGTTCACGGTGGACCCTCCAACTGAGCAGCTTCACACCACTGGATTACAGGCAGTGGATGCCTGAATTAATGCTTGAATAAATAAGTATCAACAATAAAAAATATTAAGTTTACAGAAGTCTATGTATATCAAGCCAGCTGTTCATTCAAGTGCGCTACCGCCATGACCGCTACATTAAAAGTGTCTAAAACACAATGTAATGCAGTATTAATGTCTCCTTGCATAATGTGACAGTAGTAAATACTTTTTCTGACCCTTAGCTATACTTTCATGAATGAATAACATGGGAAATAGTGAAAATACTATAAGCAAATTCCATTTGCCACATTTTCAATCTACGTACCTGCCGGCATTGACTTCGACAGGAAACATATATTATTTATTTATATATCGTGATGATGTTTAGGTTTGATATTGTCAAGTAGCTAGATTATAATACTGTATTTTTTTATAGATAATACTTCAATCATAAATAACCCAATCGTATGTCCTTAATGCAACTATTTCACAAGCTCTGACACATTGCGTTCAGCAATCAG
Source organism: Chionoecetes opilio (assembly GCA_016584305.1). NCBI lineage: Eukaryota > Metazoa > Arthropoda > Malacostraca > Decapoda > Majidae > Chionoecetes > Chionoecetes opilio. The sequence continues at coordinate 153,241 of JACEEZ010005071.1, forward strand.
GTACAAGGGGGGGGAGGGGGGGGGCTTCTTAGTGCATTTTGGCCAACTTAAAAAATATAGACTACACTCATCCCTCGGCTATCAGGCATTTGGCTATTGCATTTTATGGCTATCACGCATACCTGAATGTACCTTAACCCTCGGCTATAGCACATCAAGCTATCACGTTTTACGGCTATCACGCATACCTACATTTTTTTGTTTAACATTTTGGCCTATAGTACCTGTAGATAGTGACCTCCAGGGCTTGGATGATAGGCCCTGAAGGTTCACTTGAGGGCTATGATGGTTGACTTTCCCCCGTGGTGGAGCAGGCAGGATTTTTATAGTGGCATCTGTGATTAGAGGCTCATGCTGTCCCCCTGTGACCTCCGATGCATTCGCCGTCGAAGGTAAAAAATAATAGGCAGCATGTGGGCATTTTTAGGACACTAGACGATTGCCGAAAGATTGTGACGCTGGCCAGATTCGAACTTGGTACACCGAGTTTGCCACTTCCAGACGGTAAACCACTCGGTCACCACCTACCCTGAAATGTACCTCTACCCTCATCTATAGCGCATCAAGCTACCAAGTTTTACGGCTATCACCCCTTGTATATCTGCAAAAAACATGTCTATCACGACCCAACCATGTCTATCGCATTAGGGTTGCCATAGCTGCAGCCAGTCTTGGCCAGACCTAGCAAAGGTTTTGCAGAATGGTTGGTTATGACGTCAGGGGTTGCATACACAAAGTTTGTTACTGAACCTTAAAAGCTGTTCAGGCCAGGAAATTCCGATTAACTTAATATTTTACCGTTAAGCACTAAAAGTGTATTCACAAAGCTTGTTAAGTTTTAACGGTACTGTTAAGGCCTTAAGTGTGCCGGGGAGCATCATTACACCTCTTCACAAACAGATGTTGGGACCGCTAGTCCAAGACGGCGTCCATTCTAGGACAACATTCTCGTCAGCTGTGCATATATAAACAAAGACGAGACGTATATAGTTGATTATGGTATGTTATTATATGAAAAAAATAATGGTATCATTTTCAATCATTAAACATTAAAATGGCGACAAAGTTGCCTAAATACCCTTGAAACTGTCAACATTTTGCTACATTTAGTGTGCTGGAATAATCCGTTAGGGGTAAATTGGTACTTTCAACTAGGAATTGAGTACGAGGTCAAAAGTCCTCTTTTCCCATGTATCATAATGTGTTAAGAATGATAAGTCACATTAAAAATTGTCGGAAATGCTTCATTTTGCCGTTATTCCCCCTCCTCCTTAACCCGGGAACCTTAACCCTGGGGAATGTTGCTTATTACTAACCCCGGGTGATATATACCCAATATATAGGATGATATATACACCATTTCTAATAATTTTTCATTTAATCAGACAATGCAGTGAAACAATATAAATCTATAACTTATTTTACTGTAAAAACCTTTAACCTAAACTGACATTTATTACTGAGGTAGGACTGTAGAAATTAACAGAAAAAATTGCTTGTTTCCTTACTTTGTAATATAAATTCCAGAGACAGGTTACTAGTGATCAGAATGATTTTATAAATAAACCCAGGGCTCTTGGGTCCTTTCAGCCTCGTACTGGACCACCAAGCCCCCACGGCCTCATTCATCGATTAATATGCAAGTATAAAATCGGCACTGTGACACTACTACGCTGTTCCTAACGGGGGTGAAATTCACCCAAAATAGACTCCAGAGCTAACACAAATAGAGACACAAAGATAACAGCACCTCTCATTAAAAGGGCCCGGGACAACCTCTGAGGACTACTGGGGGGGACGACTCCTATCTCCACGCACCACGTGACAGTCATGCAGCAACGGCGTGTTGGGTGAAAAACACCCAGGGATAGGGTTCCCGGGTTAAAAAACCCTGGAGACTTGTTGGGAATGCGGGGTTTTGGGTAGGGAAGTGGAAAAGTTTTGTGCACGGAGTAGATTATGTGGATGACATAAAATATACCCAAATAAACACTCTAGGGGATGATATTCCGAAAATACATGAAATACAAATCCCATAAAGTCTACGGGAATTACATATTTATTTCTGGAAAATTCCTAACATAACCTAATGCGGCAATATTTACAATTTTTATTCATTAATGTGATCATCTTTCTCAACACACAAGATGCATAAGAAACAAACACTTCTAACCTCATACTCAATTACTAGTTGTAAGTACAGTCAAACCTCGATATAACGACATCGATGTAACGGACTTCGGATATAACGGACTCCATTTGCGTGACTTTTTTTTTTTTTTTTGCATATTAGACCGCTTACGCCGCTCGAATGGTCAACTAAACATAACTGTATTATTTTCTCATTTACTTTGGAATGCTTGGGTTTTAGGAGTTTTGATGTATCCCCATATTAAGATATAATATTATAAGAAGGAGCCTGTGTTGCTAGTGATTTAGAGGTACATGTAGAAGGTGTGTATTGTTTAAAATAATGACTTTAGTGTTATGGCGTGGCCGCTGCTAATTCCCTGTCACCTCAACACCCTAAATCACCTTTATCTAAGGTGACACGCAGTGCTACACTGACCTAAATAGTGACACGTGTATAGAACTGCACTTCACACCAATAATATATATAATAATGAGCAATAGTCATGATAATAAGCAATACCTTTTGGGAAACAACGGCTGAATCTGGCCTCGTAGTAATTTTTTTATCTTTCACTAGAGCTTGAGCTTGACTAGCTACACGGTTGGTTGGTTTGTGATTATTTCTCATTTATTTCACTGTAGGAGGGGGACCAAATTCAGCATGTAGTGCCAGTCACTGTTTTCCTCCCAACATAGCTACACAGTCTGGTTGTGTTTGTGATTATTTCTCATTTATCCACAATTTTCCCTTTTTATATATTTTTCAAACCCTTGGGAAAAAACCCTCGCTATAACGGCCCAAACGGCTTTAACGGACCACTCTCCCCCTTTAGTCCGTTTTTATCGAGGTTTGATTGTACCAAAATACTGAAAAGTGGTCAAATATGGGGGTTTATCTTGGGGATTCTGGCACCAATTAGAATTTCTCCAATAGTTATATTGGCGGGTATCGCTGTTAGTTTATAGCGCGCCTACAGCGGCAACAATAAGGCACGATAGCAAGGGTTGGTGTATAAACAAAATCTGTTTTAAAAAATTGAATAATTATCGTATAGCATTATTTATATCATGTAATCATGATTTTATGATCATGTAATTACAATATATATTGTATATCATACAAAATAAAGTTCAGCTTAAAATTTGTATATTTTTTTATATCATAAGAAAACTGCCCCTGGAACTGGAATTTGTGGCCTTTTTGGGGGGCAGGGGCCCCCCCAAAAAAGGCCACTAGCTTCCACCCCTGTAAATATACTATAAAAAACATAATGTATATTTTAAACGTGTTTTTTGTTTGTGTAAAAATCATAATATAATAGCAAATATAATCATAAAAATAATAGCAAAAAATAAATGAAGATCAGAAATTAATTTCAATTACTATTTCAGTGGTGCACTGAGTTTTGCACCTAATCGGGACCCTCGTAATCAGTGCGAATCTCAAATTCGCAAAAAAATATGCATTGAACTTATGGGAAATAAGCTAATTGGGACCCAAAAGCGGTATAATTTGGTATTGGTTACTAAAAAAAATATCAAATTTATCTTACATCATCGTGTAAAAAATTTTCATCCTGCGTACTTTGAACCCTCATTCCCCATGGCGCAATTTAATAATAATAGCGATACATATACCGTATTTTAAAGCTTATAAGAGGGACTTTTTTCCCTAAAAAATACCCTGAAAAACACATGTGTTTCCAAACGAAGTTGTGGAGGTTAGCTTAGAAATTCAATTCAGCCTCTTATATGATGAACCTCAGACTTATCTTTTACAATCCTGTATGTACATTGTCAGCCAGCTTCACAGCCTGTTTGTACAAATGTTCTTAAACCTATAAGTAAGCACAGCTCACACAGCCTGTTTGTACAACTGTTCTTACACAGCCTAAGTACAGCATAGCTCACACAGCCTGTTTGTACAACTGTTCTTACACAGCCTAAGACACATAGCTCCACAGCCTGTTTTTTACAACTGTTCTTCACAGCCTATAGTACAGCAAGCCACACAGCCTGTTTTTAAAACTGTTTTTTACACAGCCCATATGTACCCATTCACACAGCCTGTATGTACAACGGTTTTACACAGCTTGTATGTACAGCATAGCTCACCCCGCCTGTTTGACAACGGGTTCTTACACAGCCTATAGTACAGCATAGCTCACACAGCCTGTTTGTACAACTGTTCTTACACAGCCTATATGTACAGATAGCTCACACAGCCGTTTGTACAACGTTCTTACACAGCCTATATGTACAGCATAGCTCACACCACCCTGTTTGTACAACTGTTCTCACACAGCCTATATGTACAGCATAGCTCCCCCAGCCTGTTTGTACAACGTTCCACACAGCCTATATGTACAGCATAGCTCACACAGCCTGTTTGTACAACTTTTCTTACACAGCCTATATTTTACAGCATGGGCTCACACACCCTGTTTGTACAACTGTTCTCACACAGCCTATATGTATAGCATAGCTCCCCAAAAGCTGTTTGTACAACTGTTCTCACACAGCATATGATAGCATAGCTCACACAGCCTGTTTTTTACAACTGTTCTTATACAGCTTGTATGTATAGCCTATTATACACCCTGTATATACAGCCTAGGTTACAAGCCTGTATGTGTATAGCCTAGCTTCTGCAGCCTATATGTACAGCCTACCTTACACAGCCTGTATGTACAGCCTAGCTTCCACAGCCTGAAATGTACAGCCTAGCTTCCACACCCTGTATGTACAGCCTAGCTTCCAAGCCTGTATGTACAGTAGATGTCAAGAAAGGCGTTACTACCAACACTATCAATCTACAACAACATATTCTTGATAGATTATTCATGAAAAAAAAAGTAAAATATTATCAACTAATAGCCATAGTACTACAGTATATATGTATATATATATATATATACAGACATCCCCTCGGTTTTCGAACATAATTCTTTCCCCAAAAGTTGTTCTAAAACCGATTTGTTCTAAAACTGAAACAAATTTTTCCCTAAGAAAAATATATTTAAAAAGGATTAATCCGTTCTGACCCCCAAATAAAGAACTTTTTTTTTACCTTTTTGCTGTATTTCATGCATAAAAATGCCTATATATGCAAAGTAATATTGTATTTTAACATACTATCTGAAAAAAGAACTAAGTTATAGCTTTAATAGTTAATAGATAGTATTCACTAACATCACAACATCCGGGTATTTGGGTTTGGGGGAAAGACATGTAAACACAGCTGTTATCTGACAGTTTCCCCCGGCCAAACGCTCATCTCTCAGGGCTGCCGGTCCACCTGGAACAACACGCTTGGCGATGCCCTCCACATCACCTTCATGGACCAAACCCCAGTGACTTTTCCCCCCCACCCTTTGGAAAAAGGGGACAAAGCCCGCGTTCGGGATTGCACCCCCCACTCGTTTCCCCCCGGGGACACAGAAACTCAGGGTTCCCCTTCACCGCCTCCGTCGGGCCCCCTGCCCCTCACTGCCCCTGGGGTAGGAATTTTTCCCGGAGACATTAAACCCATTTTCTGTTTGAAAATTTCCCGCATTTCCATCACACAGGTAGGCAAACCAACTTCAATACTCTATCGGGAACGTTACCCCCTTTTGATTTCCCCAACCCAGCGGCAAGGGTTTTGTTTTACAAGTTTTGACCCTTCCAATATGGCGCCCGTGTGGTTTTTCCTGTGAATACTGTCTATTATTTTTAATATAGTTTAAACCCTTAACTTATAGCTTAAAATTTTTTGCCTTTACGTTTTCCCACAGCTTTTTTTAGGCCCATGGTGGTTTGGGGGATTTAAAAAAAAATAGAAAAAATAAGCCCCAACAAAAGGGAAAAATAGTCAAAATCAAAAAAACATTTTCGGAGCGGGTTTTTCTGAGAGGGGGGCCGAAAGGGTGGATTGACCCCCGCCCCAGTGATCCCGGCGCTTTTCCCCGGTTTACCCTTTTTCGGAACCCCGGCTTTTGTAGGGGAAACCGGGGAAATTTATGATTTTGAAATTCGGTTCTTTGAACCAAATTTGTTAAAAAAGTGAGACATTCGAAAAACGAGGTTTTACTGTAACAGGGGGGGGTCCCGTTATAGGGGAGCATTGATATACGAAAAACCCGATGATATGAAAAGGTGTAAATTGGGGTTTCTTTTTTCAATATACGAGACAAAAAAACCAATGTTACGACATTAAAACGGGGGGTGGGGAAAATTTCCCAAAGTTTTTTTACTAAAAAAAAATTACAAGTTTTTTACAAAATTTAAAAAAATTTTTTACTGATCAATAAACCCCTTCAGGGCCGCGGATTTAGGCTACGGATTTGATTACCCCGGGGTTTTCAATCTTTGGGATAAAAAAATAAAAAATTTAAAGGTAAAAATTAAATAAAATTTTAAAAATACAAAAAAGTTTTTTTCAAAAAAAAACTACTGTGCCATGTTTTCAGTGGCACATAAAAGTCTGTAGTGTTTGCTAAAATTCGCAATTTTGGGGCCCCCTGGCGACTTAGTGCAGTGGCGATGACTGGCAAAAACAGTGTTATTACGGACTAGGGTAGCCACACCGGGGGCTGAGCGTGCGTGACCCCTCAATTTCCCTCAAGCCACCACCGCCCCAAAACACAATAGGGGAAACATTTAAGAAATTTCCCAAAATCAATCACCCTAAAAACACGGGGAAAGGAAAGCACGGGGGGAAGAATGGTGTGGGGACAATCGGCCCCGGGGTTTGCGAGAGGGCAAAAGTTTTGGCCCAGCCACCCCAAAACAACACACCCAAAAACACAACCCTCCCCGGGTTTGGCCCACAGCGACCCCAGGGGGGTTTTCAGCGTCCATTTTCCTCCTCCTTCTGGGCTCAGCCATAGGCCTATTACCATGGTGGGGGTGGTGGCGGGGATGAATGGTTTTGTGTTTGAAACCCTGGCAGCGGCACACGTGTGTGCGAACCCCAGCTGTTTTGGGTGTTGGGTGATGATGACAGTGGGTTTAGTTAAGTTGTTGGTAGGCTTTGGGCCCTTTTTTCGGGGACTCCCTGATGGAACTTTGGAAAGTTTGAGGTTGAAAAATTTTTTCAGTTAGACGCAGCTGAGATTTGGGTCTCCACTGTAACCAGACACCCCTCTTCATTTCTTTCCCCCAGAGAGCTTTCTGCCCATCAGGCTTATAGGGTTGGGGGAAGCCCGCACCCCCGGGGGGCGGGTTTAAAAACCCCCCGGGTAACAAACCCTTTCCCATTCAGCGGGGGGACAGGGGCTGGGTTTTTTTTAAGGGAAAAAGCCCAACTGTTTTCATTATCCCTTTTCATTCAAGCAACCAAAAAACCATTTTTTTTATACCGTAAGCCAAATTTTTGGGGCGGGAGGGGGAACTAATGTCATGACGCGGATTTTCGATACTCGGGGTGTCTCTGTTCCCCAAACCCCCCGAGCATGAAGGGTTTTTTTGTTATGAATATGATTTTACTTAAAGGGTTTTACGTAATCAATTGAAAAAAATTTATTTAAATTTTTTTGGCACGACTTTAAAAAAAAAAGGGCCTTTTTTTTTTTTTTTTTTTTGATGGGGGCCCGGAAACCCAAAATATATTTTACCCTTGGTTTTTGTGTTTGTTATTACAGATTTTTGTTTTTAAAGAGATGTCAGATGGAAATTTAAATGTGTATCTTCGGGACCCCCCTGTATACAGGGGGGGTTTTTTTCCCCTTATTGAGCATTCGTATCGAGAAACCGATGATAGAGAGTGTAAATAGGCTATTTTCAATATACAAGAAAAAAATCCAATGTTACGACATTCAAAGGGGGTGAGTAAGTTTCCCAAGTTATTTATAAAGTAAATAAAATTATTACAAAGAAATTACAAGTTTTTTACTAAAATTAAAAAGTATTTATGACATATGTTTTTCCCAAAGGGTTTGTACGATAATAAATCTGAAAAATGAAATTCGGTGGTCGGTAGGGACAGTGTGGCCTAAAAAAATTTACATCCTGGACGATGTACAATGTTTAAGGCAGAGATGATTTGTGGGCAGTGGAAGAGGTCTGCGCACCCCCCTTGTCCCTTTTACCTCCCCTACCCTCTCGAGTTTTTGTATAAGCTCCCTTCAACATACATAATCGAACCACGATAGCGCCCCCAATTTGATTATTGACGCTTTTGTAAAATTTTAAACCCAAAAAAACGCAGACCACGATAGCCTCACAACAATGTCACGCTCCCGTACGTATGTGTCATGAGGGTCGTAAGATGGTCACGATGGAGTCTGACAGCTGAAAGGACTACGTCACGAATGGAAAATCAACGTCTTTTTGTGTACGATAGAGCTAGAATCCACGACGGGCCCATGACGGGCCAGAACGTCCCACGATAGCGTCAAGAGCTAGCCCCACACGTGGGGGGGGTTTTGCCAGGGTGATGGAAAAGGGAAAGGGGGATAAGAGGAAAGTGGGAGAAACAGGGTTGTGTTGGTGTGGGGGAAAGGGGGAAACGGGGGAGGGGGGTTGTAATAAAAAAAGGGGGGTTGGTGTTTGGGGGGCAACGGGGGGGGGGGGGGGTGGAGAAGGGGTGGGGTTGTTGGGGGTGGGGGTGTTACCACGTGTGATGGGAGATGGGTAGGGAGCACGGGGAAAAGGTATCACGTGGGGTGGGAGTAGGGGGGAAAGGGAGCGAGGGGGAGTGTCACCATGTGGTGGTGGGAGTAGGGGGAAAGGGATCGAGGGGGGAGTGTTATCACGTGGTGGGGGGATAGGGAGTGGAGTGGGGGTGGGTGGGGGGTGAATGAGAAAGGGGGGGAAAAGGGAGAAAGGGGGTGCAAAAAAAAGGGGGGGGGCGGGGAAAGGGGCGCGGTCTTTTGGGGGGCGAAGTGTGAAAGGTACGTGAGCGGAAGACGGCGCGGGGACCCAAGGGGGGGGATTTTTTTTTGAGCCTAACTTTTTTGTCCGACCCCCGCCTCAGAGTAAAGGGGGCCCATAAAACCCGAAGCGTCAATTGATTTTTGGGTTTTTGGTTTAAAATGGGGGGGTTTTAATTAGGGGAGCACAAACTTTTTTCCCCCCCCAAAGGTCAAGGGGAGGGAAAAAACCTAACCCCGACCCCAACGCGTCACCCCTGTTTTTTGGGGGGGAAAAAGGGGTTGTGGAAGGGGGCTTCCGCCCCCACAAAAAAGGATTTTCTTTTTAGTTTTTAAGGAGAGAGGGTTTTTATTTTCCTCAAAGCTTTTTTACAGAAAGGTGACGTGTGGGTAAATACCTGTGTGTTTTGGGTGTTGCTATAGTTTATTTTAGCTTTTGAAAAACATTGTCTTTTTTTTTTCTTTTTTTTTTTAAATTTATGGGCCCGGAACCAAACCCAATTTTACCATTTGTTATGTGTTCGTTATACGAGATTATCGTTTACGAGTATGGCCAGGTGGAACCTAAACTGCTTTTTTTTTTTTGTATCTTCGGACCTCCCTGTTATATATATATTATAATATATATAATATATATATATAATATATATATATACAGGGAGGTCCCGAAGATCGAGCGTTAGGTCATCTGGCATACTCGTTAAAGCAAATCTCGTATAGCAAATACAAACTAATGGTAAAAATATAAGGTTTGGTTCAGGACCCCATCAAGGACATGTTTTTTCAAGCTAAAAATAAACTCATACCAAACACAACAAACACCACAGCGTCCATATTACCACACGGTACTACCCTATTCTTCGAAAAAAGCATTCTGAAAGAGAAAATAGCAACAAAAGGTAAAGGTTGGGTACTTGTAGAGGGACGGGGTTGTACGCCAAGATGAAGTTTGGTACTGTAGGGGACGCCGCGTGTATACAAGATGCGGGTAGGGTAGGGTAAGGGACAAACGGCGAGGGGTGCGCAGACTTTCCACTGCCCACAAGCTCGTCTCGGTGCATCTGACTCATTATACATTGTTGGGGTGCACTTTAGCTAGACACGGGTTACACCAAACACAGAGTTCACACACAGGGTTTATTTTGGCAGGGATATGTAGTACAGCGGAGGAATCCACAAGGAAACAGAGAGAGGAGTAGTGGTGTCCTCTCACTGTGGTGGTAGGTAGGTAACTGCCAGGAAGCTGGTCTAGGAGCCAGGGCGGGAACCCAGCAACGGAGATGCGGGAGGAATTTGGGCACCGAGCGAGTCAGGCCACGCCAGGTGTTGGCTTACCCTTTAGGGGGAATAGCCAGTGTACGGCCCCAAGGCTTGGGGCACCACAAATACTCCCCTTTCACCTGCGAGTCAGGTCCACAACAGGTTTTGGCTTGACCTTTAGGGGGGTAATTAGCCAGGTGGTGCGGCCCCAAGCTTGGGGCCACCACAACATCATCATACAAGCCCAGATGCATAGTGGTAGGGAGCCGCATTTTGGAATTTGGTATTTTATCACCCCAATTTGAATGTCGTATTAGCATTGGATTTTGATCTCGTTATATTGAAAACTTAGACCCTAATTTACTCAGCTCGTTAACATGATTCTCGTATACCGAATGCCGTATAACGGGACCCCTGTATATATTATTATATCCTACAGTCAAACCTGGACTATAACGGACTAAAGGGGCGGTAGGAGTGGTCGTTAAAGACGATTGTCCGTTTATAGCGAGGGTATGTTCCCAAAGGTGGAAAAAATATATGAAAAAAACGGAAAAAATTGTGAAATAAATGAGACATAATCACAAACACAACCAGACTTGTGTAGCTAGTTGCGGAGGTAAACAGTGACTGGCACATACAATGTTGAATTTGAGTCGCTCCTACCCATAGTGAAATAATGAGAAAATAATCACAAACACGGACCAGGACTGTGTAGCTAGTCAAGCTCAAGCTCTAGTGAAAAGTAAATAATGGTGATATCAATGGAGATATCCGCTGGTCGTCGTCACGGCAAACACAACGTGCAAAGGGGAGGTAGTTGAGTTTAGTTTCAGGAAGTTAGAGGGGATAAGGGTATCGTAGCTGATAGGCATTGTCGGGTAGGGAGCAACAGGTGCACAGGCGAAAGCTTGAAGTAGTTAGGAGAGGATAAGTGTGTCGTGAGAAGGTGTTAGGTCGTCTTGATGGGGAAGCAGGTGAGATCCGTGGGGAGCAGGAAGATGGTGGGCATGGACCAGGTCAAAGGGGTCAAGAAGTGGGAAATGCATTGTCTGCAACTGGAGGGAAAGGTAGGCAGGACAGGGAGATGCGGATCGTGTGATTGAGGTGGTGAGGAAAAAGCAGGCACAGTGCCCGCTATGTTGTGAAAATGTCACGGACAAGGACAGTGCTGCAGTGCGATAGCTTACAAATGTGTGCGCACAGTACCTGTGAGGGGATGCGGCCAGAGCTTTATAAAGAGCTCCAGGGCACTAAGGACTGTGGTTCTGTGGGAAGTGTAGAAAGCAGGTAAATAAGGATATGAAAGAGATCCGAAAGCTAAAGGTGAGAAATGGGGCGAGAACTAGGGAACTAGAACAGGCAAGGATGAACTGAAGGAGGCAAAGGGAGTGGATACAAATCCTGGCGGGGGATATGAGAAAGCTTGAAAGTTTAAGTAAGAAAACATGGAGGCAGAAAGGGCAGGATAAGGGTAATGAGCAGGCTTGGGGGCCAGACCCCACCACGAGCCCTGGGGAGAGGCTGCTTGACGAGACGGCCACCACAAGCAGGCATGCCCGAAGGAGAGGAGAGTGGGGGTGTGAGCGCAGCGGGGAAGTGTCGTAGCAGGTGCGGCTAGGGATGTTGAGGGTGTGGGTGGGAGATAGGGAGCTGGCAGCGGTGGAGATTTAGCAGAGGCGGTCTAGGGATGTTGAGGGTGTGGGTGAGATAAGGGAGTCTGCCAGCGTGGAAAGCTGTCGAAGTAGGGTGGCCAGAGAGGGGGGCTGTTGAGGGTGTGGGAGACTGGGGGACCTGCCCCCTCCCTCATCCTCGCCAGTAGAGGCAGTTGAGGACCCACTGAAGCCGTGGGTGAGGCTGGTCGATCGCCCCCCCATCGCCTTTGCCTGTAGCGGCGCTAAGGCTGCTGAGGCGTGGATGAGGCTAGGGGACAAAGACTGTGATGCCCGGCCTCCCGGTGGGGCTGTGCCGCTCAGGCACGAGTGGGGGAGATGAGGTAGTGGAGATTACAACCAGGGAGGGCAGGACTGATAGAGCAACAGGGGACAACCGCAGGGCAAAGAAGTGGGCCCATACTGTGTATAGGAGAATCGAGGTGAAGAATGTTAGGCGACACGTGGCTAGGAGAGCCCAGAAGAGTGTGCTGGTTAGCCTGAGTGGCAAGGTATGGAGATGTTGTGAAGGAGGTGAGGGAGCAGGTGAATGGGTACAGGAAGGAATGGTGTAATGCAGGGAGGGGGGAAACAGCCTTAGGGATTAGGCCCCGAGCAGACGGTGGCAAGGTGATGGAGTGCCTTTAAGGATATAAAGAAGGACAGAAGAAAGTACGAGTGGCTGTGGTGGGAATCAGAGGCGACCTCGGGAAAATGCAGGGTATGAGGAAATAAGACGCGACACAAACAAGCGACTCAAGAGGAGGTTGTAAGAATGAAGAGAGTGCAGTAAGGATCCAGGGACTATGGGAGTAAGCTCATAGGACCGGACGGGTGCACTCCCACAGGAGGTTTTGAGGGAGACAAGTAGACTAACGGGAAGGAGGAGGCGGAGTGCGGGGAGAATGCTTGAGTGATACGCGCGGACTGAGAGGACTCTGCAAGTTGAGGGAAAAGAGGTGAAAAAATGTGAATAGGACTGTGACAACAAAAGGAATGTGAGTTGTGGCTGTGTGAATTGTGGAGGATGGAATGTTGAAAAAATGGAAGACCTCAGCAGGAAATGAAGAATGGAACATGACGTAGTTGTGTGACAGAAAACACAAATGAGAGAGAGAATTTTACACTTAGATCTGAGGACTGACAGTATGATCGGCAAGGGCAGAAGTAAGCAGCGAAAAAGGGTGGCGGAGTGAGTACTTGTTGAGGCAGAAGCAGGTATAGATGTAGAGGAAGCTAGATGTAGGAGGGTGTTGAAATGGGTGAGGATAGTATGGCAGGACGTCTGGAATAATTAAGGTGCGAAAGGGAAGAGAAAGGAATCGTGGTGATAGTGTGTTACATGACAGTGGAGGAAACAGGAGCGAGAGCGAGAATGAAAGGAAGTTTAGAATTAGTGCAAAGGGTTGTAGAACAGATAGTGTAGTGAAAATGTGATTGTGATGGGAGAAATGGAATGGTTCACAGTGTGTTTTAGGAGAGGATTAAATGGGAAATGGCAATGCTGCTTGACTGCAGAGAATGAATTAGAAATTTTGAATGTGACCCTGGCTGAAGGAGAGTGACTGGAGTGGAAGGGAGGAATGAATCTGCCATTGACTTATGTTAGTGAACCGGGAAGGCTAGAGAACGGAGTGCAGAAGTCTGTGGGTGGCATGAGGAAAGAACAATCGACGTAGCGAGTGACCATAACGTCATGGTAATGGAGTATGAGTGTTTGAAGGAAAAAGAGTGACGTGAACGACAGAGAAGAATGGAGTTGGAAACCTTAGAGATGCAAGACTGGGATTATTTCAGGAGAAGGGGAGTAAGGCGGACTGGAAGCTGGGAGAGAATGGTTTGAAGGGCGAGAGAGGTGTGGATGAGATGATGAGAGATGTAAGAAGCTAACAAAAGTGGCAGAAGAGAGCATAGGCAGAACAAGAAAGAGAGCCAAATGCCGGACAAGAAAGAGTTGGTGGAACAATGAGATCGACAAGCAGGAAAGAAAGGTAAACAGTCAAAATAGGAAGTGTAGGAGTCTGAGAAAGGAATAGGTCAAACAGTGAAGCTGAAAGAATAGAGTATGCAAAGGGCATGGGAAGAGTATAAGAGTAGGCAAAAGGAGGTGAATGCTTGGTGAGGCAAGGCAAGAGTGAAGAAGAGAGAACAAAGTGATCAGAGAACTTAGGGAAAAAGGTGAGGGAAGGAGGTAGGGAATGGTATAAGTTCTGAGAGGAGAAGAGAAGTAAGCATACAGGAAATGTAGAAGAACTAGTGGTGAATGGCAGGTCAACAAGGAGAAAAAGAAATGGTAGAGCTGTAAGACGACTTTGGAAGATATTGGAGGTGTGAATGAGCCTGTAGTGACTTAGGGAACGTCACCTTAGGGAGGAAAATAGAGGAAAATGATGGTGAAGAAAATTAAGAATGGATGAGATGAAGGGTATGTAAGAAAAACGAAAATGGAAGGCCCCTGGAATGACGGTATCCCGAAATGAATTATATAGAGTAGGAGCAGGTGAGGGAGTAATTGAGGGAATGCAGAGTGTTTGGAAATAATGAGAGAGGAAAGGGTGCCTGGATGCCTGAATGACCGTAGAGTGACCCGCATACAGAAGGGAGGACACAAGAGTAGGAAGAGATTAACAAATACAGGCAATAGCGGTATGTGGGACACAGTATGTAAGATTTTCTGTGGTGTACTGAATGAAAGACTAGGGAAGTTGTGGAAAGAAAATAAGGTGAGGGGTGAAAAAGCAGAATGGATTCAGAAAAGACAGAAGAGGGAGGACAATTGTTTGTAATGATGAAGTATGAGAACAAGGAAGAACAAGGAAGGAGGTGAAGAAAGAAATATCTAGCTTTTCTAGATATTGAGAAAGGTATGACAGAGGGAATAGGAGAAGCTATGTAAGTATTGGAGGGATCGATTTGCATGAGTGAGAAGGTGTTACATTAATAAAGCAGTATGGTATGAGAACAAACAGGCCAAGTTCAGTCATGGTTGACCTTGAGACTGGATGGGAGAATAGTAGAGAGGAGTAAGACAGGGCTGTGCCCTTCTCCTCTACTTTGGATTATATGTTGAGGAAAAGGGCAGTGAGAGTGACAAGCGTACAGGCTGGGTGTGAAAATGGAGAGAAGGTTGAGTGTTACTGATGTATGCAGATGTGTGGTGGATCCTTAGTGGCAAAAACCACCAATGAGCTACAAGAGATTGCTGAATGCTGTGACTGAGTAGGAAGGGACTTCAACGTAGGCTCAGTAAGGAGAAGAGTCAATGTTGGTTGGTGGAATGGTGGATGACTCTGATGATGACAGGAAATTGGATGGGTGGGTGGAACGAAATAAAGAGAACGAAAGAGTACAAGTTATTGGGTATTCGGTGGGATGATAAAGGCTGTGAGAAAACTAAAAAACATGAGGGGATAGCTTACAGCCAACCAGTGGGTGGAAGGTAGCAGCTGTGGCAAGAGGGGGGGGGCCAACAAGTATGAATGGGAAGAGGAACTATGGAAGGGTGTGCAGTTCCCTAGCATTGTATGGCCTGGAAAACAATGGGGTGGTCTAAGGAAGGAGTTGGACAGATGGAAGTAACACAGAACACAAAGCAGGCAGACTAGCATAGGAGCCAAAGGTATGTGGCATGGAAGCGATTAGGGGAACAGGGATGGAGCACATTCAGAGAGGGGATGAAAAGGCAGGACTGAGGTACAGAGCTAACTGCAACGAATGGATGACAGCAAATGGGCAAGAAAGGTTTTGGGACGGGAAATTTGTTGGGAAGGGATAAAAGACTCAGTAAAAGGGGAAAATGGCCCAGGTGAAGGGAATTTTGTGACAGGGGATGAACATGGAGTAGGCTGATGCAAAAGGAAATAAATAGGGAGGGGAAAGAGAAGGGAAAGAAGAAGGCTGAGGGGAATAAAGTGAAAAATAACACTGGAAGGGTACGGAAAAAAGGACAGCCACGGTTGAAATTTCATGATGGGGGCTATGGGGGGGACCTACTTTGGGGATGGGATTAACCTGTATTATATATATAATTATATATATTTATATATTATTTATATATTAATTTATAATAGAATTTTAAAATATATTTTTTTTATTAAATATAATTATATAATATATACAGGAAAATCCTTTTATCGGATATATCCGGATTCGGTACCCGGGTTAATGGAAAGCCCGGTTTAATGGGAAGGTATATTACGAAAGAGCTTTTTACTAAAAAAAACATAAATTGTATGTTGTTGTTTTTGTTGAACACACCCCACACCCCAAACACCACAACACACACATACCCCCCACACACACACCCACACATACCACCCAAACACACCACACACATACCCCCCCCAACCACACACCCCCCAAACCCCCCAAACACACACACACACACACTACCACCCAAACCACACCCAAAAATCCACCCAACACACACCAACACAACCCCCAACCACACACACCCACCCCCCCAAACACACACACACATACCCCCAACACACAACCCACAAAACCACCCAACACACACACACACATACACCCAACACACACACCTACACATACCACCCAACACATCACAACGTGTGAACACATACAGGGGTGGTATGTGTGCGTGGGTGGTGTGGGTGTATGTGGGGTGGGTGTGTGGTGTGGGTCGGATAGTTGGGATGACTCAAAATACCATCCGGCGTCGGGGTAGCATGACTTGCCAGGACTGGAAACACTGAATTATCATAGCGCATGGCGCATTATGGCGGGACATAAACAGGTGAACGATAGGTGGCCTACGCTACTGCGGCAAAATTATAGAATGAATATTCGTACTGTTTTATTTACACACATACACCACTACACACACATGACACGGGTGGTAGTGTGGGTGGGGATGTTGGTGGGATGTGTGGAGTGCTGTGTGTGTTGGGTGGTATGTGAAGACTCAAATACCAACTCGGTAGTAAGGGTAGCACATGACCTGCCCTGACGGGATGATAAAACACTGAATTACATAGCGCCAGGCGCATTATGCGGATAAGGTGGCGATAGGTGGGACCTCACGTCTACGGCGGCAAAATTAAAGTTAATATTTCGTTAATTTTTATTTTTAATACTATATTACCTGCCACAAATTCGGTTATATTGGGTTATTACAGGTTGTTGGGTATCGGATAAAAGGTATTTCGTATATATACAGGGAATATATATATATACAGGGAAGTCACGTTATACGAACATTCGGTACACGAGAAATCAATGATACGAGCTGAGTAAATTAGGGTCTATTTTCAATATACGAGATTGAAATCCAATGTTACGACATTCAAACTGGGGTGAGTAAAATTTAGAAGTTCAAAATGCGCGCCCTACCACATATGCATCTGGGCTGTATGATGATGTTGTGGTGGCCCCAAGCGTGGGGCCGCACACCTGCCTAAAGGTCAAGCCAACACCTGACGTGGACCTGACTCGTTCGTGACCCAAATTCCTCCCGCACCTCCGTTGCTGGGTTCCCGCCCTGGCTTCCTAGACCAGCTTCTGGCAGTTACCTACCTACCACCACAGTGAGAGGACACCACTCCTCCTCTCTCTGTTCCTCGTGGCATTCCTCCGCTGTACCTACATATTCCCGCCGAAATAAATCTGTGTGAACTCTGTGTTTGGTGTAACCCGTGTCTAGCTAAAGTGTACACAACATGTACAATGATTCAGATGTGCAGAGACGAGTTTGTGGGCAGTGGAAGAGGTCTGCGCACCCCTCCCTTGTCCCTTACCTACCTAACACAGCGTTCACACACAAGTTTATTACGGCGGGAATGTAGGTAAGTACAGCGGAGTGATGCCATGAGGAACACAGGGAGAGGAGTGATGTGTTGCCTCTGTCGTGGTAGGTAGGTAACTGCCTGAATACAGGACTCCCGGCCCCCAGGCTGGACAAAGGGGGATTTGGTTGACCCCAGTCAGGTCACCTCTAGCAAGGCGTGACCTGAAGGGTAATTAAGCATATGGCTCGGCCTGACCTTTAGGGGAAATTAGCCAGGTGTGTGGCCCCAACCTTGGGACCACTACACTACCCTCTCTTGTATCACGTGGTGTCCCCTACGGAACTACAGTACAACATCTTTTTTGCTTGTTATGCATGTTTTATGTTTAATTAATGTGCAGGTATGTTATTTTGTGTGCTATTTTCTCTTTCAGAATGCTTTTTCTACAGAATAGGTAGTACAGTGTGGGTAATATAGACGCTACGCTGTGTGTTTGTTGTGTTTGGTATAGTTTATTTTAGCTTGAAAATCATGTCTTTGATGGGGTCCTGGAACCAAACCTATATTTTACCATTAGTTATGTATTTCGCTATAAGAGATTTCGCTTTATGAGTATGCCAGGTGGAACCTAACTGCTCGTATCTTCGGGACTACCCTGTATGTATGTATGTACCGTATTTGCCGGCGCATAAGATGCAGTTTTTTCCCTTAAAAAGGAATGCAAAGTTCACCCTGCGTCTAATGCGGCCATATTAGCGAATGAGAGGTCGGGCAGAGAATGCAGAACAGCCGGTGGTGTATTACTAAGGGGATCTGGAGGGATCTGTGTTGAGAAGTAGTCCACTGAGCACAAATTTGTAAGTGTGTTATCAGCAGTAATGTATAATACTAAAAGGTTCGAGTTTAATTAAGAGAAAACATTAGCTGGGGCAACATGATAGCGATTGTTGCTGCCAAGATGGCTGTATCAGATTTTAAACATCATCCACCCCCCGCTGCTGCTCTCCATTGTAAAACGTCTGATATCTCAGGTCTGCCGCTTCACCTGGGATACTTCACTTGGCGACCCCCTCCGTGCACCCACCAGGGGTCATTACCACTCAGACTCCTCACCGTACCCATGGAAAAGACAAACATCCCGCATATTAGATGTCGCCTTAACCCACATTCAACTCGGGCCACACAAGTTGACACAACAGTTGGAAGGAGATGATAAAGGGAGGCAGAAAAAGGTGATATAATTTTCGCTGGGACTGAGTATTGTTGATATGGAATAGTGAAACAAAGAGTGTGTTAAAGTTGTATTTGAAGGTGTGTGAGTGGTGAGAGGGAGGTGTAGTATCTTGGGGAGTCTGTCTATACACACAAGGATGGAGAAAGCCTGAAAAGGGCGTCGTGGCTTTGTAGTTTATTTGACAGCGAGTCATTGTACAACGTGGGGACAAGAGGTGCGTGGCGTGTGTGTCTGTGTGTCCTGTGGCTGACTGAATTACCTGGCTGGTGCTGCAGTTGTGTTGGCGAGGACAAGTCAGGTCAGTGTCAGGTCACCCTCTAATCCTGGTCCCAGACAGGGGTGTGGCCTAAGCCAATGCAGGTGTGTGTGTGTGTGTGTTAGCGCCGCTACAGTGGTAAGCAAGGTGGGATAGGAGACAGCATAGGCCTTTGTACCACCTCGACCTCTCAATCCTCACCCCTGTACCTCTACGGATAAGAAAACTGTATGAAAGAGTGCTTGTAAAAAGGCCGCAACGGTACCTGTAGACGGGACAAGTCTTCCACATGGTACACCAAGACCCATCACGGCGCCACACCGTCCGCCTCAAGGCCGAATCACACCATACCATCATGGTGACATGGCACCGTCTCATCACATCCGTTAGAATTTCTTACATTCAAACAAATAGACGTGGTACACTAAACGGTGCGCCGCCGTCACGGCTCCAATACATCACCGTCCTGTCGCGTAACGGTTTCTTGGGAAGAATATTTTAACGTAATGAGACTGTGCCGTGCTGATAATTGTCGTTCTCTCAAGGCTGTATGTACCCAAAACAGTGTCTTTTAGAGTTCAACTCCTCTTCTTCATCCAAACAGAAGTGCTATTAATGCAAATTTCTTCAACCATAGCCTCTGAGGCACCGTGTCTGCTAGAGGGTGAGCAGGAACTGCCGAAATGACGGAACCGTCACGACTAGTGTGAATACAAGGCACGGCTGACGCTGCCGTGATTCAGAGTGTGAACCAGCCTTCACCTGTACCTGCCTGAAGAAGACTAATCAACCCTCGCGACTGTGATAAGATCATAGGTGTAAACCAGTCGTCGATCGATAAATATTGTCGATCCCGACAACGGTGCCCTTCAACAATAACAACAAGGTAGAGATGGTTACCTTACAGTGTTACCTGAATATCTTCGTAATTTTTTTGTTATTGGACAACCACCGATTTCGAGGCCGAAACTTAGTCCTCCTGAATAGTTTTCATGTGTTTTGAATTAATCTGGCTCTCGTTTTTGTCGGAAATCAATGTTTGTTTAGATGTGTGTGTCGGGGTGGGGGCAACCTGCCTTCCAGTCCGCCCCGCAAACATTGCTACGCTTCACACTGCCATATTATTGGAAATTTCGTTTTTCTCTATATCTTCTGTTACTAAACCAAACCCCCACCTCTAACCTAACCTAATATGATTTAACCTAACTTAACTTTCTGCCTAAAATAAACGGTAGATTTTCGGTACTACGTGTAAGCCATTATTATTCAATTGCGCCATGGGAAATGGGGCTCAAAATATCAGAATGAGAAAGCTACACGATGATGTAGGTAAGAGTCCTAGGACTTTTGAAGCCCACTACTGAAATAATACCAATATCTATACTGCAAATTTTCCACAAAGCCTAGGACACATAGCAGAAAAGCAACAAAGGCATACCTACAACATTAAATCTAAGCTATATGTCATAGGTAGCAAAATATTAGAATATCAATTCGTGGGGGCATCCTGCAATATATTATGACCGATTTTGGTTACCCTAACAGTGTATTCCCTTTACATTTTAACTAGTATAATTTTTAAGTCACATTCACTGCACTGTGAATATTGTATTTAGGTACATGCTCATAATCATTTGTTCTCCCTACAAAATCTTTTTTTTTAATAACTTGATAAATTTACGATATATTTTCCCTCAAAAACACTTATATATTTTTTTTCTCAAAAACCTCCTTGTAAAATAGGAGTGCGTCTTATGCGGAGGTGCGTCTTAGGCGCCGGCAAATACGGTATATATTATATATATAATATATATAATATATATATATATATTATATTATATATATATATATATATATATATATTATATATATATATATATATATATACAGGAGAACCTCGTTTATCCGGCACCCTCGGGGGGGAGCGCATGCCGGATAACTCATTTTGCCGTTGTTTTGAGAGTTACTCTTATGGAATCGCCCAAAATCCCTATTTTTTTTTTTTTTTTTTTTTATACATCAAAGGAACTGGCCAAGGGCACAACAAAAATGGGTAACACAAAGCCCGCTTAGTTGCCAGTCCTATAAAGAGGACAGTAAGAGAATACAATAAAAAGAGTGTGAGCCAATTTTGTTCGGGAGATGTCTTGTTACTCTTCTCTTGAAAAG
Source organism: Chionoecetes opilio (assembly GCA_016584305.1). Classification (NCBI taxonomy): domain Eukaryota; kingdom Metazoa; phylum Arthropoda; class Malacostraca; order Decapoda; family Majidae; genus Chionoecetes; species Chionoecetes opilio. The sequence continues at coordinate 174,549 of JACEEZ010005071.1, forward strand.
ATGTAAGTCATAGGAAAGTGGACAAATAGAAACAGGAAGAGAGTTCCAGAGTTTACCAGTGAAAGGGATGAAAGGGTTGCCAACCCTGCGTACCCCGCCAAATTTTAACTAAATTTCTGCCGATTTTCTCAGTTTTTGAAATAATTATACCTAATTAATGCCTGGGTTATCCTGCTGAGTGCCCCTTTCTACCCCACACTCCTCGTCAGGATGGACAAGCTAGTCCTCGTGTGGCACGCCAGCAGCACGAACACTCTCCTCTCTTTTTTCACAGGATCTCTCTGACGAGCTCAAGCTAGCCCGTGGTCCTCCTGCTGGAGGCCCGGAGGGAAAAAAAAAAAAAAAAAAAAAAAAAAAAAAAAAATGCCTGGGTCGATTAGTGCCGTTGTTTTGAGGCTGCCGTTGTTTTAAATGCCGGTTTAAATGAGGTTCTCCTGTATATATATATATATTATATATATATATATATATATATATATATATATATATATATATATATATATATATATATATATATATATATACACTCAAACCTCGGATTTCGAATGTCTCCCTTTTCGAACAATCGGTTCACGAACAGAATTTCAAACTCTATTTGCACCGGTTGCCGTACGATAACTCGGTTGCCGAACAAGTACTTGGCAACTGCGGTTCACTGGCGTCAGTTACGCGCGGGCCCTCACTTAGTAAACATCCGCTACGAACTGGTCTTTGATTTTAACGATTTTTCTTGTGTTGTGCATTATTTTGGTATTATTTTACACTTGGGTCGAAACTCCCTACCGAAGATAACACTAAAGTCACTGGGACAACTTTTTTTCGATTTACAGACGTGTGGTGGCGTTAATACTTACATTTCACATCCATGATTTCAGGAAGGTTAGAAGAGGATATCTGGAGAGTCTGTGTCATTTTGTGTCTTCATCTGTGTCATATTATGGCTATAAATGAACAAATTCCAAAAACATCACCAGAGTGGCGACAACACTAAGGTATTTTTCTGAGTGTCCTTCCGCCGTCGTCGTCGCCCGAAAAAAACGAGTAGCGAAATTTGAAACCGTATATACGTACTTGCAGATACAAAGCATAAAACAACGTTAAAACAGAGTAGATTATACAGTCATGATATAAACTACTGTGTATCATCTTCAGTGGCGCATACAAATAGTAGTGATGCTTAGAATTCGTAATATTTGGCAGCTGGCGACATTATGAGTTTGGCGACATACTGTTATCTACGGTAGACTTTGAAATGTAAAAATACAAAATGAAAATTGAAGAAAATGCAGAAAGTAAATTAAACTAAAAATTGTAAGAATTACAATGAGTATCTTGAAGAGCCTATTGGTGGCAGTGCCTCCTGTTAACAACATGACTACTCAGGAACACACATGTAATGGTGAATACTATATCATAAAGTGTTATCTTACGGTACACAATTGGGAGTTGGTTTCTTTTTACCTTATTGGTTTTCTAGGAAACATTCTCTCTATGAAGTTTCCGTTGAAAATCCTTATTTGGAGATATGACATTTTGCTCGTATGGAGGAGAGAGACAAGTGTTTCCGAGCACCTCACTCTTCTTCCTCTTGTGACCTTCATCGCCTCTGTCTTCCCTTACCGCGGCCCACTTATTTAATGCAGATTTGGCTTTTGTTAGGAGGTAAAACGTGGAATTAGGTTTAGGTTAGGTTGAGTTAGGTTAGCGAGCGAGTCATGAGGGGGGGGGGGGTTAGATTATCATTACTTTGGAGATAATGAATGTTGTTCATGGGGAGGCGAGACAAGTGTTTACGAGCACCTCACTCTTCTTCCTCATGTGACCTGCATCGCCTCTGTTCTTCCCTTGCCGTGGACACTTATTTAATGCAGATTTGGCTTTAGTTAGGAGGTTAAAGCATGGGATTAGTTAGGTTGGGTTAGGTTATGAGTGAGTCAAATGGGGGGGGGGGGGGTAGTTTAAATTTCATTTTGTAAAAAAGTCTTTATTTTGGGGGTCAGGAATGGATTAATCCATTTTATATTGTTTCTTAGGGAAAAATTTTGTGTTTCGGTTTTAGAACAACTTTTGGGAACGAATTAAATTCGAAAACCGAGGGCAATGTCTGTACACTGGTACCTTGACTTACGAGTGCCCCAACTTACGAGTTTTCCGAGGTACGACATTTTGCTCGGTTTGATTTTTTGCTTTGAGTTGCGAGCCAAAATCCGAGTTACGAGCGAGCTTCAGATATGCCGCCGCTAATTGGCGCAGCGAACGCCACAACCATCCGCCCAGCATCCCGCGTCTCACTCGTTCACTTCACGTGGTTACCTCGCCGTGGAAGCATCTCTGTTGTGTTGTGCTCACACAGGCGATGCAAATGGCGGAGGGTGAGTGCAGTACGTTTGGGCGGCATTTCCCCACCCACAGCTGTTTCCAACAGCTGATACACAGAGTGTAGACACTGGCGAATGCAAATGGCGGAGGGTGAGTGCAGTCCAGTCATATAGGTACAGAAAAAAAATTGGGGTGGTTTTTGGGGGCTAGAACGGATTAATGGTATTTCATTTAATTTCAATTGGGAAAATTGATTTGATATACGAGGAAATTGAGTTACGAGCTCGATCAATGAACGAATTAAACTCGTAACCCAAAGGTACCAACTGTATATATACATATATATTATAATTTTAATATATATATATATATATATATATATATAATATATATATATTATATAATATATTATACAGTGTATATATATATATATACCGTATTTGCCGGCGCATAAGACGCAGTTTTTTCCCTTAAAAAGGAATGCAAAGTTCAGCCTGCGTCTAATGCGGCCATATTAGCGCATGAGAGGTCGGGCAGAGAATGCAGAACAGCCGGTGGTGTATTACTAAAGGGGTCTGGAGTTATCTGTGTTGAGCAGTAGTCCACTGAGCACAAATTTGTAACTGTGTTATAACAGTAATGCAAATACTAAGAAAAGGTTGGAGTTTAAGAGAAAATAAGAGCGGGGGGCAACAAGATAGCGATTGTTGCTGCCAAGATGCCGGTCAGATGTAAATATCATCCAAGCCCCGCTGCTGCTCTCCATTGTAAAACGTCTGATATCTAAAGGTCTGCCGCTTCACCTGGGATACTTCACTCGGCGCGCCCTCCGCGCACCCACCATGGGTCATTACCGCTCTGACTCCTCCCCGCACCATGGAAAAGACAAAACATCCCGCATATTAGATGTCCCCTTTAAATTTAAACCCGCATTCAACTCGGGCCACACAATTTGACACAACAGTTGGAAGGAATGATAGAATGGAGGAAAAAAATGGTGATGTTATTTTCGCGGGAATGAGTATTGTTGATAAATAGAATAGTGAAACAAAGAGCGTGTTTAAAGTTTTTTTTGAAGGAGTGTGAGCGGTCGCCATAATTAACCCCCCCATTGACTGGGGCCACACAAGTTGACACAACAGTTGAAAGGAGTGATAGAAGGAAGGCAAAAGTGATGATGTTATTTTCGCTGGAATGAGTATTGTTGATAAATAGAATAGTGAAACAAAGAGCGTGTTAAAGTTTATTTGAAGGAGTGTGAGCGGTGAGAGGAAGGTGTATATCTTGGGGAGTCTGTCTATACACACAAGGATGGAGAAAGGGCGTCGTGGCTTTGTAGTTTATTTGACAGCGAGTCATTGTACAACGTGGGTAAAGAGTTGCGCGGCGTGTGTGTCCTATGGCTGACTGAATTACCTGGCTGATGTTGCCAAATTGTGTCGGCGAGGACAAGTCAGGTCAGCGTCAGGTCACCTCGGCCTCTAATCCTGGTCCCAGACGGGGGGGGGGGGTGGCCTAAGCCCATGCAGGTGTGTATGTGCATGTGTGTGTTACGTGCTACAGTGGTAAGCAAGGTGGGATGGAGACATCATAGGCCTTGTACCACCTTTTACCCCTCAACCTCACCCCTGTACCTCTACGGATAAGGAAACTGTATGAAAGAGTGCTAGTAAAAAGGCTGCAACTGTACCTGTAGGACAAGTCTTCCACACGGTACACCAAGACCAAGACCATCACACAGCACCACAAACCCTCCGCCTCATGGCCGAAAACACACCATACCATCATGGTGACACGGCCCGTCTCATCACATCCGTTAGAATTTCTTACATTCAAACAAAAAAGACGTGTACACTAACGGTGCGCCGCCGTCACGGCTCCAAAACATCACCGTCCTGTCACGTAACGGTTTCTGGGGAAGAATATTTTAACGTAATGAGACTGTGCCGTGCTGATATTTTTTAGTTTTTTTTTTAAAGGCTTTATGTACCCAAAGCAGTGGGCTTTAGAGTTCAACTCCTCTTCTTCATCCAACAGAAGTGCTATTAATGCAAATTTCTTCAAGCATAGCCTTTTAGGGACCATGTCTGCTTAGAGGGTCAGCAGGACTGCAAAAATGAACAGAACCGTGACGAATAGTGTGAATACAAGGCACGGCTGACGGAACGCTGCCGTGATTCGAGTGTGAACCAGCCTTTTACCGTACCTTCCTGAAGAAGACTAATCAACCCTCGCGACCCTGATAGATTCAGAGGTGAAACCAAGGCAATATTGTCGACCCGACAACGGTGCCCTTCAAAAAATTATAACAATAACAAGGTAGAGATGGTTACCTTACAGTGTTACCTAAATATCTTCGTGAATTTTTTATTGGACAACCACCAATTTCGAGGCCGAAACGTAGTCCTCCTGAATAGTTTTGATGTGTTTTGAATTAATCTGGCTCTCGTTTTTGTCAGAAATCAATGTTTGTTTACATGTGTGGGGGGAGGGGGGGACCTGCCCCTCCAGGTCCGCCCCGCAAACATTGCTCCGCTTCACACTCCATATTATGGGAATTTCGTTTTTTTTCCATATCATCTGTTACTAAACCAAACCCCCCCCTAAAACCCAACCTAACTTTAACCTAATTGATTTAACCTAACTTAACTTTCTGGCTGAAATAACGGTGAAATTTTTGGTACTATGTGTAATGCCATTATTATTCAATTGCGCCATAGGAAATGGGCTCAAAAAACTCAGAGTGAAGAAAGCTACACGATGATGTAGTTAAAGTCTAGGACTTTTGAAAGCCCACTACCAAAAATACTAATATCTATACTGCAAATTTTTCCCCAAAGTCTAAACACATAGCAAAAAGCAACAAAGGCATACCTACAACATTAAATCTAAGCTATATGTCATAGGTAGATAATATTAGAATATCAATTCGTGGGGCATCCTGCAATATATTATGATTTATGGGGCCCATTTTGGTTACCCTGTCATTCCTTTTCATTTTGACTAGTAAAGATTTTTTTATTCACATTCACTGCACAGTGAATATTGTATTTAGGTAGTTGCCCTAATCATTTGCTTTCCCCTACTAATCCTTTTTTTTTTTAATAACATCTGCTAAATTTACAAAAAAAAAAAATCCCTTTAAAACCCAATATATTTTTTTCTCTCAAAACCTCCTTGTAAAATAAGGGTGCGTCTTATGCGGAGGTGCGTCTTATGCGCCGGCAAATACGGTGTATATATATATATAATAATTTTAAAATATATATATAAAATATATATATATATATATAATATATACAGTCAAACCTCGATATCGACTAAAAGGGGGGGGGGATGGTCCGTTAAAGCTGATTGTCCGTTTTTAGCGAGGGTATTTTCCCAAGGGTGGAAAAATATGAAAAAAATGGAAAAATTGTGAAATAAATGAGAAAATCACAAACACAACCAGACTGTGTAGCTATTGTTAGGAGGTTCAAACAGTGGGCTGGCACTACATGCTGAATTTGGTCCGCTCCTAACACGTGAAATAAATGAGAAATAATCACAAAAACAACCAGACCGTATAGCTAGTCAAGCTCAAGCTCTAGTGAAAGGTAAAAAAATTTCTACGAGCCAGATTCAGCCGTGGCTTCCTAAGGTATTGCTTATTTTCATGACTAATGCTCATATTTTATATATTATATGGTTGTGAAGTGCAGTTCTATACACGTGTCACTATTTAGGTCAATGTAGCACGTGCGTGTCATCTTAAAATAAAGGGGGATTTAGGGTGTTGAGGTGACAGGGAGACGTAGCAGCGGCCACGCCATTAACACTAATTGTCACTATTTAAAACAATACACACCTTTTACGTCTCCACTTTAAATCACATAGCAACACAGGCTCCTTTCCTTTATAATATTTTATCTGAATAGTGATTACATCAAAACTCCTTAAAACCCCGCCCTTCCAAGTAAATTAGAAAATAATACAATTATGTTGGTTGACAATTCGAAAAAAAAGAAAGTCACAAATGAGTCGTTATTATCCGAAGTCGTTCCGAGGTCGGGATATCAGGTTGACTGTATATATATAATATAATTTTATGTATATAATATGACATTATATAATTATATTATATAAAATAAAAATTATATATATATATATATATAATATTAAAATATTTTAATATATATATATAAAAATACATACAGTCAAACCTCGATATAACAGACCTCGATTTAACGGATTTCAGATTTAACGGACTCCATTCACGAGACAAATTTGCGGGCAGGAATGGCTTATCAGACCGCTTATCGCCGCTGGAATCGTCAACTCGACATAATTTTTTTAGTTTTATTTTGGAATGCTTGGGTTTTAAGGAGTTTTAATGTATCAGATATTAAGATATATAAGGTAGGAGCCTGTGTTGCTAGTGATTTAGTTGTAGAAGGTGTGTATGTGGGTTAAAATATTGAATATTAGTACGTATTACAATTTCTTGACTTCTTCTTGTGATCTCTTTCTCTTAAGTTTCGCTTCGTATGTCCTCTCCTCTCCTCTCCTCTCCTCTCCTCTCCTCTCCTCTCCTCTCCTCTCCTCTCCTCTCCTCCTCCTCCTCCTCCTCCTCCTCCTCCCCTCCTCTCCTCTCCTCTCCTCTCCTCTCCTCCTCCTCCTCTCCTCTAGTGTTAGCTAAAGCTTCTACCCCGGGAGACTGCACTGCGTCACACACACACAGCTGTTCGTCTGCACTATTTGCACGTCGAATGTAAACAAACACGGCTCCGACACCCAGGCAGGCTATCGCTGCTATACACTTACTTATGTATACAGTAAAAGCCTTATAACTCGGCACGATAGGGGCTCTGGCCCTTGCCGAGTTATTCAATGTGCCGAGTTATGCGCCTTGTTGTAACATGTAGAAGATGTTAGGGGGACTCAGTCGCATTTTAACACTGGTATCACTTTAATCACTTTATAATCACAACTCTGTACTGTATTGCATACAGTACTGTACCTGTACAACTTAATTTTACATCACTTGAGCACTTAATTACTGCAACACTATGCCCTGTCCATTAACTCTACCTTCGACTGCGAGTGCATGGGAGGACACAGGGGGCGGCATGAGCCTCTAATCACAGGCGTCACTATAAGAATTCTACCTGCGCCACCAACGGGCGAGGGCCAACAATCCCAGCCCTCGAGTGAGCCTCCAGGGCCTACCATCCCACCCATGGAGCTCACTGCCTACACGCGCTATAGGCATAGGTGTGTTATAAAAAAAATAAAAAAACTAAAAAAAAAACGTCTTTGCCATGCCGAGTTATATCAAATTCCGAGTTATACAGTGCCGAGTTATAAGGCTTTTACTGTATTGTCAATCGTTGACAAGCATAACTGGCAAAAAATGTGCATGGGTGCGTTCATGGTTGGCTCGTCGGAACTCGGAAGACTCGTCGTCTGAGATCGACGGAAAAGGAGCTAATGTGACGGCGCCTTTACACAAGTGTCCGCTAGTCAGAGCGCGTGGTACATATATGACAGTCAGAGCACTTGTTTACAAGCTCAGTTTAAGCTGTTTTCGCCTGTTTTCCGTTGTTTTATAAGCTTATTTAGACTTGTTCAGTGCAGTGAAGTCATTATGGCATCGAAACAGAAGGGAAGTGACAAAATGAAGCGTGTGAATCTAAGTATTGCAGAGAAATTAGAACTCATTAAGAAGGTGGAGTCTGGTGTTTCTGTCGCCCGGGTGTGTGTCGAGTATGGTGTAAAGAAACAAACAGTGAGTGATATTCGCAAGGCTAAGGACAAACTCAGAGAAAATGCTGTGAAATTCAATGTTGATGCAAGTAAGGATAGGAAAGGATCATGTCATCATGTGTACATGGGTAACTTGTGTCTTATAATTATGTCTTAACGACAACACTGCTGCTGCCAAGGCTGCGCTGCGCTGCCAGGCGTGGATGAGCGCCTTGTTTGTATTTTTATCTATTTACTCATATGTATGAATAATAGCCATTAAAATGCGATTATATGTCTACATTCACCTAGAATAATGGTATTTCATAACATACCAAGCAGTAATGAGCGAGCCTGCAGACTTACTACCTCTCCTAATACCACTCCCGTGCAGTGTGGGGGAGCTTGCTATATTAGCACCAGTCACTGTTTACCTCCCAACATAGCTACACAGTCTGGTTGTGTTTGTGATTATTTCTAATTTATTTCACAAATTTTCCTGTGTTTAACCTATATTTTACCACCCTTGGGAAAATACCCTCGCTATAACGGACAATCGGCTTTAACGGACCACTCCTCCCCCCTTTAGTCCGTTATATCGAGGTTTGACAGTCAAACCTCGATATAACGGACTAAAGGGGGGGAGGAGTGATCCGTTAAAGCCGATTGTCCGTTATAGCGAGGGTATTTTCCCAAGGGTGGTAAAATATATGAAAAAATAAATAAACTGTGAAACAAATAAGAAATAATCACAAACACAACCAGACTGTGTAGCTATGTTGGGAGGTAAACAGTGACTGGCACTACATGCTGAATTTGGTCCACTTCTACACGTGAAATAAATGAGAAATAATCTCAAACACAACCAGACTGTGTACGTAGCTATGTTGGGAGGTAAACAGTGACTAGCACTACATCAGGGATTTGGCACACTCGCCCATGAGTGTTCAGGACTGGTATTAGGAGAGGTAGTAAGTATCCAGGCTCGCTCATTACTGCTTGGTATGCTATGAAATTTCATTATTCTAGTTGAATGTAGACATATAATCACATTTGAATTGCTAATATTCATACATATGAGTAAAGATATGAAAATACTTATAAGGCGCTCATCCACGCCTGGCAGCGCGGCTGCGGCAGCAGCAGCAGCATCATGAGGCATTATAATCACCCGAAAATAGATAAAAAGGAAGAAAAAGTCTCCCGTAAAGTGATGGGTTATCCCTAAAATGTTGATGCTTTCTCTCACCGTCTGGCTAGTCAAGCTCAAGCTCTAGTGAAAGGTAAACAAATTACGAGCCAGATTCAGCCGTGAATTCTAAAGGTATTGTTTATTATCATGACTAATGCTCATTATTATATATATTATATGGTTGTGAAGTGCAGTTCTATACACGTGTCACTATTTAGGTCAGTGTAGCACTGCGTGTCACCTTAGATAAGGGTGATTTAGGGTGTTGAGGTGACACGGAGACGTAGCAGCGGCCACGCCATAACACTAATAGTCACTATTTTAAACAATACACACCTTCTACCACTAAATCACTAGCAACACAGGCTCCTTCCTTATATATCTTAATATGTGATACATCAAAACTCCTTAAAACACAAACATCCATAAAAAAAAAAAATAATAAAAAAAAAAAAAAAAAAAAAGTCACGCAAATGGAGTCCGTTACATCCGAAGTCCGTTACATCGAAGTCCGTTATCTCGAAGTTTGACTGTATATATATATATCGGTGATCCGCGCCGCCGCTGGCAGCTCACCCTGTGGTGTAGGCTGTGCCCCCCTCCCCCACCCCCACCGAGTTGGGTGGAAAGATCATCCTGGGACTTGCCAAGGCTGATGACAGTTAGTGAGGCTTGACCTGCACACGGTACCCAGGCCGGGGCAGGAGCTATCTGAGCCGCCACCGACGGCTTCCCCCGGGATGAAGGCCATGCCCCAAACCAACAGTCGCGTTATTAGGATTTGCTGCGGCTATGAAGATGACAAAAACAAAATACTAACAAATATAATGTAAAACCGTATTTACTATGTTAGAGAAGAAAAAAAAAAAAAAAAAAAAAAACCAGTGTGGTAAAGCCCACATATTTCTAACCTCTGACTGTCTTTCACAATTCTCTTCCCCCTACTTTCTCTTTAGCTAGCTATCTTCTCTTCACCCCCCTATAGTAAAAAAAAAAATATATATATATATATATATATATATATATATATTATATATATATATATATATATATATATATATATATATATATATATATATATATAGATATATATATATATATATATATATATATTACAGTGGTACCTTGGCTTACGAGTTTAATTCGTTCATTGATCGAACTCGTAACTCAATTTGCTCGTATATCAAATCAATTTTCCCCATTGAAATTAATTGAAATACCATTAATCCATTCCAGCCCCCCAAAAACCACCCCAATTTTTTTACTGTACCTATATGACTGGACTGCACTCACCTTCTGCCATTTGCATTCGCCAGTGTTTTCACTCTGTGTATCAGCTATTGGAAACAGCTGTGGGTGGAACTGCCGCTAAACGTACTGCACTCACCCTCTGCCATTTCCATTCGCCAGTGTTTATACTCTGTGTATCAGCTGTTGGTAACAGCTGTGGGTGGAACTGCCACTAAACGTACTGCACTCACCCTCCGCCATTTGCATTCGCCAGTGTTTATACTCTCTGTATCAGCTGTTGGAAACAGCTGTGGGTGGAACTGCCGCTAAACTTACTGCACTCATCCTCCGCCATTTGCATTCGCCAGTGTTTATACTCTGTGTATCAGCTGTTGGAAACAGCTGTGGGTGGAACTGCCGCTAAACGTACTGCACTCACCCTCCGCCATTAGCATTCGCCTGTGTGAGCACAACACAACAGAGATGCTTCCACGGCGAGGTAACCACATGAAGTGGAACGAGTGAGACGCGGGATGCTGGGCGATGTTGTGGCGTTCGCTGCGCCAATTAGCGGCGGCATATCTGAAGCTTGCTCGTAACTTGGATTTTGGCTCGCAACTCAAAGCAAAAAATTGACCGAGCGACTGCTCGTAACTCGGAAAACTCGTAAGTTGGGGCACTCGTAAGTCAAGGTACCAGTGTATATACAGGAGAACCTCGTTAACCGGCATTTAAAACAAACGGCAGCCTCAAAACAACGGCACTTATCGACCCAGGCCTTTTTTTTTTTTTTTTTTTTTTTTTTTCACTGATAAACTCTGGAAACTCTCTTCCTGTTTCTATTTTTTCCCACTTTCCTATGACTTACATCTTTTCAAAAGAAGAGTACAAGACACCTCCCGAACTAAATTGGCTCACAACTCTTTTTTATTGTATTCTCTTACTGTCTTCTTTATAGGGACTGGCAACTAGGCGGGCTTTGTATTACCCATTTTTGTTGTAAAAAAAAAAAAAGGGATTTTGGGCGATTCCATAAGAGTAACTCTCAAAACAACGGCAAAATGAGTTATCCGGCATGCGCTCCCCCCCGAGGGTGCCGGATAAACGAGGTTCTCCTGTACATACAAGGAGGTCCCGAAGATACGAGCAGTTAGGTTCCACCTGGCATACTCGTAAAGAGAAATCTCGTACTATAGCGAAATACATAACTAATGGTAAAATATAGGTTTGGTTCCAGGACCCCATCAAAGACATATTTTTCAAGCTAAAATAAACTATACCAAACACAACAAAAACACAGCGTCTATATTACCCACACTGTACTACCTATTCTGTAGAAAAAGCATTCTGAAAGAGAAAATAGCACACAAAATAACATAACTGCACATTAATTAAACATAAAACATGTATAACAAGCAAAAAAGACGTTGTACTGTATGGGACGCCGCGTGATACAAGAGAAGGTAGTGTAGAGGTCCCAAGGTTGGGACTGCACACCTGCTAATTACCCCTAAAGGTCAGGCAGCCCCATATGCTTAATTACCCTACAGGTCACGCCTTGCTAGGGGTGACCTGACTGCGGTCCCAAGGTTGGGGCCGCACACCTGCTAATTACCCCTAAATGTCAGGCCGCGCCATATGCTTAATTACCCTTCAGGTCATGGCTTGCTAGGGGTGACCTGACTGGGGTCAACCAAATCCCCCTTTGTCCAGCCAGGGAGTGGTAGGGCACGCATTTTGAACTTGATAATTTTACTCACCCCAGTTTGAATGTCGATTCATTGGATTTTCGATCTCGTATATTGAAAATAGACCCTTATTTACTCAGAACGTATCATTGATTTCTCCTATACCGAATGCTCATATAACGGGACCTCCCTGTATATATATATATATATATATATATATATATATATATATATATTATATATATATATATATATATATAACCGTATTTGCCGGCGCATAACAAATACCTCTGCATAAGACGCACCCGTATTTTACATAAATATTTTGAGAAAGAAAAAAATATTACAGTTTTGAGGACACATTTACTTTTTGTAAATTTATTAAAAGTTATTAAAAAAAAAAAAATGTTGTAAGGGAAAACAAATTATTTTGAGCATTTACTCAAATACAATATTCACAGTGCAGTGAATGTGAATGAAAAAATATATTGTTAAAATGTAAAGAGAATGTGTAGGGTAACCAAAACCGGTCATCATTTATTGCAAGATGCTCCACGAATTGATATTCTAATATTATCTACCTATGACATTTAGCTTAGATTTAATGTTGTAAGTATGCCTTTGTTGATTTTCTGCTATGTGTTTAGACTTTGTGGAAAATTTGCAGTAAAGATAATGGTATTGTTACGTATAGCGTAATTGCATGATGTGTTGGGGGAAGGCATGTCTATGTGTATGTCTGGGTGGCGCGCGGTGGCACCCTGGAGAGTGGGTGTCGCGCGTCGCATGTGTGTGTGTGTATGGGTTGGGGGCAATGGTAGCACGTGAGGGGCTGGCTGGCACACAAAGACCAGGGAGTGGTGGTGGTGAGGCAACCTTGGCTGGCGGGCGGGCAGTGGCTCTCAGACCAGCGGAGAGTGAGGGTTAAGGCCTGGTGGCGTGCGGATGTAGCGTGGGGGGTGGCTGCGATGTGTTTGCGGTGTGGTTGCGGGGGTTTGTGTGGAGTTGTACTGTGTGTATTGTACTGAGGAAGAAGAACTGTTGATTGTAGGGGCGCAGTGTAGCTTTTGCGACCATCGTCAAGAGATGGGAAAGCGACTCTGTAACTGTGTACTGACTGTGACTTGTACTGTGTGTGGATTGTTCATTAAACTAAGAAATGCCTCATTGTCCTTATTCGCCTGTGTGTTGACCTCGTGGGATACTTTAACTCGCCTCACCCTGACACACCGAACGATCCTGTAGAAGTCGCTGCAGAAGAAAGTTGCCTACAGTGGTCATTGTTACGTAAAACACCTTTTCCTGTACAGCCTTTCAGCCTGTAACACCTGGGTAGGTGTGGTAAGGTCCAGGAGAGGAGTGGAGAGCGTAACAGTATTATTTTGGTAGTGGGCTTTCAAAAGTCCTAGGATTCTTACCTCCATTATCGTGTATCTTATTTCATTCTGTGTATTTTGAGCCCCATTTCCCATGGCGCAATCGAATATAAATGGCATTGGCAGTGTGAAACATAGCAATGTTTGCGGGGCGGGCCTGGAGGGGCAGGGCTGGCATCCCCCCCACCCCCACATATGTAAACAAACATTGATTTCCGACAAAAACGAGCCAGATTAATTCAAAACACCCAAAATAATTCAGGAAAAATAAATTTCGGCCTCAAAATCGGTGGATAAACAATAACAACAAATTACCAAGATATAACACTGTCAGGTAACCATCTCTACCTTTTTGTCATTGTTGAAGTGCACCGATGTCAGGATTGAAGATATTCGCCATGGTTTACATCTGTGAATCTATCACAGTCGCGAGGGTTGATTAGTCTTCCTCAGGAAGGTACAGGTCAAGGCATGATGGTATGGTGTGATTCGGCCTTGAGGCAGATGAAGTTGTGGCACCGTTTTGATGGGTCTTGGTGTGATGTGTGGAAGGCTTCCGTCCCATCTACAGGTACCGTTGCAGCCTTTTACTAGCACTCTTTCCAGTTACAGTTTACAATTTCCTTATCCATAGAGATACAGGGGTGAGGATTGAGGGATCAAGGTTGTATAACGGCCTACCCTGTCTACCATCCATTTGCAGTGGAGAGCGGCAGTGGTACTGCGGGAGGGGGGTGATGTTTACATCTGATGGCCATCTTGGCAGCAGAAACAACGACATTGTTGCCCCACCTCTAGTTTCTCTTAAACTCTACTTTTTCTTGGTATTATGCATTACTGTTGATATTATTAGTAACACAGTTACAAATTTGTGTTCAGTGGTCTACTGCTCAACACAGATCACTCCAGACCCCCTTTTAATACACCAGCGGCCATTCTGCCTTCTCTGCCCGACCTCTCATTAGTAATATGGCCTAATTAGATGCAGGGTGAATTCTGCATTCCCTTTCTTGGAAAAAAAATGCATCTTATGCGCCGGCAAATACGGTATATATATACAGTACTCGTCAAAAGTATGCGGCGCCCTGCTCCCGCCCCTGCACAACAAACAATACATAAGGAAATTTATAGAAAATAATGTATTATAATTACCTTTTAATACTTGCCTGGGTGGTCTTTTCTCTTCTTCACGGCTTGGAGACGTCGGGGTAGTGAAAGAGCTAGGTTTCTTAGGTGTTCAGGTGAGATGTTTGCCCGGGACTCACGGATGGCCTTCACGAGCTTGGGTATGGAGCTGACGTCTTTCCCCTGCAGATCCTTCTTGCCAATGTGCCAGAGGTTCTCAATTGGGTTGAGGTCCGGGCTGTTACCTGGCCAATCCTTTATGAAGGGTACCATGCAGTCATCAAGCCACTGAGTGACAGATTTGGCAGTGTGAGCAGGAGCACCGTCCTGTTGAAACACTGGCACGTGTGAGCTCGAAAGAATCTGGCAAATGTTCACAAAGCAGCTCCAGGTAAACAGCTTGATTCACTTTAAGGTTTTTAAGAAGCACAACAAGCTTGCCTAAACCTCTGCCAGAGAAACAACCCCACACCATAAGTGAATCTGGGCGTTTTACGGTGCTCTTCACATACCATGAGTCGAGGGGGTCACTGCCTGGGCGACGGTACACTCGAGCTCCTCGGTTATATGTCACAGTAAATGTTGCCTCATCAGACCACAACACTGACAACCAGTCATCATCAGTCCAAGCATGATATTTCTTGATGAAGGTGACCCTGTGAGCTCTCTGCACGTGTGTAAGAAGTGGCTTCTTCAGTGGCTTGTGGCTAGTATAATCCAACTCGTGCACTCGACGAGATACGGTACGCACAGACACTGCACTAAACACTTCAGGGTTGTTTTCCTTCAATACCCTTACTGTAACGCGAAGGGTACTCTCGAACAAACGTTTTAGAACGTTCGCAAACCTTTGAGAAATCTTCCTGGGACGACCAGGCCGAAGTTTCTGTGATGGCGTTTCACCGCTGTTTTCCTCTCTGAAACGCGCCAAGTACTTCCTCACTGTTGACTTAGCCACACAACAACAACTAACTTATTTCTTTCGTTTGGTGGCCTGCATTCTTTAAACCAATGATCTGAGCAATGGTTTCTTTGCTTAGTTCCTTGGTAGGTGCCATAATAAAAATATAATACCGCAATCACCACTGATAAGTGCAAAACACAAGGCAGGGTCACGACTCACGGTATGTGGAGAGCACCGCAAAACTCCCAGATTCATTTATGGTGTGGGGTTGTTTCTCTGGCAGAGGTTTAGGCAAGCTTGTTGTGCTTCCTAAAAACCTTAAAGTGAATCAAGCTGTTTACCTGGAGCTGCTTTGTGAACATTTGTCAGATTCTTTCGAGCTCACACGTGCCAGTGTGTTTCAACAGGACGGTGCTCCTGCTCACACTGCCAAATCTGTCACTCAGTGGCTTGATGACTGCATGGTACCCTTCATAAAGGATTGGCCAGGTAACAGCCTGGACCTCAACCCAATTGAGAACCTCTGGCACATTGGCAAGAAGGATCTGCAGGGGAAAGACGTCAGCTCCATACCCAAGCTCGTGAAGGCCATCCGTGAGTCCTGGGCAAACATCTCACCTGAACACCTAAGAAACCTAGGTCTTTCACTACCCCGACGTCTCCAAGCCGTGAAGAAGAGAAAAGACCACCCAAGCAAGTATTAAAAGGTAATTGTAATACATTATTTTCTATAAATTTCCTTATATATTGTTTGTTGTGCGGGGGCGGGAGCAGGGCGCCGCATACTTTTGACAAGTACTGTATATATATATACAGTAAAAGCCTTATAACTCGGCACTGTATAACTCGGAATTTGATATAACTCGGCATGGCAAAGACAAGGTTTTTTTAAATTTTTTTTTTACTTTTTTTATCACCTATTTTTCGCCTATAGCAGTGTATCCAGTGAGCTCCATGGGTGTGATGGTAGGCCCTGGAGGCTCACTCGAGGGCTGTGATGGTTGGCCCTCGCCTGTGGTGGCGCAGGCAGGATTCTTAGAGTGACGCCTGTGATTAGAGGCTCATGCAGCCCCCCTGTGTCCTCCCATACACTCGCAGTCGAAGGTAGAGTTAATGGACAGGGCATAGTGTTGCAGTAATTAAGTGCTCAAGTGATGTAAAATTAGGTTGTACAGGTACAGTACACTCGATACAATATAGTACAGAGTTGTGATTATAAAGTTATTAAAGTGATACCAGTGTTAAAATGCGACTGAGTCCCCCTAACATCTTCTACATGTTACAACAAGGCTCCCCTCTCCTTGGATTACATCCCTGCTGCTACCCGTTCATTGGTAAGTGTTGTTTTTATGCTTTTACAGTACTGTATTTTTTTTTTTTTTTTTTTTTTTTCCCCCCCCCATATCAGAGGAGGACATTGCATAACTCGGCACATTGAATAACTCGGCAAGGGCCAGAGCCCCTATCGTGCCGAGTTATAAGGCTTTTACTGTGTGTATATATATATTATAATATATATTAATATATATATATATATATATATATATATATATATATAAATATATATATATATACAGGGAGGTCCCGTTATACGAGCATTCGGTATACGAGAATCCGATGATACGAGATGTGTAAATTAGGGTCTATTTTCAATATACGAGATCAAAAATCCAATGATACGACATTCAAACTGGGGTGAGTAAAATTATCAAGTTCAAAATGTGCGCCCTACCACTCCCGGGCTGGACAACAGGGGATTTGGTTGACCCCAGTGAGGTCACCCCTAGCAAGCCGTGACCTGAAGGGTAATTAAGCATATGGCGGGGCCAGACATTTAGGGGTAATTAGCAGGTGTGCGGCCCCAACCTTGGGACCGCAGTCAGGTCACCCCTAGCAAGCTGTGACCTGAAGGGTAATTAAGCATATGGCGCGGCCTAACCTTTAGGGGTAATTAGCAGGTGTGCGGCCCCAACCTTGGGACCGCTACACTACCTTCTCTTGTATCACGCGGCGACCCCTACATTACAACGTCTTTTTTGCTTGTTATGCATGTTTTATGTTTAATTAATGTGCAGTTATGATATTTTGTGTGCTATTTTCTCTTTCAGAATGCTTTTTCTACAGAATAGGTAGTACAGTGTGGGTAATATAGACGTTGTGTGTTTGTTGTGTTTGCTACAGTTTATTTTAGCTTGAAAAACCTGGGTTTTTTTTTCTCTTTTTTTTTTTTTTGATGGGGTCCTGGAACCAAACCTATATTTTACCATTAGTTATGTGTTTCGTTATACGAGATTTCGCTTTACGAGTATGCCAGGTGGAACCTAACTGCTCGTATCTTCGGGACCTCCCTGTATATATATATATATATATATATATATATATATATATATATATACAGGAGAACCTCGTTTATCCGGCACCCTCGGGGGGGAGCGCAGCCGGATAACTCATTTTGCCGTTGTTTTGAGAGTTACTCTTATGGAATCGCCCAAAATCCTTTTTTTTTTTTTTTTTTTTTTTTATACTGGCCAAGGGCACAACAAAAATGGGTAACACAAAGCCCGCTTAGTTGCCAGTCCCTATAAAGAAGACAGTAAGAGAATAAAATAAAAAAGAGGGGTGAGCCAATTTTGTTCGGGAGGTGTCTTGTTACTCCTCTCTTGAAAAGATGTAAGTCATAGGAAATTGGAAAAATAGAAACAGGAAGAGAGTTCCATAGTTTACCAGTGACAGGGATGAAAGGGTTGCCAACCCTGCGTACCCCGCCAAATTTGAACTAAATTTCTGCCTATTTTCTCAGTTTTTGAAATAATTATATACCTAATTAATGCCTGGGTTATCCTGCTGAGTGCCCTTTCTACCCCGCACTCCTCGTCAGGATGGACAAGCCAGTCCTCGTGTCGCACGCTAGCAGCACGAACACTCTCCTCTCTTTTTTCACAGGATCTCTCTGACGAGCTCAAGCTAGCCCGTGGTCCTCCCTGCTGGAGGCCCGGAGAAAAAGAAAGAAAAAAAAAAAAGAAAAAAAAAAAAAAAAAAAAAAAAAAAAAAAAAAAAAAATGCCTGGGTCGATTAGTGCCGTTGTTTTGAGGCTGCCGTTGTTTTAAATGCCGGTTAAATGAGGTTCTCCTGTATATATATATATATATATATATATATATATTATATATATATATATATATATATATATATATATATTATATATATATATACAGTCCCCTCCCGAGTTTCACACTATTCGAGTTTCGCGATCCTCGAGTTTCACGCTGAGTCCTAAATTCTTATCATCCCGACTTTCGCGCTGCTTCGTACACATTTTTTTTTCTCTCTTTTTTTTTTTTTTTTTTAACATTTGTGCCTATAGCGCCGTTAAACAGTGACCTCCAGGGGTGGGATGGCAGGCCCTGGAGGTTCACTTGAGGGCTGTGATGATTGGCCCTCGCCCGTGGTGGCGCAGGCAGGATTTTTATAGTGACACTTGTGTTTAGAGGCTTATGCCGCCCCCCTATATCCTACGATGCACTCGCAATCGCAGGTAGAGTTAATGGGCAGCGTGTGGGTGTTCTTAGGCTACTCAACGGTGCAGATAAAGATTTTAAGTGGATTTACAGCCCTCATCAAGGATCGAACTCGGGTCACCGAGAACTCCACTCTGAGATGCTAACCACTCTGCTACCGCCTCCCCTAAGAGACGTACGGGACACGTCTTCCTACCGTTGGCGTCACGCCAGACCAGGTTGCCAGACCTGCCTCTTGAATACCTCAAATAAGTGTTTTTTACGGCTTAAAAGACGCTGCATCTTGGAAGACGCACCCTGATTTTGAAAGGAATTTCTAAGAAAAAAAAAAAAAAAAAAAAAAAAAAAAAAATTCTAGTAAAATCTACCAATTTTCTCGGTAGACTTCTTCTTCTTCTTGTGACCTCTACCGCTTAGTATCGCTTCGTACGTCCTCTCCTCTCCTCCTCTTCCTCTTCCTCTTCCTCCTCTCCTCTCCTCTAGTGTTGGCCAAAGCCACCACCACGGGAGGCGGGTCACAAACCCCCGGCTTACACCCGGTACCCATTCACTGCTCGGTGGACAGGGGCTCAATTTTTTTAAAGATACAGCCCATCTATTTCTGCTCCGCCCGGGGATCGAATCCGGGACTTCTCGGTTGTGAGCCGAGCGTGCTACCCCTACACTACGGAGTACCCAAAGAGTTCACCACTCCAAGACGCTAACGTCTCGACCACCGCTGGGAGCCGAAGTGTCTTTCTGTTGCTCTGTTCCCATGTTCTTTGGCGTATCGTACAACTTTTACCTTGTATGCGATAGTATTAGTAAATAGTTTTGATGAATTCCCCATGGGTGATAATTTCTAGGATTGAAAAGAGCTTGTGATACGTGTGACAGCTGGTGGTAAATGATACATCATTAATACTGGTAGCAGACGATAGATGGCGCTGTTAGTGGCCATCTGTCGAGCCTCAGACGCAGAACATAAATATCACAGCGTGAGGACAAATTAGTTTATTTGAACGTCTTATGGTATTTAAAATACTGTACTTGTAATAGGTACCGTATTTTATAGCTTATAAGACGCACTTTTTCTCCTAAAAAATACCCTGAAAAACACTCATGCGTCTTCCAAGACTAATGTTGTACGAGGTTAGCTTGGGTAGCTATTCAATTCAGCCTCTTATATGATATAACCTCAGTAATTATCTGTTACAAGTATTTCAAATACCATAAGACATTCAAATCAACTAATCTGTCTTCACGCTGTGATGTTTACTGCGGTATTGGCAGGAGCCATTCCGCCTCGGCAGATTGGCGCCAACAGCCATGCCGTATATAAGGAACTTTGTTTGTTACATTAGATGAAAGTCTGTATACTTATGTACATGCAGCCATCACAAATACTACACGCATACAGGAAAATTCAAACAATGCGTGGTGAGGCACAGGAGGCGGCAACGTAGATAGGCAGGAGGCTGAGAGTGTTTCACTCGGAGACAGCAGACCTGAGATGAGGGCCCCCCTAAGAGATTTTTGGATCGTATGTGCAGCACACGCACGCACAACGCTGGTTTGTCCCTGATTGTCTTTCAGCCAGCCACATGACGATTTACTTATACTATCGCATACAAGCTAGAAAATAAAAATGGCTGATGAGCAGTGCTGAATGAAGATAATGAATAGTGAGTGTATTCTTGTGTGAAAATGACTGTCTATCGGACAACAGTTTTGGTGGTCTGTTTTATTTTTCTTTCTTAGAAATTTCTTTCCAACATCAGGGTGCATCTTTCAAGATGCAGCGTCTTATAAGCCGTAAAATACGGTAAGTACTGAGTTACTGAGTACTGAGGAAGTACTACAACATCCGTCTGGGAAGATGGATGAGTATTTTCAGGGTTTTTTTGGGGAAAAAGTGAGTCTTATAAGCCGTTAAATACGGTACACCTCACAATGGAATGAAAAAGCATTTTCTCAGTGTTTTCAATACCCCGAGTTTCACGATCCTCGTGTTTTAGCGCTATGCCTTCGGAAGAAAGCAAGCGCAAAATTCGGGACGGTATTGTATGTATGTATGTATATATATATACCGTATTTGCCGGCGCATAAGACGCAGTTTTTTCCATTAAAAAGGAATGCAAAGTTCACCCTGCGTCTAATGCGGCCATATTAGCGCATGAGAGGTCGGGCAGAGAATGCAGAACAGCCGGTGGTGTATTACTAAAGGGGTCTGGAGTGAATTGTGTTGAGCAGTAGTCCACTGAACATAAATTGTAACTGTGTTATCAACAGTAATGCATAATACTAAGAAAAGGTTGGAGTTTAAGAGAAAAATGAGCTGGGGCAACAAGTAGCGATTGTTGCTGCCAAGACGGCTGTGTCAGATGTAAACATCATCCACCCTCGCTGCTGCTTCCATTGTAAAACGTCTGATATCTCAGGTCTGCCGCTTCACCTGGGATACTTCACTCGGCGACGCCTCCGCGCACCCACCATGGGTCATTTACCGCTCAGACTCCTCCCGCACCCATGGAAAAGACAAACATCCCGCCATATTATGATGTCGCCTTAACCCGCTATTCGACTGGGCCACACAAAGTTGACACAACGTTGGAAGGAGATGATAGTGAGGGAGCGCAGACAATGGTGATGGATTTTTCGCTGGAATGGGTATTGTAGATACATGGAATAGTGAAACCAAGATGCGGGGTAAAGTTTATTTGAAGGAGTGTGAGCGGTGAGAGGGAGGTGTAGTATCGTGGGGAGTCTGTCTATACACACAAGGATGGAGGAGAAGGGCGTCCTGCTTTGTAGTTTATTTGACGGCGAGTCATTGTACAACGTTGGGGACAGAGGTGCGCGGTTGTGTGTACTCTGTGTGTCTGTGGCTGACTGATTCTGGCTGATGTTGCAGCTGTGTCGCAAGGACAAGTCAGGTCAGCGTCAGGTCACCCTCGAATCCTGGTCCCAGACAGTGGGGTGGCCTAAGCCGATGCAGGTGTGTATGTGCGTGTGTGTGTTAGCGCCGCTACAGTGGTAAGAAGGTGGGATAGGAAACGGCATAGGCCTTTGTACCACCTCGACCCTCAATCCTCACCCCTGTACCCCTATGGATAAGGAAACTGTATGAAAGAGTGCTAGTAAAAAAGACTGCAACGGTACTTATAGACGCGGACAAAAGTCTTCCACACGGTACACCAAGACCAAGACCCATCACGGCACCACACCGTCCGCCTCAAGGCCGAATCACACCATACCATCATGGTGACACGGCACCGTCTCATCACATCCGTTACAATTTCTTACATTCAAACAAATAGACGTGTTACACTAAACGGTGCGCCGCAGGCACGGCTCCAATGCATCACGGTCCTGTCACGTAACGGTTTCTGGGAAAGAGTATTTAAAAACGTTATGAGACTGTGCCGTGCTGATAATTGTCGTTTCTCAAGGCTTTATGTACCCAAAACAGTGTCTTTTAGAGTTCAATTCCTCTTCTTCATCCAACAGAAGTGCTATTAATGCAAATTTCTTCAACCATAGCCTCTTGAGGCACCATCTCTGCTTAGAGGGTGAGCAGGAACTGCCGAGAATGACGGAACCGTGACAAATAGTGTGAATACAAGGCACGGCTGACGGAACGCTGCCATGATTTCAGAGTGTGAACCAGCCTTCACCTGTACCTTCCTGAAGAAAACTAATCAACCCTCGTGACTGTGATAGATTCATAGGTGTAAGCAGGGCAAATATCGTCGATCCCGACAACGGTGCCCTTCAACAATTACAACATAAACAACAGGTAGAGATGGTTACCTTACAGTGTTACCTAAATATCTTCTATAAAAATGTTTGTTATTGGGCAACCACCGATTTTGAGGCCAAAACTTAGTCCTGAATAGTTTTCATGTGATTTGAATTAATCTGGCTCTCGTTTTTGTCGGAAATCAATGTTTCTTACACGGTGTGTGTGGGGGGGGTGGGGGGGGGGCAACCTGCCGCTCCAGGTTCTCCCCGCAAACATTGCTACGATTCACACTGCCATATTATGGGTAATTTTCGTTTTTTCTCTATCATCTGTTACGAAACAAACCCACCTCTAACCTAACCTAATCTGATTTAACCTAACTTAACTTTCTGGCTGAAATAACGGTAGATTTTTGGTACTACGTGTAGTGCCATTATTATTCAATTGCGCCCATGGAATGGGGCTCAAAATACTCAGAATGAAGAAAGTTACACGATGATGTTAGGTAAGAATCCTAGGACTTTTGAAGCCCACTACCAAAATAATACCAATATCTATGCAAATTTTCCATAAAGTCTAAACACATAGCAGAAAGCAACAAAGGCATACTACAACATTAATCTAAGCTATATGTCATAGGTAGCAAAATATTAGAATATCAATACGTAGGGGCATCCTGCAATATATTATGACCGATTTTGGTTACCCTGTCATTCTCTTGACATTTTAACTAGTATAATTTTTCATTCACATTCACTGCAATGTGAATATTGTATTTAGGTACATGCTCATAATCATTTGCTTTCCCTTACAAATCCCTTTTTTTTTTTTTTTTTATATATTTACGATTTTTTTTTTCCCCTCAAAAACACCAATATTTTTGTTTTCTCAAAACCTCCTTGTAAAATAGGGGTGCGTCTTATGCGGAGGTGCGTCTTATGCGCCGGCAAATACGGTATATATATATATATATATATATATATAATATATATATATAATATATATATATATATATATATATATATATATATATATATATATATATATATATATACACACACAAACCTTGATTTCCCGGACCTCCATTTCCCGGATACGAATTTGCCGGACAAAATCCGAGGTCCGGGGATATGTCAGAATCCCAGACATTTTTTTTTTATTTTTTTTTTTTTTTTTTTCTTTTTTTTTTTCCCCCATTGAAATGCCTGGTCCTGTTCGTAAATTAACAAAGTTGTCCGGCGGTCCGAGCGTCTCCTGTCATCCCTGGTCAGTGTCCGTGCCTCCCGCCAGGTGGCAGCATGCTCAGCGGTCGTATTGTTTACATTTGGGCACACGACACTCACTGTTCACCTGCACGGCCTCCGTCAGTTCCCTGACTCCCACTGCCCCTGTACAGGAACATCTCTGAGACTATTCAACAACTTTCTGCTGCCTCCCGCCAGGTGGCAGCATCCTCAGCAGTCGTATATGTTTACATTTGGACACACGACACTCACAGTTCACCTGCACAGCCTCCGTCAGTCCCCTGACCCCACTGCCCCTGGTACAGGAATGTTTCTTGAGACTATTGAACACTTTCTGCTGCCTCCCGCCAGGGTGGCAGCATGCTCAGCGGTCGTATTGTTTACATTGGGCACACGACCTCACGGTTCACCTGCACAGCCTCCATTAGTCCCCTGACCCCACTGCCCTGGTGCAGGAACGTCTCTTGAGACTATTGAATACTTTCTGCTGCCTCCCGTCAGGTGGCAGCATGCTCAGCGGACGTAAAAGTCCGCGGCGGGGTAGTTGATATTGGTGGTTGCCGGACAGTAAATACTAGAGTAGGATAAGCGTCCGGGGGTGGGTAATAGCATCGTTTTTTTTCGTTTTTTTTTTCTCTTCTCTTCTGTTTAGAGGATAATTCCTGGACTGTTGCGATTCCCGGACTTTTGCGGTTTCCCGGACCAGTGCTCCCCCCTATTAGTCCGGGAAAAACGAGGTTTGTGTGTATTGTATATATACAGTAAACCCTCTCCAATTCGAACTAATAGACTATAACAGTGAGCTTGATTTGCCATCTGGTGGCTGTCTGGGAACCTCCCGTCAGCTCAGGACGTCGGGTCTCGGGGTGTCAGGCTTGACTTATTTTCCATTATTCCCTACCAAACCAGCTACAATTAAGTGTTGTCATGATCAACATAGGTTTATGCAAAATGAAAATACACACAACCCTCGTTTTCCCGGACTATTAGCGGGGAGCACTGGTCCGGGAACCGCAAACGTCCGGGAATCGCAACAGTCTAAGGCCATTACCCACCCCCGGACGTTTATCCTACTTTAGTATTTACTGTCCGGCAACCACCAATATCAACTACCCCGCCGCGGACTTTTACGTCACTTTGTTGTTGTTTTTAGGCCTACAAGGATCCCTTGGGGAACAAGCAACAGGAAGGACCACTACTGAACGCAACAGTGGTGTCACTCTGGGGATTTCTAAGGTAAGGTCTTCAGTGCTTGAGGCACTTTATGTGTCAGAGGTGATGTGAAGAAGATGTGGAGGCTTGCTGACGAAGTGGATGGCACAGAAGAGATGGAAGATGCTGCAGAAAACTCCGACAATTTGAACAATGTGCAGACAATTTGAACTTCAGTTTGGATTATGGAAAGTATAGTGGTTCCTCACATTTGGCGATTTAATTAATCTTGCCAAACCATCGCCAAACGTGAATAGTACTTTCAATGGGAAAATTATCCATTAGTCTTTGATGAGGCCCGAGTTCACCCTTTTGACCTCCATTTTCGTACTTTAGCTGCTTAAAAGCAAAGACATTACATGAAACATTAACAGCAATACAAAAGACAATAGATAATAGATAACAGATGTTATTTACCATGAATTATTTAGAGTTAGGCCTGGTGAGACGAGTGAGTGTGGTGGTTGTGTAGGCGGTGGTGGTTGTGGCTGTGTTTACCTTTCCTCCACTCTCGTTTCTCCGCTTTTTTGCCCTTGTCCTAATCGTCACCTGGATTCCTCAAACCAATACCACCCACCACCAGTACTTAATCTTATAGATGCCATAGTCTTAGCGCAAAATGCCAAAGGTACTGTCACTTGGAGCAAAAAACAGTGCAGTCGTCAAGATGGCTGCCGGGAAGATAACAAACACCAACATGGTCGCTTGCGGGCGGTGCATTCTGGGCTGACGTCAGCGCGCGTCTCGCCAAAAGTGAATTTGAAATGCCAAATTGGGATTCTGGTACCATATCCAACCTATCGCCAATACTGTGTTTCACCAAACTGAAACTCGCCAAACACGAGGGACCACTGTAGTTGAAAAATTTGAACTGGGCCTGAAATAGGTTGTATTATCCAAAGTTCTAATTATACGGGTTTGAATTAGAGAGGGTTTACTGTATGTGCAGGCTATTTACCTAGTTGTATTTACCTAGTTGTAACATACAGGAAAAGAGCTATGCTCGTACTGTCCCGTCTCCAAATCTACTATTATCCAGTTTGCCTTTGAAGTCCTGAATACTTCTTGTATTAATCACTTTTGCATCAAGGTTGTTCCAGGCTTCTATGCTTCTATACGGGAAGCTGTATTTTTTTATATCTCTCTTGCATGTTGTCCTTTTCAATTTCTTCTCATGACCTCTTGTACTTCTGTCGTCCCACACAAACTGATCTTCTCTTATCAATTTTTTCCAGACCCATTGATGCTCTATGTACACTGCTATAAAATCTCCCCTTTCTCTTCTTTTCTCAAGTGTTGGGAGTTTCAGTCTTGAAAGTCTTTCCTCATATGGTAAATCTCTCAGGCTTGGAGCCATTTTTGTGGCTGCTCTTTGGATTCTCTCAATCTTCCTTATATCCTTCTTTTTATGTGGTGACCAAATCACTGCCGCATATTCCAACCTTGGTCGAATCAGAGATGTTATCAATTTCTTGATCATCTATTCATCCAGATATTTGAATGCCATTCTTATATTTCTCAGCAACTGATATGTATATCCTGTCATCTTGTTTATATGCTTCTCTGGTGACAAATTGTCCTTAATCCATACTCCCAGATCTTTTTCGACCTTTGTTTTGATTATCCATTCATTTCCCATCGAATACTTTCCTCTCTGTCTCTTTTTGCTACTGCCCATTTCCATCACTTTACACTTTTGGCATTAATCCATTTTCCATAGTGACTCCATCTGAAAATTTTATCTAGATCCTTTTGTAAATCCTCACAGTCCTCTTTACTTTCTACTTTTCTTAGTAATTTAGCATCATCAGCGAATAAACTCATATAACTGTTTACTCCTTCTGTCATATCACTTACATAGACCAAGAACATCACTGGGGCCAATACTGATCCTTGAGGAACTCCACTTATCACACTGCACCATTCTGACTTTTGATCTTTTATTACTGTTCTCATCTCTCTGTTGCTCAAAAAGTCTTCCATCCACTTCAGCAAACCACCCTTCAATCCACTTGTATGTTCCTAATAATCCTATGTAGGTTAGGCTATGCATACGTATGTTTAACATGGAATTTTATCTGTAACATCAAACAGGGCCACTATTATGTCTCAGAATTACTGTATGAAGAAATCTTATGAATCTTAGAGACTGTTGTCTAGTGATTTGCAGTCAATATGTGCCTCTCACCTACGGTATGACAAGAGACTTTGCTGAATTCACTCCATTCTGCTCCTCAAATATCTACCTACCTTTACCTACACAATGAAAAGTGCACTTTTACAACTTGATTGAAGAGGATAGGATGTATCTGAGGTGGCCATAGCAGGATATGTATACTGTCAGCAAGTGATGCTCATCAGTTAGGAATGGAGAGCATCATTTTCTTTCAAGCGGGACGTCCTCAATCTAGTAAGTGCTCTCTCTGCACATCCACTAAAAATTAAGTTATCCCATCTTGATTTCTGCAGATATGACATTACTGTACTTGATGAAATATATATAGACTGCAAGCTTAATAGGTAGCAAGGTACGTACTTCAATCATGTCTCCCCAGAACCAGAAACTCGTCCATTAATGCTCTACTAAAAAGCTTTTCTGATGTGCCAAGTAAACATATTCTTCTGTAGCACAATCTCCCTTGTTACCTTTGTCTTTGTGCAGTAGTACAATATAGGCCTCCGCCAATCTCTCCGTATCAATATCATTTGGCCGACCCTCTTAGGAGCTTCTTACTGTATGCTTTTTGGGACTGGTATTCAGTTCAAGGTTGAAGTGACAAGCTGCACATAACTGCAGCGCAGCTTAGTAAGCTGCTGTCAGGTAATGAAGACTGACCAATGTTCACATGGAACTTTGTCTCTCAAAATATTAATGAGGATAATGCTGATACCATATCAAAACCTTTTTTAATGATTAGGACAGTGATGCCGATAGAGATGATTTGATTATTTTAATGAAACATGAGTTTATAGCAACAAGCATGCCACTTACCTTTGAAGAAAGATGTTTCTCACAAACACCACATTCATATGTCGTAAGATGCTGATGCTTATCTTTGATGTGAGCCATGAGATTCCTTAGTTGGACATAATACCTGCAAAATTCACTTGTGTTAATTCTCTTCATGAAATAACAAATGAAATCAACATAAATATTCTGAAAGTATTCATGATTACTTGGCATCAGGATGTGGCATTGTGGCAGGCTCATTACACTAATGGAGTCAGCCTGGGTGATTAACCATATAGCCAACCCTAAGGTACGGAGCATAGAGTGCGTGTCTCATTCCCTGTGTGTTGTAGGAGGCAACGGGCCGATCTTTAAAATTTTGTATTACTACACCCAAACAGTAATCACGAGGCTAGGGGCAGGTTCCCCCAACAACGCAATCGGATTGTATAAACACCCTAATTAAACCTGTGCATGGTATTTAGCATTTAGTATTAGTTTACCGCTCAGCTGTTTTTTCATGGGTTGGCAGCTCTGACCGATGTAAACAGCTCGGCGTGCTGGATTTGAGAACATGACTACGGCATATCCCAAGCAGCAAATAGGCTCCAATGACCCTCAAATAAAGGAAACATTGCTGAAACTTGTTATTTAAAGGACATTGATACAGGAACATGAAAGGTAAGCTGGCAAAGCTGCTATGAATTTGGTGTGGCTGCAATTCGCACATAGGCGGAGGCAAGACACGCCGTGGCCCAAGTTAGCACAGCAGCACTGGCCTTAACAAGAGGAATAGATATATTTATGAAGAAATAATACATCACATACTATAGTGAACGGGGTAAAAATTTGTATTGTGACTGGGGCTAGATTTTCAGACAAGTTAAATATTATTTTTTTTAATATTTGATGCTTTACCAAATTAAGATAACTTTTTCTGTGTAAAAATCTAAAAAGTGTGCTTTTTGCAATTCGAAAGTGATGACAAATTTTTTTAAATACACTTTTTTGATGTTTTCACTGGATAAAACACGATCTCTATTTAAATAGAAAAAGCATTAAAAAATAACCTACTCAAACCATCAAACTAATCTAACCAAACTTAACCTAACCTAACTTAAGACATTAAATGTTGGCATAACATTTCATTTTTACTTTTCACACGTTCCAGACCCAGTCATGTTATACATATTAGCCATGAATGGTATCATAGATGTCAAACTAAGCTCTGTGTATTGCTTTCATTGGCTTCATAAACTCACTAGTGTTTAGTTGTTGAGGTTGGGTACCACACCCCAGCGATTCCAGTACTATTTTGCTATAGTCTATTCACTTAAGCTGGATTCTTGGGAGCTGCTCGCTGCCTACCCGAGTTTGTAAGGACGTCGCTGATTGGCTGATGTACCCGGGTTGGGTGGCGATGGTGGTGGTATTTTGCCTCGCCGCGACCAAACACCCATGAGTTGCTTAAAAAAATATTCATATTTCTTTGTTTTACTCACCTCTTACACAAGATAGGCCTATTGTGTTTGCATCAGTGAATCAGGCAGTGATTGTTCAACAATAACACGCCATTCATAACTCAATAGGGTAAAAAATAAAGTCATGACTGATTATCACAAGAGTAGGCGGCTTTTCAGGTTTTCAGTGCATTAAAATGTTGTACTCCTACCCGATATTACCAAACTACCAGATGATATTTAGGAATACTGAACCTACCATCGTGTTTATGATACATTGATGCATATCATGAGTATAAAATAATTACAGTAAGACTACACCAATATTAAGATAATTGAAGGAAAGTAAAATAGTGTATAAACATTTTGTTTTGCTTTTTTTGCTTCAACTCGCTGTAACTCCATCAGTTTTGCTCGCATTACATTTTCAATCACTGTCTCAAAATCCTCACTTTTACAATTCCTTTGGTATGTAGCACGTAACAATAAGGAAAAAAATAGGTGGTCTAAATAGCTAACAAAGTAAAACTGCAAACTGGTGCCGTGATGAGTGGAGCCTCTGATAGCTCTCATGAGAACTCATCTTTCCTGCAGGGAGCAATTGCTCCGTCACGGCGCCAGTTTGCAGTTTTACTTTCTTAGTCATTTTGACCACCTACTTTTTTCCTTATTGTTACGTGCTACATACCAAACGAATTGGAAAAGTGTGAGGATTTTGAGACAGTGATTGAAAATGTAATGCGAGCAAAACTGATGGAGTTACAGTGAATTGAAGCAAAAAAAGCAAAACAAAATGTTTATACACTATTTTACTTTCCTTCAATTATCTTAATATTGGTGTAGTCTTACTGTAATTATTTTATACTCATGATATGCATCAATGTATCATGAACAAGATGGTAGGTTCAGTATTCCTAAATATCATCTGGTAGTTTGGTAATATCGGGTAGGAGTACAACATTTTAATGCACTGAAAACCTGAAAAGCCGCCTACTCTTGCAATACTCAGTCATTACTTTATTTTTTACCCCATTGAGTTATGAATGGTGTATTATTGTTGAACAATCACTGCCTGATTCACAGATACAAACAAAATAGGCCTATCTTGTGTAAGAGGTGAGTAAAACAAAGAAATATGAATATTTTTCTGAGGCAACGCAAGGGTGTTTGGTAGCGGCGAGGCAAAATACCACCACCATCACCACCCAGCCCGGGTGCATCAGCCAATCAGCGACGTCCTTACAAACTCGGGTAGGCAGCGAGCAGCTCCCAAGAATCCAGCTTAAGTGAATAAACTATAGTATTTACCCTGTAAATACTAATACTAAGCCCCTAAAACTGTTTAAAAAATCCAAAAGTTGCCTAGACCAAGACATTAGTATTATTAATCACAAACCACATGTTTAAAAAATCGACCCAACATCTTGACTCATTTTCATTTTGGAGAAATTTCCATTTTTGGAGATTTCAATGTTCACCACCAGCTTTGGCTATCATCTTCTTTCACTGACCAATCTGATGAACAAGCCTTTAACTTTGCTATCCTTCATGACCTAGAGCAGCTGGTGGCACCCTATAAATATTCCTGACTGCCATGGCGACACACCCAATATTCTTGACCTTTTCCTTACCTCTAACCCTTCAGCTTACTCTGTTAAACTATTCTCTCCATTGGGCTCCTGATCACAATCTTATTTATGTAACCTGTCCTATTGCTCCGGTGCCGCCTCGGGACCCACCTAAGTCGAGGTGCTTCTGGCATTACACTTCATCAGGGTGGGAGCTAAGACAGTACAACTCTGATTTTGCATGGAATTATTATTGCTTTCGTGTCAGAGACCCATAGAGATCAGAGATCTTTGTGCAGAGCACATAACTGAGGTCATTGTCTCTGGCATGGAGGCATACCTTCCACACACTTGCACTAACCCTAAAGCCCATATATATTGGTTTTACTCAGCTTGTTTTCACGCTGTCCAAGATAGAGAGATGGCTCACAGACTGTACCGTAGCTGTGACGATAACAAGCAGTGTTATCGTCACTAGTGGCAGTCGTTGCATCATCATAATTAGCATAAGTGCTAATTATGTTGGAATTTACTTGTGGTTATGGGTACCTAGTGTTTTGCTCCAACCCTAACCACATTGTTACAATAGCCATCCATCTCTTAAAACTTATGCCCTTTATATCTCTGTCTGTAATCATGCCAAATATATTCTTCAACTTGACAAAAACTCCATCAATAAAAAAATGTCAAAATTTTACTAGTTCCAACTCTTCTCATGACTTCTGGCACGTAGCCAAAAACATCTCAAACAATTATCTTTTTATATCTTTTCCTTCTTTGCTTTACCCAGATAGTTCCACAGCTGTGCTTCTAAAGCTAAACTCTTCGTTCAAACCTTATCTTATAATTCCACTCTGGATGATGCAGGGTTTGATCCTCCTTCTCTTCCACCCTCTAACTATATGAGGTAATCAGAATAGAAAGGGCGAACTTGCCACCAAAAGAAAACGGGATTTTAGGTACCGCCAAAATCGCACTCCTTTCTTTTATCCGCTGATGAGTTCGCCTCTTTGTTATTGAAAAGTATTGGAATTGGTATTGAAAACACTGAAGAAATGCTTATTTATTCCAGTGCCAGGTGTACGGCTCATAAGAGGCACTTTTTCCGCCAGAAAAAATACCATGAAAAATACTAATGGTCTTCCAAGACGAATGTTGTAGTACTTCCTCAGTACTTACCTGTTACAAGTATTTCAAATACCATAAGAAATTCAAATCAACTATATAATCTGTCCTCATGCGGTTATGTTTACATTCCGCCTTTTGGCGGCAGATTGCCGCGATTGCTGCTAACAGTGCCAGATTGCCGCAATTGCCGCCAACAGCGCCAGATTGCCGCGATTGCCGCGATTGCCGCCAACAGCGCCATCTATCGTCTGCTAGTGTTAATGTATCATTTACCACCAGGCTGAGCTTGTAACACATACCACAAGCTCTTTTCAGTCCTGGAAATTCTCATCAATGGCGAATTCTTCAAAACTATTTACTAATACAGTAAACCCTTCATACTCGCGGGTTTCAGGCTCGCGGATTTGATTACTCGCGGGGTTTCAACCCTTTTTTTTTTTTTTTTTTTTTTTTTTTTTTTTTTCTCCCTCCCAATTGCTTGCTCTCTACAGGGGCCTTATCCGCCCATGTATGGAGTATGTCTCACATGTTTGGGGAGGATCCACTCATACAGCTCTTCTAAACAGGGTTGAGTCAAAAGCTTTTCGTCTCAACTCCTCTCCTCTGACTGACTGTCTTCAATCTTTAAATCACCACCGTAATGTTGCTTCTCTTGCTTTCTTCTACCGTTATTTTCATGCTCACTGCTCTTCTGAACTTGCTAACTGCATGCCTCCCCCACTCCCACGGCCTCGCTGCACAAGACTTTCTACTCATTCTCATCCCTATTCTGTCCATCTTCCTAATGCAAAAGTTAATCAGTATCTTTACTCTTTCATCCCTTTCACTGGTAAACTCTGGAACTCTCTTCCTGTTTCTATTTTTCCACTTTCCCATTACTTAAATCTTTTCAAAAGAAGAGTAACAAGACACCTCCCGAACTAAATTGGCTCACCCGTTTTTATTTTATTCTCTTACTGTCTTCTTTATAGGGACTGGCAACTAAGCGGGCTTTGTGTTACCCATTTTTGTTGTGCTCTTGGCCAGTTCCTTGTGATGTAAAAAAAAAAAGAAGAATAAAAAAAAAAAAAAAAAAAAAAAAAAAAAAAAAAACTATGGGGTAAATGAATGACTAATGTCATGCTCGCGGATTTACGATACTCGCGCGTGTCTCTGTTCCCTAACCCCCGCGAGCATGAAGGGTTTATTGTACTATCGCACACAAGCTAAATGTTATACGATACTACGAAGAACATGGGAACAGAGCAACAGAAAGACACTTCGGATAACCAGCGGGAGAGGCGGTGGCCGAGTGGTTAGCGTCTTGGAGTGGTGAGCTCAATGTCCCGAGTTCTAATCCTGCCGGGGCAACTCTTTGGGTACTCCGTAGTGTAGGGGTAGCACGCTCGGCTCACAACCAAGAAGTCTCGGGTTCGATCCCCGGGCGGAGCAGAAATAGATGGGCTGTTTCCTTAAAAAAGCCTTACCTCCAGGGCTCGGATGGTAGGCCCTGGAGGTTTACTCAAGGGCTGTGATGGTTGGCCCTCGCCCGTGGTGGCGCAGGCAGGATTTTTATAGTGACGCCTGTGATTAGAGGCTCATGCCGCCCCCGTGTCCTCCAATGCACTCGCAATCGAAGGTAGAGTTAATGGGCATGGAATGTGGGTGTTCTTAGGCCACTCAACGGTGCTGAAAGATTTAAAGTGGATTTATGGTTCTCACTCGGGATTGAACTTGGGTCACCGAGAACACCACTCGGAGATGCGAACCACTCTGCTACCGCCTCCCCGATGGTATACTTGACCAGTCTGTATTATTACACACTAATTGTCAGCTGTGCTGTATTGCTTGATTGTACTGTAGAGCTGTGCTCTATTGCTTGATGTGCTAAGGAATGCTATATTGTTCATACAGGTTAACTGCAGTAAAGCGAGTTAACGACTGGGCAGTTTGTGATTATCCTGAGCTCCCGAATCGCAATGGCGATAACAACCACAATGTTGCTTCTCTTGCTATCTTTTACTGTGGTTTTCATACTCACTGCTCTTCTGAACTTGCAAACAACATGCCTTTCCCCCTCCCGCAGCCTGCTGCACTAGACTTTCTACTCATTCTCATCCCTATTCTGTCCATCTTACTAATGCAAGAGTTTGCCAGTATCTTCACTCTTACATCCCTTTCACTTGTAAACTCAGGAACTTTCTTCCTGTTTCTATTATTCCACCTTCCTATGACTTAAATTATTTTGAGAGAAGTGTCATGACACCTCGAACTAAATTTATCCAGCCCCCTTTCTATATTCTTCTACTGTCTTTTTATGGGGAAGAATTCCCCATTCTTAATGGGAAATGGCAGCTAACAGACTTTTTGTTACTTCATTTTTTTTTGCCCTTGGCCAGCCCTTTTAGATGTAAAAAAACAAGATTGTTTTTATTATATGAATGATGCAATATTAGTGAGAAAACCAAGGAAGACTTGGGATGAGGTCCTGAGGAAGAGCCTTGAAAGCTAAGGAACTGACACTCGAGTAGCATAAACTCCTGAAACTGGCAAGCTTCCATCAGTGACAAAGGCTGACCCATATAGCTATAAGACCTGGCTCTCAAAACAACAATTACAATAATGATAATTTCTTTATGGGGAATGGCCGGTTAGTTGGGGGTGTAAGGGGTGTGAAAAAATCACTTTCTGTGGAAAAGGTTTCAGGCACCGCTACACCATCTGGCATCACCATCACTCAGTGTCCCGGGGTCGACAGGCTCAAGGGCTAATGCGACGGAGATGAGGCCACACGCAGCATAGCGTAAATTTTGATGAAATGCTTCAAAACATAGCTCTACTTGGCAACTAGACTCCCTGTTGGTCTTGGGCGAGAAAGTGGTGGGCAGTGAGCGACAGTGATTGTGTGGGCTCGAAAGAGAGAGCAAGGGTGTCTTTCCAACTCCTGCTTCTCATTAATAACTCTCCACCTGCTGTTTTACACGCTGCCGGCATACAAAAATGGCTAAATTATCAAGAGGGAAGAGGCACCTTTCTGTTGCAGTAAAGAGGAGGAAAAGCATAGAGAACAAGAGGGGGATAATACAAGAAATGAGAAGTGAGCAGTCTAGTGTCGGTCAGGGAGCTCCCGCAGGACCCTCTCCGCCTACATCCCATACCTCTGCTGCCCACCAGGACATTCCAATGTCCTGAGAATCAGTCTCTCCTTTTCCTTCTACTTCTCAGGAGCATGATGTATCAAGATATGATATATGATCAACATTATTAGAAGGAACAGAAAAGGAACCTGACAGCAAAAATGAAATGATTATCATCTGCAAGCGGCGAGTGAAAAACTTTTTTCTTTGCGCTGTCCCTGCGAGAATGGGAGCACTTGTATCTCATATCAACCAGATGGATTGGAAACAATAAAACTGGAATGCACCCTCGCGAAACAGATAATACCCGAAAGGAGGGGACCAGGAGCCAGAAATAACAAAACTTTCTGACCTTCAGCGAGTCCTGCATGATCGTAATAAGGAAAACATGTAAATACTTATTTTGATATGAAAAGAGGATAGAAAAACGCATCTAATGATATATAAAAACCGATCTTATAGATCGGCAAAGCAGTCTTGAAAAGTATTAAAAACTTTAACAGGCCATTTCTCAAAACATGATTCCTTCACCTTTTGAAATCTCCTCAGCCATTTATGCATCAATTTCAATTAAACAAAATCTCAGCACAAGCAGAAGGCCAGTATTTTAATGTAATAAAGTGATATGCTAAATTCTTTAACACAAAAAATATTTTTAAAAAATTCAATTTTCTTCAAACAATTTGACTTTCAAAGAAATGATTTTTTGACAATGACACCCGATATTGAGAGAAAAATCACATTATTTCACCAAAGACCATAGTATGACCTTTCCTGCATGTGAAGCACATGACTGTACAATAAAAACTAGAGGAGATAGATTTCAAAAATCTGGTGGGGAGTGAGGGTAGTTGGGGTTTCGAAATTTCCTTACAAAAAAAATAGTCATAATGTTATTCGTTACAGCTGTTCTAATAAAAATAAATTATTATTTGCAAATTTAATTTCCATTCCTTGTGACACCTGCTTACTTATTACACTTGACACAGCTAAATGAACGAACTGGCAACTCAAGGCCCTGTACTGAGCATAAGCAAAGGTTTAGCGTGAGAATAAAGCGCAGAATTTTTGAAACACCGTAGTGGATTCTGGAAGGCACGTCGCAGTCCAACGGACAGACCTTCCAGGAGATCCATCGCAGCTAAGGGGTTAATGCAAGTGTCCTTCTCCCAAACACGCAGCTAAGGGGTTAATGCAAGTGTCCTTCTCCCAAACACGCAGCTAAGGGGTTAATGCAAGTGTCCTCCCAAACACGCAGCTAAGGGGTTAATGCAAGTGTCCTTCTCCCAAACACGCAGCTAAGGGGTTAATGCAAGTGTCCTTCTCACAAACACAGCTAAGGGTTAATGCAAGTGTCCTTCTCCCAAACACAGCTAAGGGGTTAATGCAAGTGTCCTTCTCCCAAACACGCAGCTAAGGGGTTAATGCAAGTGTCCTTCTCCCAAACACGCAGCTAAGGGGTTAATGCAAGTGTACTTCTCCCAAACACGCAGCTAAGGGGTTAATGCAAGTGTCCTTCTCACAAACACAGCTAAGGGTTAATGCAAGTGTCCTTCTCCCAAACACAGCTAAGGGGTTAATGCAAGTGTCCTTCTCCCAAACACGCAGCTAAGGGGTTAATGCAAGTGTCCTCCCAAACACGCAGCTAAGGGGTTAATGCAAGTGTCCTTCTCCCAAACACAGCTAAGGGGTTAATGCAAGTGTCCTTCTCCCAAACACGCAGCTAAGGGTTAATGCAAGTGTCCTTCTCCCAAACACAGCTAAGGGGTTAATGCAAGTGTCCTTCTCCCAAACACAGCTAAGGGGTTAATGCAAGTGTCCTTCTCCCAAACACAGCTAAGGGGTTAATGCAAGTGTCCTTCTCCCAAACACAGCTAAGGGGTTAATGCAAGTGTCCTCCCAAACACGCAGCTAAGGGGTTAATGCAAGTGTCCTCTCAAACACACAGCTAAGGGGTTAATGCAAGTGTCCTTCTCCCAAACACGCAGCTAAGGGGTTAATGCAAGTGTCCTTCTCCCAAACACAGCTAAGGGGTTAATGCAAGTGTCCTTCTCCCAAACACGCAGCTAAGGGGTTAATGCAAGTGTCCTTCTCCCAAACACAGCTAAGGGGTTAATGCAAGTGTCCTTCTCCCAAACACAGCTAAGGGGTTAATGCAAGTGTCCTTCTCCCAAACACACAGCTAAGGGGTTAATGCAAGTGTCCTTCTCCCAAACACGCAGCTAAGGGGTTAATGCAAGTGTCCTTCTCCCAAACACAGCTAAGGGGTTAATGCAAGTGTCCTTCTCCCAAACACAGCTAAGGGGTTAATGCAAGTGTCCTTCTCCCAAACACAGCTAAGGGGTTAATGCAAGTGTCCTCCCAAACACGCAGCTAAGGGGTTAATGCAAGTGTCCTCTCAAACACACAGCTAAGGGGTTAATGCAAGTGTCCTTCTCCCAAACACACAGCTAAGGGTTAATGCAAGTGTCCTTCTCCCAAACACACAGCTAAGGGGTTAATGCAAGTGTCCTCCCAAACACGCAGCTAAGGGGTTAATGCAAGTGTCCTCCCAAACACAGCTAAGGGGTTAATGCAAGTGTCCTTCTCCCAAACACAGCTAAGGGGTTAATGCAAGTGTCCTTCTCACAAACACAGCTAAGGGGTTAATGCAAGTGTCCTTCTCCCAAACACAGCTAAGGGGTTAATGCAAGTGTCCTTCTCCCAAACACAGCTAAGGGGTTAATGCAAGTGTCCTCCCAAACACAGCTAAGGGGTTAATGCAAGTGTCCTTCTCCCAAACACAGCTAAGGGGTTAATGCAAGTGTCCTTCTCACAAACACAGCTAAGGGGTTAATGCAAGTGTCCTCCCAAACACAGCTAAGGGGTTAATGCAAGTGTCCTCCCAAACACAGCTAAGGGGTTAATGCAAGTGTCCTCCCAAACACAGCTAAGGGGTTAATGCAAGTGTCCTCCCAAACACACAGCTAAGGGGTTAATGCAAGTGTCCTTCTCCCGAACACAGCTAAGGGGTTAATGCAAGTGTCCTTCTCCCAAACACGCAGCTAAGGGGTTAATGCAAGTGTCCTCCCAAACACGCAGCTAAGGGGTTAATGCAAGTGTCCTTCTCCCAAACACGCAGCTAAGGGGTTAATGCAAGTGTCCTTCTCCCAAACACACAGCTAAGGGGTTAATGCAAGTGTCCTCACAAACACAGCTAAGGGGTTAATGCAAGTGTCCTCACAAACACAGCTAAGGGGTTAATGCAAGTGTCCTCACAAACACGTGGGGCGGCATTAACAAAAAGCACTTTACTGGAAAGAATCTAAAACAATTTATTAACCTGAACTTTCAAACAGCCTAACATATCAATCATAATGGAACCTAAATTCTACACAAATGATGATAATGATTAATATTTTCCTTTCCAATATTTTCACTGTTTTTGTTTTTGTTTGATATCGTACTCTCAGTACAGGGCATGAGGTTACAGTAAAGATATTGGTAAAGCAATCAAATACACAGTCTCATGGGGTTACATTACTTGTTACAAGCTGGATATGTGCAGAAATATGCCTCCACACTGCTCCTATGAGTGAGCCGGTGCCTTTTTAAGCTGCGCAGCTGTTTGTATGGTCTGCCACAGATGTCACACACTGCAAAAATTCCCACCAGTTAGTGTATGGGTACTGTATAAACACTCTATCTAACATCTGTAAGCTGAGTTACATGTTTGCATACGACTGGATGGAATGAGGCTTTAGTGATCCAAGTATTGATTTAAAAATAAGTTCTCAATTAATAACTTTTGCCTAACTTACAACTAGTTTGTATGATTGAAAATCATACAAACATGAAATTATATGAAATTGAAACAAATGAAATATATGAAACATGAAATTGTAATGTATTTAGCTATTCCCACAAGTAAATTTCTCATAATATCCTGCATGCCATATTCCTCTTTCATACTGCTACAATTATGGCATTTACTAGATTTATTTTATCATCACAATTTGTGGCACAGTATCAAGGGTAACCAATGCTTGAAATATTTAACTCTCCTACTTAGTCCCGACATGTGACAAGACAACATTCTTTTACGTGAATTTTTCATTTACATATCTACATTTGTAGTAATTAATATCTGTTGGATGGGGCATAAAAAAAAAAAATCTTAATGCATCTCTTGATCAGTCTTTTTTTTTTTTTTTTTTTTTTTTTTTTGGCCTATAGCGCCTGTACGCAGTGACCTCCAGGACTCGGATGGCAGTGGCACTGGAGGCTCACTTGAGGGCTGTGATGGTTGGCCCTCGTCCGTGGTGGCGCAGGCAGGATTTTTATAGTGACTCCTGTGATTAGATGCTTAAGCCGCCCCCTTGTGTCCTCCGATGCACTTGCAATCAATCGAAGGTAGAGCTAATGGGCAGGGCATGTGGGTGTTATTAGGCCACTCAACGGTGCAGAAATATTTTAAATGGATTTATGGGTCTCACTCGGGATCGAACTCGGGTCTTCGAGAACGCCACTCGGTGACGCTAACCACTCTGCTACCGCCTCCCCAAAGAGCCCCTACCGTGTTGGTAGAGCTCTCAGGATTAGAATGGCTACGTCGATGGAGGGTGTTTTGGTTGCTGGGAGTGGAAGGGAAGAGGAGGCAGAGAGTGAGGGGGGCGCTGTGTGCTACTGCTGGGATGGAGAGTGGTAGTGTGGTAGTGGAAGAGAGCGGAGTGGGCGTGGTGCCCGGTTGGGCACCACATGAGTGAGAGAATGGTGGAGGCAGAGTGCAAAGGGGGTTGTGGTGGAGTACTTAAGGCTATTCTTGAGGCGATAGAAGACCTGAAAATGTGTTTTCTTAGCGAAGTAAACGAGTTGAAAAGTGTTGTGAAGAAACAGGAGTCGGAGATTCGATCTCTTAAGTGTGGGGGTGTCGGTCCAAGTGGAGTGGGTGGAGGGGCACATGCAAGAGATGTACCGGAGGGTGGCATGCTTGGTGGTAATATTAAGGGTGGCATGCCTAGTAAGTCACCCGGGAATGGGAGATGGAAGGTGGTTGATTATGAAGGGGGGCATCCAAAGCAGAGGAAGGTAAACAATGACCATGTTGTGTGCATGAATTCATTTCAGGTACTCTCGGGGCTGCAAGTGGAAGAAGAGGAGGTAAAGGATAAAAAGGTAGACGATACATCCCTACCCGAAGGTAAAATCTTGGTTGTTGGGGACAGTCAGATTAGGTACCTAGACAACAGGTTTTGTGACAGAGATGGGATGCGTAGGAAGCGGGTGTGTTTCCCAGGGAAGGGGATAGGCTATGTTAGTGATAAGATAGATGAGTGCATGGCCGACCAAGGGAACAAGCCCATCGATTGCCTGAGCGCGGGAGGGAACGACGTTGATTGTTTAAGGAGTGAGGAACTGATATGGCGGTTCAAGGAGGCTGTAGGTAAGGTTAGGGACAGGGGTGGGGTCCCTGTGGTGTGTGGTGTCCTTCCAAGACGCTTTGTTGACGACTTGTGGTACTCCAGGGCTATTGCCCTGAATTGCCGGCTGGCATTTCATTGCAAAGCCAATGGTTGGGCCTTTGGCGACAACTGGGGCGTACCTCTTTTTCAGGCATAACCACCTCTACCACAGGGTTGGGGTGCACCTCTCAAGGAAAGGAGTTCAAATCTTGTCTGAATCCCTTGAAAGGGAGGTAGGTACCTTGCAGGCTTTTTTAAGATAGAGAGCCAGGGATTAGACACTGGGGTCAGAGTAAAGGAAATCAGTGACATTAGGAATAGTTTTAGAAGGCAGGGAACTAAAGTGATTCGTAAGAAAAGAGAGAGGAGGGGTTAGTTAAAGATATAGGGAAGATAGACAAGATGAAGAGGAGTAGCTTACAGGTTTACTATACAAACAGTAAGAGCATTTTAAAAATAATATTTACTGAGAGGAATAACTAGTGTAGAGGACTTTGATATAATATCAAGTATAGACGTCCAGCCTCTGGTCCCTTTGCTTTTGGCTCAGTTCTTGCGGATTAACGATTAACGGCTTAGCCAATTAACTCATTACGTGAATTACTCATTAAGGGCTTGTTCTATGCAAAAAGTTTGTTTAACAGACCCCCATTGATTTTGACAGCACTACTTGGATGTCGAATGTCAGCTCAATCCGATAATAATTAGGAGTAGTTTACGCTAATTACTCATTAAGGGTTTGTTTTACGCAAAAAAATTCTTCCGACGACCCCCATTGATTTTGACAGCACTACTTGCATATCAAATTTCAGCTGAATCCGACAATAATTAGGAGTAGTTATACACTTTTTGGCGGAAACTTGGTTCCACGGGTCTTATGGTAAGCGACAGCGAGAGAAGCTCGCTGTCAATAATTAACTGAAACATGGTTAGACATGTCGGCAAAGGTATTTGATCTGGAGGTTGAGATTGAGATAGCTGTGTATAAGTTATTTCACAAGGACAGGTTAGGCAGGCGAGGTGGTGGAGCTGCGCTTTATGCAAGAGATACATTGCAGTGTTTTGGGGAGGCGGTAGCAGAGTGGTTAGCGTCTCCGACTGGCGTTCTCGGTGACCCGAGTTCGATCCCCAAAGAACACCAAAAACCTTTCTGCACCGTCGAGTGGCCTAAGAACACCCATATGCCCTACCCATTAACTCTACCTTCGACTGCGAGTGCATCGGAGGACACATGGGGGCAGCATGAGCCTCTAATCACAGGCTTCACTATAAAAATCCTGCCTGCACCACCACGGGCGAGGACCAACCATCACAGCCCTCAAGTGAACCTCCAGAGCCTACCATCCGCGCCCTTGGGTCACCACTGCCTACAAGCGCTATAGGCACAAATGTGTATACATAAAAATTAAAAATAAATAAAAAAGTGTTAATAATGTTATAAAAACAGATGACAGCATAGAGTCTATATGGGTGGAGGTTACGGAGGGAACTGAGAAAATGGTTTTGAGTGTAGTGTATAGGCCTCCAAACTTAGGTAAAGAGGATTCAGCTCCTATATGGCAAGAAATAAGCAAGGCTTGCAGATATAATCGATTATGCATGGTAGGAGATTTTAATCTTAGGAATATAGACTGGGATTTAATTTTAGAAGACAATGACGCAGATTAATTGATAAATATAGTTCATGATAACTTTCTAAGGCAAGCAATCAAGGAGCCTACTATAGGAGATAATATTCTAGATTTACTACTAACAAACAAGGAACAGGATTTGTGAAATCAGGTTTTGCTTAAAATGGAGAGTAGGAAATAGAAGTGTTAATAAGCATAGAGTACCTGACTTCAGAAAGGCTAATTATGCATGATTAAGAAGAAACCTGGAGGGGATTAACTGGGGGTGTAGGATGGAGGGGAAGGAGTGGTCGGAGGTCAGTGCGGGGACAGGTATCAGTGAGGTCGGGGTGGATGAGGATTATACATTATTTGTTAGGAATTTAATTGCAGGACAGAAAAAGAATATTCCTTATAAGGCGATAAGGTCAAGGAAAACCGACCCCAAATGGATGACTGCGAATTTAAAACACAACATTGGAGTAAAAAGAAACATGTACTTAAGGGTCAAGGCAGGACAGGTGAGCAGAGAACAGTATAATGTTATGGCAAGAAAAGTGAAGATTAACAAGAGTAGCAAAGAACAATTATGAGATTAAGGTCGCTGGCCAGGCAAAGACCGACCCTACAGGATTTTTTCAGGTCTACGAGACAAAGAATAGGGA
Organism: Chionoecetes opilio; assembly: GCA_016584305.1. Taxonomy (NCBI): domain Eukaryota; kingdom Metazoa; phylum Arthropoda; class Malacostraca; order Decapoda; family Majidae; genus Chionoecetes; species Chionoecetes opilio. The sequence continues at coordinate 217,743 of JACEEZ010005071.1, forward strand.
TTTAGTGGGACCGTTAAGGATAGGGCAGGGTGAGGTTGTAAGTACGGATATGTTTAAAATTTTAAATGATTATTTTTTAAGTGTTTTTACTCAGGAGGATATACAGACGATACCTGATAGTGAACAGATGTTTAAAGGAAGCGATGATGAGAAACTCAAAGATATTGTGAAAACTAGGGAAATGGTAGAAGTTAATACAATAGATAGAACGAAGAATTTTAAGTCACCAGAACCAGGTGAAGTTTATCCCAGGGTATTACAAGAATGCAAAGAGGTTGTTAGTGAGTCGTTAATGCATATTTTTAGGAAATTGGTTGATATAGGCGAAGTCCCGTTAATGTGGAGGGAAGAAAATGTAGTCCCCATATTTAAGATGGGTGATAGAGGACTTATGTCAAATTATATCGACTAGTTAGTCTAACGTCAATGGTAGGTAAATTATTGGAATCTGTTATTGAAAAAAACATTGCAGAGCATTTAGAAAAACATAGTTTGGTCAATGATTCACAACATGGATTCACCAAGGGTAGGTCACGTCTCTCCAATTTATTGAGTTTTTATGGAAAGTTTGTGAGACAGCAGATAATGATAAGGATTATGATATAATATACCTGGACTTTAGTAAGGCATTCGATAAGGTACAATATGAGACTCTTAAATAAGGTTAAGGCTCACGGAATAGATGGGAAGGTTCTTCGTTGGATCAGAGCTAAGTGATAGGCAACAAAGGTTTACAATTAATGGTTCTAAATCTGAATGGGGGCAGGTGACAAGTGGGGTTCCACTAGTCTGTTTTGGGTCCATTACTATTTTTTATTTACATCAACGACTTTGATAGTGAGATTAGCAATGATATCAGCAAGTTTGCTGATGATACTAAGGTAAGTAGGATTATTGGATCACAGTCTGATGTAAATATATTGCAGGGAGAGTTAGATAAATTAAATGAGTGGGTAGTCAGGTGGCAGATGGAATTTAATATTGATAAGTGCAGCGTTATGAATGTTGGTAGAAAAAACCCTGGTAATAGATACACCATACGCAATGTATCGCTGCAAAGATCAGAAGGTGAGAAAGATCTGGGAGTGAGGGTGAGCTCAGACCTCCGACCTAGGAAACAATGTATTGAGGCTAGAAATAAAGCTAATAGGGTGTTAGGATTCATTACCAGAAGTGTTAAAAGTAAAGAGCTGGGGTTATTCTAAAGCTTCATTTGGCTCTAATCAGACCTCACCTAGACTATGTGGTTCAGTTTCGGTCTCCATATTACAGGATGGATATAGCCTTGTTAGAATCAGTGCAGAGAAGGATGACCAAAATTATTCATAGGATGCGCAACTTTAGTTATGAGAAGAGATTGAAGCTATTAAATTTACACTCACTCGATAGACGAAGGGTAAGGGGCGATCTGATTGAAGTTTTTAAGTGGATAAAGGGATATAATAAAGCAGAGGTAGGAAAAGTTCTTACAGCTAGTAACTAGGGTAGAACAAGAAGTAACGGATTCAAGCTGGAAAAGTGTAGATTTAAAAAAGAAATAGGGAAAAACTGGTTCACAAATAGGGTGGTGAGTGACTGGAATGGACTCAGTACTAGACAGGTAATTAGTGCAGAGTCATTAGGGAGGGTTAAAAGGAGACTAGATAAATTCATGGATGGGGATGAAAGGTGGATGTGGTTAGTGTTAAGTAACAGGAACAAGCTCGTGTAGGTCTCACGTCCTCTTGTAGCTTCCTTATTTTCTTATGTTCTTATATATCTTATCACAGATTGAGCACCGAAATCCTGCAATCAGTATTGTGGAACCTTCCGTTTTCAAGGAAAAAATCTATGAGCACAATTTCTTAAGTCCTGGGGTGGCGCACTACTGTCTTCAGGACACGCTACTTCACTGATGTTAATTTGACGCCGTTTTACGGAGATACAAAATATCCAATGTTTGTAGTGACTTTCATAGAGAATTAGACTTGATAGTGATGGTTTAGTGTACCAATATCATCATGATACACTTAATCTCTCCAAAATGTTATTAAAACACAGGAAATTTACACTATCATCAGTAAAAAATGCATTAAATTAGCAACCATTTTGCTGTTATAATAAGCTTCTAGTATTCAGTCAATGTATTCAATGGCGGCATATGTAGGCCTGTTGGAGATGCGGCCAGAGCCAGGTTTGGCCGAAGCCGTTTTATCCTCAAGATTCTGTCAATGTGGCTGTTAGTAGAATCAGCTGTTGACACACTTGCAACTGCAGATGAGATATTAGGGCACTGGATAGGTAGAGATATATGTACTTGTATGATTATTCATATTTTAACAGGCAGTGGCCAGGGAAGTAGCATGAAGTAACCAGAAGGCATGGTGACACATCAGGAGGAGAGACATCAAGAGGAGACAATACATCTTTGATACTAATACATTGTCGAACAGACACCACATCCTTACTAATGATAACATGGACAGCCTGTGTGTGTGTGCTTGTGTCAGCTCCACCCAGTTGTGAACAGTGAGCGGCATTCCTCTAAGCATTGCACAACTGGGAATGCACAGACAGCTATGTGTGTGCTTGTGTCAGCACCAAACAGGTGTGAACAGCGAGCAGTATTCCTTTCATTGCACACATGGGAACGCACAGCCAGCTGTGTGTGCGCTTGTGTCAGCACCACACATTTGTGAACAGCGAGCGGTATTCCTCTAAGCATTGCAAACCCGGGAATGTGTAAGTGCAAACAGTTGTTCAACAAAGGACGCACCTCCCTATAAACTCGCTGACGGCCGGTAGAAGCAAGGCGAGAAGCTAGAGAGAAGCTTCATACTCCTCTGAGTAGCATGTGTGATATTCCACACGTGCTGTGTGATGAATTGTGTGTGTCACTTTATTTATAATTTATCTGGCCTGTCTATAAGACTTTTGTTTCATTGGCCTTTTGTGTGAACTAGTGACAAGTTGCTCAACCTCACAATGTAAATAATTTACATAGTACAGTCGACCCTCGATTTAACGGACTAAAAGGGGGGAAGGAGAAGTGGTCCGTTAAAGCCGATTGTCCGTTAGTGCGAGAGTATTTTCCCAAGGGCGTGCAAATATAGATAAAATACAGGAAAAATTGTGAAATAAATGAGAAATAATCACAATCACAACCAGACCGTGTAGCTATGTTGGGAGGTAAACAGTGACTGGCGCTACATGCTGGATTTGGCACACTCGTCCATGACTGCTCGGGATTGGTATTAGGAGAGGTAGTAAGTCTCCAGGCTCGTTCATTACTGCTTGGTATGCTATGAAATATCATTATTCTAGGTGCATGTGGACATATAATCGCATCTTAATGGCTATTATTCATATATATGAGTAAAGAGATGAAAATACGAGCAAGGCGCTCATCCATGCCTGGCAGTGCAGCCGTGGCAGCAGCAGCAGCAGCATCATGAGGCAGGCGGAGATCAACACCAAGGGCAAGGAGATCTCTGCCGGAGATCTCTTTGGCAATATTTAGTAGGGCTGCGAGGACCCCTTGAGGAATCCTATGATCCATGGTGATATCCTATGGTGCTATCACAGGCATGGCAGCTGACCTGTCTTCTTCAAGAAGGCACAGGTGAGACGGATAACGGCGTGTTGTCATTAGAGGAGGCGGCGGGGCAAGCCGCCCGCTCCTCCGTCAGCAGGTTGGGCAGAGTTTATCGTCTAATTACTTGTTATTATACGTCGTAGTGATTATGGTGAGCTGTTATATACACGTGTCATTATCTTGATCAGTGAAGCACCGTGTGTCACCTTAATTAAGGGTGATTTTAAGGTGTTTAGGTGACGGAGTGACGGGTAAACATTCTTAAGTCCACACCGTAATACTAATATTAACTATTTTAACCCACATACACACCTTTTACCACTAAATCACTAGCAACACGGGTTACTTCCTTATATGTCTTAATATCTGATACAGTATATTAAAACTCCTTAAAACCCAAGCATTCCAAAATAAAAAGAGAAAAATTATGTTGAGTTGACGATTCGAGCAGCGATAAGCAGTCTGGCTTACCATTCTTGTCCGCAAATTTGTCTCGCGAATGGGGTCCGTTAAATCCAAAATCCGTTAAAATGAGGTCCGTTAAATCGAGGGTCGACTGTATATCTTTTATAAATAAGTGATATGCTCTTACTCGTTCCTGGCATCACCCCTTTCAGTGTCACCTACATCTGTAAGTACCTTCGGTTGAACCCTGTTACCTCGAAAAAGTAATACAAAAGCGGGTAACATAAAATGGTATGCCAGCGTTGGAATGTGGAAACATAGAATGATGGCTTGCGTCGTGATGACCCAAACAACATAAAACAGTGCCTTAAACTAATGAAAGAGTAATACACGAGAGGAGAGTGAAACAGACGACGTATTGTGGAACAAGCACTGAGCAAATGATCGAAGCTTTAGAGAAAAGCAGGACACAGTGGTATATGATAGCTACAGTGAGAGAAAGATTGATTAATGATGTCGGCACTGACCTCAGGACCAAACAAAAAAGGTGTGTTCAGCACTTTCTCTCCCTGTTCATACCACTGCTCATCCACATGTATATCCACAAGATTAAATCAACACTTTCACACTAACAGAGATACCAAATAATAACTGCTCTGTATGGAGAAAAGGTTATATTGACAGCCTCCTGCATACTTTGCTCTGGGATCCAGCGATAATCGAGGATGGACAGAGAGGACGAGAGCGTCGAAGGTCGGCTCCGTCACCCCTGCCTGCATAGCAGTGTATACTCCCAGTCAACATCCCCCCCCCCCACGCCAGCCAGCACCCTGGCCAGTCTAATCAACACAACTACCTCCCTGGTGTGACCCACTGGAGAAAAGCCTCTATTATTAAAAATTTAACCATTCATGACTTAGACAATGCCCAGTATCAACATGACGTGTGGAACAAGGTCATACACGGTCTGGAATCAGGTAATGAATCAAATTGACCAAAATTGCCCATTCCTATCTCACAATTATTCTTATCATTGGACGGAGTGCTTTGTAGATATTGGCCTCATAAAACAGATCCTGTGGCACAATATATGATACCTGAGTCATATATACCTGTGGTATTAAGGTAACTCATTATGCGTTTATTGCCAATCATCCCAGGAAGGAGCGAACCCTTTCTGCAGCCCATAGAAATTATTATTGGCCGACCAAGCATGTAGACATAGATGCGTATATAGTTAGGTGTGTGAAATGCGCCCATCACAAAGAAACGATGCCGAAAGCTACATCCACACTAGGACTCATGATGCGCAGCATAATACGCACCATATGCTGCGGGAAGTGATGCGCATTACGTGTGTCCACACTACACCTTGGCCTGTTGCGCATCACTGCCCTTGGTGCATGAATGTTCCAGAGACTATTGAACACTTCCTGCTGCAGTGTCCGCGCTTCCACTCCCACCGTGTAGTGCTACACTCTCAACTCCTCGCCCTGAACATCACCACTTTTGACCTGCCCACCCTGCTGGCGGCGGCTAGCGTCACCCCCTCCCAGCAACACGCTGTCATCCGCCTCACCTGTGCTTTCCTGAGGAAGACAAGTCAATTACAGTACCCTCCCGAGTTTCACGATCCGCGAGTTTCGCGCAGAGTCCTAAATTCTTACCATCACGACTTTCGCGCATTATCTCCCCGAGTTTGGCACTGCTTCGTAAACTTCTTTTTTTTTTTTTTTGGTGTATTTACCTAGTTGTAACATACAGGAAAAGAGCTATGCTCGTACTGTCCCGTCTCCAAATCTACTATTATCCAGTTTGCCTTTGAAGTCCTGAATATTTCTTGCATTAATCACTTTTGCATCAAGGTTGTTCCAGGCTTCTATGCTTCTATACAGGAAGCTGTATTTTTTTATATCCCTCTTGCATATTGTCCTTTTCAATTTCTTCTCATGACCTCTTGTACTTCTGTCGTCCCACACAAACAGATCATTTCTATCAATTTTTTCCAGACCCACTGATGCTCTGTACACTGCTATAAAATCTCCCCTTTCTCTTCTTTTCTCAAGTGTTGGGAATTTTAGTCTTGAAAGTCTTTTTTCATATGTTAAATCTCTCAGGCTTGGAGCCATTTTTGTGGCTGCTCTTTGTATTCTCTCAATCTTCCTTATATCCTTCTTTTTATGTGGTGACCAAATCACTGCCGCATATTCCAACCTTGGTCGAATCAGAGATGTTATCAATTTCTTGATCATCTCTTCATCCAGATATTTGAATGCCATTCTTATATTCCTCAGCAACTGATATGTATCTCCTGTAATCTTGTTTATATGCTTCTCAGGTGACAAATTGTCTGTAATCCATACTCCCAGATCTTTTTCGACCTTTGTTTTGATTATTTATCCATTCGTTTCCCATCGAATACTTTCCTCTCTGTCTCTTTTTGCTACTGCCCATTTCCATCACTTTACACTTTTTTGCATTAAACTCCATTTCCCATAGTTGACTCCATCTGAAAATCTTATCTAGATCCTTTTGTAAATCCTCACAGTCCTCTTTATTTTCTACTTTTCTTAGTAATTTAGCATCATCAGCGAATAAACTCATATAACTGTTCACTCCCTCTGTCATATAATTTACATAGACCAAGAACATCACTGGGGCCAATACTGATCCTTGAGGAACTCCACTTATCACACTGCACCATTCTGACTTCTTATCTTTTATTACTGTTCTCATCTCTCTGTTGCTCAAAAAGTCTTCCATCCACTTCAGCAAACCACCCTTCAATTCTCCTACATGTTCTAGCTTCCAGAGCAGTCTCTTGTGAGGTACCTTGTCAAATGCCTTCTTTAGGTCCAAGTGTAACGCGGAAAAATGGGTTAAATACTTTTGACCCATGACTGACGAAGAGTTTACGTTGAATGGGAGGGGGTAAAGAAATATATAAAAATTGAGTAACAAAGTGAGTAATTTTCCTCCACTCCTTAGTTCTGAATCACTATATGAAAATATACTGTGATATATTTTATACCGGCGATAGCTGGCTGGCCACGTAGGCTGGCGGAGGCAAAGAGGAAGGGAGACGCCATATTAGTTTAGTACCAGTCAACGTGTCGAGTTGGACACGGGAGGCGTGGTTCTCACTCTTGGAAAAGGTATGTTAAGGGACAAGGTGTTGGTAGAGATGTAGATGTGATTCATTGATTATATTATCTGTGATAGTTTGAGAACTAATGGAAGGTGTTATTCATAGGCTCCCAAGGTAGCTGTGGAAAAGACAGCTGTGGAGGAGACAGCTGGATGAGCTGGGGAGGAACACCTGTGAACGCTTTTGAGTGAACATCAGGATTACAGCTAAGGATTAGTCTTATAGCTGGAATGTGTGGACATGTGATTCTTGACTCAACAACTTTCAGTGACGGGAAATGATTTAGATGTAGAGTGTACTTATGATTACGTTCGGGTCCACGGGCTAATACTAGCGTCGTGTCGATGTGATTAGCATTTAAGCATAGTATTAAGTGGAGAAATATGTTAATGATTATGTAAGGAAGGAGTGGGGAAGTAATTACTGGTTTATCAGTAAACAGAATATACCAAGGAAAAGATAACGAATTATCTTTTACACCCATTAGTTCTAACTTATTCTCTTAATCTTATAAACCTTTTATTTCCCACTTATTGTGGGTGGTGTCAGCATATAAGCCAGAATTGTGGAGCCCTCTTGAATTAACAACGTCAAAGCAATAAAGCTATAAAGGGGGGCACTACACAAGTATATGCAATCGACCCACCCCTCTCTTTCCTGTGTCACATCGATCACTCTCGAGTAAAAGCTCAATAAATTCGTTGTACATGACATTCCTCCTCTAAATCCAAACTGGCCACCTGCGAGTGTGTTTGTCTCTTCCAACTATTTCAACCATCTGTCCTTCAAAAAATTTTCACACATTTTTGCCACTACACTTGTTAATGATACTGGCCTGTAATTTAATGGTTCTTCTTTGTCTCCTCCTTTGTGAATTGGCACAATATTTGCTCTTTTCCAATCAAGCGGGACTCTGCTCTCTTTGAGTGAACATAAGAACATAAGAAAATAAGGAAGCTACAAGAGGCCGCGAGGCCTACACGTGGTAGTTCCTGTCTGAACTCTCAATGACATCATGTAACTTTCCTGCTAGTTGGTTACTGCACTCTTTCATTATCCAATTCAACACTCCATCTGGACCCGGGGCTTTTCTCACATCTTGACTTTCCATTAGCCTTTTTACTTCTATTACGTCTACTTTTATGTCTTCAATTATATTTTCTTTTGATATTATATTTTTCGTTTTAAATTCACTTTCTCTTGTAAATACAGTCTGAAAGCACTTATTCATCACCTCAGCCTGTTGTAATGCATCTTCGTACGCTATGCTTTCTACCTTCAGCTTTTCTACTCCTTCCTTGTTTTTCATTTTTCCATTTATATATCTATAGAAAAGTTTGAGTTTGTTCTTCCATTTATCTATTATATTTCTCTCATTGTTACTTTCTTCTTCTCTTGTGTGTGTGTGTGTTTACCTAGTTGTTTTTACCTACAGCTAAGTATTAATTATCCGACCTTGGGGGGACCGAAGGTAGGTCGGATAATTGGAATAGTCAGATGTTCAGATATCACAGTAACCATAAACGTAAGGACAAAATGGTATAGAACATAAAAGATGCAGCTCTTGAAGGCCGATCCAGTGGTATACGCGAAAGTAAACGTCATGCATAAATAAAGCCACAAATCAATGTTTTCTAAAAACTATAAAAAAAAAAGTAAAATAAATAGCCAAAACAAGACACAATGTGGTGGTGAAAAAAGTCGGTTGTTTGGACAAGTCGGATGTTTGGAGGTCGGATGTTGGGAATTTGGCTGTAGTTGTAACATACAGGAAAAGAGCTATGCTCGTACTGTCCCTTCTCCAAATCTACTACTATCCAGCTTGCCTTTGAGGTCCTGAATACTTCTTGCATTAATCACTTTTGCATCAAGGTTGTTCCAGGCTTCTATGCTTCTATACGGGAAGCTGTATTTTTTTATGTCCCTCTTGCATGTTGTCCTTTTCAATTTCTTCTCATGACCTCTTGCACTTCTATCGTCCCACACAAACAGATCTTCTCTATCAATTTTTTCCAGAGTGTGTGTGTTTGTGTGCGTGCCTACAGCGCTGTTAGGCAGTGACCTACAGGGGTGGGATGGTAACCCCTGGAGCTTCCCTCGAGGGCTGTGATGGCTGGCCCTCGCCTGTTGTGGCGCAGGCAGGATTTTTATAGTGACGCTTGTGATGAGAGGTTCATGTCACCCCCTGTGGCCTCCGATGCACTCGCAATCGTAGGTAGAGTTAATGCACAGCATGTGTATGTTCTTAGGCCACTCGACGGTGCAGAAAGATTATAAACCTTACGGTAATATCAAGGTCAAGATCAAGTATCGCTAAAGAGGTAAATAGATAGTATTCACATGACGTCACATGATGCCATATTGGAGGCTCTGACTTGTAAACACCGCCGCCAGCAGGGTGGGCAAGTTAAAGGTGATGACGTTCAGGGCGAGTAGTTGAGAGTAGTTCTACAAGGTCCGTCCGCAAGTCAAACAAAAGTCCGTCTTCTACAAAGTCCGCTCTACAAGGTGTGAGTGGAAGCGCGGACACTGCCGCAGAAAGTGTTCAATAGTCTCCGGAACATTCCTACACCCAGGGGCAGTGAGGGTCAGGGGAGAGACGGAGGCGGGGAAGGTGAACCGTGAGTGCTATGCTAAAACAAAGATGTTGGAGGTAGTGGTAGAAGAGGACGGAGTGGAAGAATGGCGAGAGATGAGAGACAGGAATGTGGATAGGCAGATGGAGTACCTACTGGGGTTGTGTGCTGAGTGGAGGAGTGACAGTCGTGTGGCTGAAAGTTTAAAAGAATTCTTGGAGAATTCTTGGAGAGCACGCATGAAAGAGAATGAGAGGTATGGGGCCCCTCAGTGAGGGGGGACCCCGTATGAATGTGATGCAGAGAGAGGAATGACGGAAAAATGAAACACCTAGTTTTGCTTCTCTCCCAACAGAATACTACGTGTGTGGGAGAACGCCGGACCAAAGGCTTCACCGACAGCATCAGCTGGGTGACTCCCAACTCAAGCTCAAGGTAGGTCCTCTCCTTTCCTCCTCTTCTTTCCTCTAGTTTTGGCCGACCACCCTGGGAGGCGGATCATAAACCCCCGGCTAACACCCGGTACCCATTCACTGCTGAGTGAACAGGGGCTCGAGGCATTTTCACGGTATTTTTTGGAGGGAAAAGGAGTCTTATAAGCAGTAAAATACAGTAGGTGCACCTCGCACCGGACTAAATAAGCATTTGTACAGTGTTTTCAATACCCGAGTTTCGCGATCCTCGAGTTTAGCGCTATGCCTTCGGAAGAAAGCCAGCGCGAAACTTGGGAGGGTACTGTACAGCACCTGTGATAGCATCATAGGACATCACCAGGGCTCATAGTGTTCCCCAAAGGATCCTCGCAGCCCTAAAACAACAACAAGAACAGTTCTGGCGAGGCACGCAAGCGAGAGTTAGCCAGGTTTATGGCAACTTGCTTTTGAGTCACTAACCTAACCTAAACCCACGCTTTAACCTCCTAACTAAAGCCAAATCTGCATTAAAAGTGTCCGCGGCAAGGGAAGAACAGAGGCGATGTAGGTCACATGAGGAAGAAGAGTGATAGGCATGCCGCACGAAAACAAACACTTATCTCTCGCCTCCCTATGAACAACATGTCATTATCTCCAAAAGTTTGAGTCCAAAAGAATGTTTCCTAGAATCCAATAAGGTAAACAGAAACCATACTCCCAATTGTGTAGGGAATTTCGATCCTAGTGTAAAATAATACCATATTCTGGTATGCATGGGTGTGAACAAGTTTAAATGTACGGGTACGGGCGGGAGGACCGATCGACCAATATCAATTTTTCCCATAGGTTATGTGTTTCACATAGAGCGAATTCACATAAAACGACCTCATTTATTGACCAATTTCTCGTTTTATGTGGGACCCTAGTGATAAGCCTTTGATAGTAAAAAAGAAACAGCAGGCACGACAGCTCGACGGCTACTGATGCGCATCAAGTTGTAGAAATACCCCGCGCTAGATTTGCCCCCAGCATCACTCAACACGAATATTGAGTTCCAGCAGCATAATACGCATCGTAATGTCCACACTGGGCAGGTGTGAAATCAGTATTTTCTACGACCGATGAATTGTTGCCTCATTAATATCTCCCCAAGCCAGGAGGAGATTATCAATAGCCTTCTTGATTGAAAATTGCCTCCAAAATTACTGTACTAATATGACATGTGGGTTGGGTGTTAGCAGGTAAGGGTTATCAAGTTGGGCAGCAGGAACGTCTGGGTCTGCTTGTGGGCTGGGTGGGGCTGCTTCATTATCTTCATCTTGATCGTTCACTTCATCGAGAATTTGTTGTATTTCTTCACCTGTTTCAGTTTCTCGCCACATAAGAGCATACACTCGCATCTGATAAAAACATTAACATTAGATATAACTTCCTGATCAAGGGGCTGCATGACTGAAGTGGTGCTGGGCGGAAGAAACACTATTTTTACATTCGGATGCACGTCTATAAGGTGTAAAGGATGGGCCGGGCAGTTGTCCATAGTCAGCAAGATCTTAAATGGAACCCCTAGCTGCTGACACTTCTACTTCGCATCCGGAACAAACATCTTGAGAAGCCATTCAGCAGCAGTAAAGGAATTCACCCAGCCGTTGGCAGTTTTCATCCAGTAAACTGGAGCCTTGGACATGTCAGAAAGGTGATTGTAGCATCTTGGGTGTGCGGCAGTATGAACAATCGAAGGCTTCAATTTGTTGCTTTTAGTCAAGTTGCAGCAGAACAGCACAGAAAAGTGACTTTTATCCACTTTCCTCCCCCGAGCCTGTTTCATAGACTTAAGACAAAAATGTGGATTTTGGCATTTTTTTATATTGCTGTAGAAATTTATGCTACAAACATATTTTTATTTGAGATCTTACCTATAGAAACCCATTGTCTATCTCATCCCGAGACAATACCCCAACTAGTCAACTAACTAGGATACTTATCGGTGGATAGTAGGGTTGAATTGGGTTGTAGGCTTATCAATACTGCAATGTCTTGTTATTCGAAGTGGTCCCGCGTGATCGAGGCTGCAGGTGAAGGGCGGACGCGGAGGCGTTATTGTTGTATGGGCGTCAAGCGGGTTATCAAACCCATCACGGCGCGGCGAGTATAATCACTGATACATCAGGGAAGCTATTCAGTCTTAATAAACGCGGCACTGATATTCGCTATGCCGATAAGACACGTCCTATTGTTTTAACACTTACCGTATTTTATGGCTTATAAGACGCTGCATCTTGGAAGATGCACCCTGATTTTGGAAAGAAATTTCTAAGAAAAAAAGAAGAAATAACACAAAAACTGTTGTCCGATATACAGTCATTTTCACACAAGAACACACTCACTATTCATTATCTTCATTCAGCACTGCTCTTCAGCCATTTAAATTTTATTGCTTGTATGCAATAGTATAAGTAAATTGTCATGTTGGCTGGCTGAACATGTGCACGCAGGAAGGACGTCGAGAGTGCAAACAAACCCGACCGCAGCGGTGTGCAGCTGCGTGCCTGGCGTGCTGATCAGCAGAGTCTGGCTTTGTTGTCCTGAGCGTAAACACCTCTCACGCCCTCCCGTGCCTCACTACGTTGCCTGCCTCCTGTGCCTCACCACGTATTGTTTTGATTTTCCTGTATGCGTGTAGTATTTGTGATGGCTGCATGTACATAAGTATAGAAATTTTCATCTAATGTAACAAAGTTCCTTATACACGCAATGGCTGTTGGCGCCAATCTGCCGAGGCGGAAAGGCTCCCGCCAGTATCGTGTAAACATCACACGGTTAGGACAGATTGGTAGCTGATTTGAATGTCTTATGGTATTCTAAATACTCTTAACAGGTATGTACTGAGGTTACATCATCTAAGTGGATGAATTGAATAGCTACCTAAGCTAACCTCCTACAACATTCGTCTTGGAAGACACATGAGTGTTTTTTCAGGGTATTTTTTTGGGGAAAAAGTGCATCTTATAAGCTGTAAAATACGGTATATGTACAAAATGAACGTATGTACAATTCTCTCAATGTAATCAGAGAATAGATGTTAATCCCGTGGGGGCTGGAATGGTACTGACATCTAAGCCAGCGGCGGCGACCGGCCGCACAAATCCCACCTACACGTGTCAAAAATTGTCGGTGGCGAGAATCTAATGGGCGCCAGCCAATGGCCGACCACTTCAACCAAGGTGCTAATTATATAAAGTGCAAATGGTTAATAACACTGGGAATGTTCATTTATAATATCCCAGTACGTACTTATCATTTACTTGAATTACCTTAATTAATACCCATTACCATTATAATTATATATATATATATTTACATATATATATATATACAGGGAAGTCCCGAAGATACGAGCAGTTAGGTTCCACCTGGCATACTCGTAAAGCGAAATCTCGTATAGCGAAATACATAACTAATGGTAAAATATAGGTTTGGTTCCAGGACCCCATCAAAGACATATTTTTCAAGCTAAAATAAACTGTAGCGGTCCCAAGGTTGGGGCCGCACACCTGGCTAATTACCCCTAAAGGTCAGGCCGCACACCTGGCTAATTACCCTTCAGGTCACGCCTTGCTTGGGGTGACCTGACTGGGGTCAACCAAAATCCCCCTTTGTCCAGCCCGGGAGTCCTGTATGTATTTAGTCAGTTACCTACCAACCACTACAGTGAGAGGAACACCACTCCTCCTCTCCCTGTGTTCCTCTCAGTGTGGTGGTAGGTAGGTAACTGCCAGAAGCTGGTCTAGGAAGCCAGGGCGGGAACCCAGCAACGGAGGTGCGGGAGGAATTTGGGTCACGAGCGAGTCAGGTCCACGCCAGGTGTTGGCTTGACCTTTAGGGGTAATTAGCCAGGTGTGCGGCCCCAAGCTTGGGGCCACCACAACATCATCATACAGCCCAGATGCATACGTGGTAGGGCGCGCATTTTGAACTTGGTAATTTTACTCACCCCAGTTTGAATGTCGTAGCATTGGATTTTCGATCTCGTATATTGAAAATAGACCCTAATTTACACAGCTCGTATCATTGATTTCTCGTATACCGAATGGTCTTATAAAGGGAATTCCCTGTGTATATATATATATATATATATATATATATATATAATATATATCATTCGACCGCGAGTTTTGCGCTATGCCTCCGGAAGAAAGCAAGCGCGAAACTCGGGAGGGTAGTGTATATATATATATATACTACCCTCCCGAATTTCGCGCTTGCTTTCTTCAAGAGGCATAGCGCGAAACTCGCGGATCGCGAAACTCGGGTATTATAAACCCTGTAAAAATGCTTATTTTGTCCTTTTTTTTTTTTTTTTTTTGTGTGTGTGTGCGCCTACAGCGCCATTAGGCAGTGACCTCCAGGGGTGGGATGGTAGGCCCTGGAGGTTAACTTGAGGGCTGTGTACCTACCGTATTTTACAGCTTATGACTCACTTTTTCCCCAAAAAAATATCCTGAAAATGCCCCAAGCCCCTGTCCACCCAGCAGTGAATGGGTACTGGGTGTTAGCCTAGGGTTTGTGACCCGCTTCCCGGGGTGGTGGCTTCGGCCAACACTACGTAGAGAAGAGGAAGGAGGAGAGGAGCTTGAGATTGAGCTTGAGTTGGGAGTCACCCAGCGGATGCTGTTTTGGTCTGAGTGAGTGAGCCTGACACATATCTTGTCAGCTGATGGTTGTGTGACAGTGTTATACGACAATAACACTGTCACAATGCCTTCCTCTCTTCTCTCCTGTCTCCTCCAGTACCTCCAGAAACCACAGTACCACACACGTCATGGTTAATCACTTATAAAGGAGTATTTTGTGGTAAATAGTAAGGTAAGGTGCTACTTATTTTGAGGTGTTACCTATCTTATGCGACACCGGCTGTTCCTGTAGAGAAAAACAAACAAATGGAAAAAAACAAAGCAAAACTACATACAGCTATACTAAGCCTATTATTATACCATACGAAGCAGGAAGGAAGGAAGATGTGTCCCGTACGTCTCTTATGGGTGGCGGTAGCAGAGTGGGTAGCGTCAAGATATATGTCAAGAGCTTGACAGACGACCTACAAAGTGATACTAAGCAGAAAAGGTCACAAGAAGAAGGAGAAGTCTCCGAGTGGCGTTCTCGGTGATCCGAGTTCGATCCTTGATTCAGAAGGTGAAAAAGATCTTGGAGTGAGGGTGAGCCCAGACCTCCGACCTAGGAAACAATGTATTGAGGCCAGAAATAGAGCTAATAGAGTATTAGGATTCATTACCAGAAGTGTTAAAAGTAGAAGTGCGGAAGTTATTCTAAAGCTTTATCTGGCTCTAGTCAGGCCTCACCTAGACTATGCAGTTCAGTTTTGGTCTCCATATTACAGGATGGATATAGTGTTGTTAGAAAAAGTGCAGAGAAGGATGACCAAAATGATACAAGGGATGCGTAACTTTAGTTATGAGAGGAGATTGAAGTTATTAAAATTACACTCACTCGAGAGACGCAGAGTAAGGGGCGATCTGATAGAAGTTTTTAAGTGGATAAAGGGATTTAATAAAGGAGAGGTAGGAAAAGTTCTTACGGCTTTTAACCAGGGTAGAACAAGAAGTAACGGATTCAAGCTGGAAAAGCGTAGATTTAGAAAGGAAATAGGGAAAAACTGGTTCACAAATAGGGTGGTGAATGAGTGGAATGGTCTCAGTAGACAGGTAGTTAGTGCGGAGTCATTAGGGAGCTTTAAAGGGGAGCTGGATAGGTTCATGGATGGGGATGAAAGGTGGATGTAGGTAGTGTTAGGTGACAGGAACTACCACGTGTAGGCCTCGCGGCCTCTTGTAGCTTCCTTATTTTCTTATGTTCTTATGTAGGGCTGTAAAATCCACTTAAAATCTTTCTCTGCACTGTTGAGTGGCCTAAGAACACCCACATGCTGCCCATTAGCTCTACCTTCGATTGCGAGTGCATCGGAGGATACAGGGGGCGGCATGAGCCTCTAATCACAGGTGTCACTATAGAAATTCTGTCTGTGCCACCACGGGCGAGGGCCAACCATCACAGCCCTCAAGTTAATCTCCAGGGCCTACAATCTCACTCCTGGAGGTCACTGCCTAACGGCGCTGTAGGCACACACACACACACATACAAAAAAAAAAAAAAAAAAAAAAAAAAAAAAAAAAAAAAAAACTCGGGGATATAATGCGCGAAAGTCGGGATGATAAGAATTTAGGACTCAGCGCGAAACTCGAGGATCGCGAAACTCGCATAGCGTGAAACTCGGGAGGGTAGTGTATATATATATCACTGGGGAACAAATTTTTGTTGAGTTAGGTCTGACACTTGTTATTAAGTTATTAAGTAATTTTTGGGTGCTGAATCCAAAACTGATCTCAGTTTTTTTCTATCACGTCAAGTTTTTGAACTGTAGGATTTTCGTTTTCTTAAAAAATATGAAAAATACTGTACATAACAGTAACAGTGCTTATTTTATAAAAAGTTGCAAATGTTAACATACAATGAAAAATGAAAGAAATAGGCATGAATAGAATGTTTATTTAACATTATCATGTTTTTAGAAAGGATAAGGCTATAATTGTGTGCAGGTTAAGGTAAAAATTTACGTTTGTAGCTTTGTCTGGAGTGTTCAACTTGAGGACTATTGCGTTTGATGCTCCAACAATAGTCAGCCATCATATGCACATCCCATCTACCCTGGTAACGTTCTTCCATAACCTTCAAATCTTGGTGAAATCGTTCACCTTGCTCGTCGCTAGCAGCACCAAGATTTTCAGGAAAGTTGGCAAGAAGGCTATGCAAAAAATGTACTTTAATACTCATGTTGCAACCAAGCGCTTTGTAGCTCTCCAGTAGTTTCTGAACAATTTCTGTGTAATTACTTGCACGTGTATTTCCAAGAAAGTTCTTGACGACGTCTTTTAATGATAGCCAAGCATTCTTTTCAAGGTCTGACATAGTACCGTTGAAATGTTCATCTTTGATGAGCTGTCGAATTTGTGGACCATCAAACACACCGGCCTTGATTTTTTCAATTGACAGTCCAGGAAATGCCAAGATGATGTACTTCAAACAGTCGCCATCAGTTGACAATGCTTTTACAAATTGTTTCATGAGACCTAGTTTTATGTGCAGAGGTGGGAATATTATTTTCTTCCTGTCAACAAGTGGCTCATGTACAATGTTAGGATCTCCAGGTTTAAGATCAGATCTCGGAGGCCAATTCGTCTGAACCCAATGCTTCTCTCGAGCTCTGCTATCCCACATACAGAGAAAGCAGGGATACTTTGTGTATCCACGTTGTTGACCAAGAAGGAAGGACACCATTTTAAGGTCAACACAGATGATCCAATTGTGTTTGTCATATTGCAATAACTCAATGACTCTCTTTACATCTCCATATTCTTCACGAAGACAGACCGAATGCCCAATAGGGACTGCGCCAAACAAATTGCCATTGTGTAGAAGGACACACTTCAAGCTCCGCTTTGAGCTATCAATAAACAATCGCCATTCATTTGGATTGTAGATTGAAAGCCCTAATTCCTTCAGTAAACCAGGAATGTTATGGCAAAACACAAAACCGCTGGCACTTCGAAAGTACTGCAGAAATGTACTTTCTCTGGTTCGAAAGTATGATACCTTCACTCCTTGTTCAAGTATGTTTTTCTCGTTCAGTCTTGATGCTAGTATTTCTGAAGCTTTTTTGGATAGGCCCAAATCACATGCTAAATCATTCAACTCGTGCTGATCAAATCCCCTACGAACTGAATCCTCGTGAATGTCAAAATCTGCATCATTGCTGTCACTGCGTTCTTCAACATCACTCAGATCTTCTAGAGGAGGTAGTTGTTCGAAAACTGGCACTGGAATTTCAGCTGAATGAGGCTGAATGAGGCTCACAAGTGGAATTTTGCTTATCTGGAGGGTAAGCTGTGGAGAAAAAACTTGACGTGCTAGAAAAAAACTGACTACAGATTTGGAATCAGCATGCCAATTTTAGTCTAAATAAGCTCAAAAATCTAACTCAACAATTTTTTCTTTTCAAATTGTTCCCCAGTGATATATATATATATATATATATATATATATATATATATATATATATATATATATTATATATATATATATATATATATATATATATATATATATATATATATATAATATATAATATATATATATATATATAATATATATATAATATATATATATAATATATATATATATATATATATATATATATATATATATATATATATATATATATATATATATATATATATATATATATATATATATATATACATACTTCCCTACGCTCCCCCTTTGATGAGCGAACAATACCTCCCTCACAAGGGGGTGGGACAAAACCACCACTCTACCAATTATTGAGAGGGTGGTTGGTGGATAATTTCCACAACTGGGGGCCGGCGAAAACTGAAGTTCCGCTTCAAGTGACATCACCCCAGGCCACATAGCGCCGGAACATTTGTATAGTGGTTTCGGCATTTTGGTCTTTGACTAATTTCAAATTAATAGTCCTGATAGAGGTACAAGTGAATATGCAGACATATACTTGATTGGGGGGAGAGTTATCTTCTTTAATTATAATATCCCCAGTATAGTCATCACCATTGACCTCAAATGGTTTTAGGAGCTTTCTATCAGCTCCTATCAGGTTCAGGGGGACCTAGATAGGCGACTAGTCTACCTTCAGATCTATTATAATTAATGCAAGATTTGAGGTAATATTTGACTACCTGTCTACCATGTTGTATCCAAAATTGACACCTCATATCGACTAATATTGTAGCCATTCCGCCATGTAATGAGTTCCTATGATATTCTTCCACCAACAATTTATAGTCCGGTGGCCAAACCCCATATTTAGGCCGAACCTTTGAATTTGTGGTGCATAATTGTTCTTTGCGGATTTTGATAGCCTGAAACCTCTAGTTTTGGAATCTGTCGGGTGCAACTTTTGCATCCTTGAGCATTTTGCAAAAATGACGACTGAAGATAGGAATGGGAATCACTGTTTGGGACTGAAAATTTGAGGTAAGGGTAATAATAAACGGGCATAGATCACACATGTACAGACCTTTGACAATGTTTTTACTACCAAAATGTTTGTATTGATTAGCTTTATCACCTCAAACTAATGATATATGAATTTCGTCAACAATAAGGTCATAGGAGGTCAAAAGGTCACAATTTTTGGTGGGACAATGAAATTCAACGAGCTGACTTTGGCCTTTTTCTTTTACCGATACATATTTACATGCTGCCGCATCATAAATGTGGACATGGGTAAGCCAAAAAAACCAGCGGCAATTTTGTTTTAGTATCGAATTGTTGTTTGTCTGTTGTTTCTATCAATTAGTGTTGATATTTAGTGATATACTGTGCAATGCAACAGTAATTTTTAAGGCTTACACTGGGGGGTTTTTAGTAATTTTGTTATCTTATGTAGTTTTCTATTTAGGGGCTTCTATTTTGTATGAAATGAGAAATATAAATTTTTGGAATCTTTATTTTAGTCTACTTTACTCTATTATATTAGTCAAACTTTTTTAGTCTTTTTTAGAAGGATTCCACAAGCCGATTGTAAACTGAGTCAAAACCATGGTCGGAAATCAAGCAAAGAGAACAGATACCACTGAAAAAAAGGGACAGATGGACTGTGAACTAATCTTCTCATGGCTGATGATATTAACCCTTTCACGCACGGTGACGCGGTCGCGTCAAAACGGGCCCGTCTGCAATCTGAGCTTTTGACGCGAATTGCGTCAAAAAAGTTAAAAATTCGCCAAAAATAAAATACTTATCAGAATTGCGTCAAAATTTTCTGCATTAAAGATCCAACCTAGACCTATAAAATAAACTAATTGTCAACTCTCTCGTGTGAGTGGATGTGAAATGATAAGGGTTTGTGTCTCAGTTTCCACTCAGCAGCCAGCCTGTGCGCGCGAATTGTCGTCCCTTTAAAACGTGTCCCGAGCTGGCCATGATGGCCATATGAAAATTATAATGGTAGCGTTGGAATCCTCATAATAATCCGCTTTTATTTGCATATAAACCATAAAAAGTTGACTCAGGAAGTTTCGAGCTACGAAGTGGTGAACGTAAGTATTTCGTATTTCTCTTTACTCAATATTTTTTCGGAGTCGGTAAATTCCGCTATTTATTTGCATTTCTTGTTATTTTTTTCTTTCATAAGGCAGAATAATCTCTTGCAAAACCAATGATATATAATAATGCCAGGAAAAAAGAATATACGTTGGTGAAATTGATAACATAAAAAAATAATTCGCCGCACAGTCTGGCCATTTTGCGGGGCCCCTTAGGGAGCATAAGACGGATGTTGCAGTGGACGGAAAAACTTATTAAACTTTTCGTGCGTGAAAGGGTTAATACAGTATCGAGACATTGATGTAAATTCAGTCATGGGATAATATGAGCTGGCACCTCTTCCAACGTCGCTCTTTGATGGCACAAGGGACCAACCTGATATGAGAATAGCTAAAGCCATAGCTACTCTCAAGAAGACTCTCCAAGTGGAACATTCCTCCAGGACATTCACAAGTCACACAGATGCAATATATATAGATGGATGTGCAGCAATGTGGATAGTTCACTGGCCAACGAAGGGAGTCGTCAATGATTATGTGAATGCCTTTGTAGATTATGTACTTTCCAAGATGACCGTTTCGAGCAACGTATTTGTAGTGTTTGACAAATATCACAAGAAAAGCATCAAGAGCAGCACAAGGACTGCACGATCTGCTGGAGTGCAGCATTGCAAGGAACGAACATGTCATTACGCTGACAACGCCAATTCCCTCCCGAGACGTTGTTCTCGATGTGGCACACAACAAGGAGCAGCTCATTGAGATGATCACTGAGGAACTTCTAGATAGAACGCAAGGACTCCGGTTACCAAACAGACTTGTTGTCACAGGGAAAGCTGATACTCCTGTTGAAGTCTGGCAAGGTGTACGAGTGGAGAGATCAGATTTGCAAACTAACCATGAGGAAGCAGATGTCATCATTCCACACCAGGTTGTCCAGTTTGTTTGTAACACCAGAAAGACTATTAAAGTAATCTCAGATGACACAGACGTGTTTGTATTGCTTGTACATTACTACCACTACTGTCAACTCTCTGTATGCCTTGTCATGGAACCGACTTTTCCTGAAAGGACTTCAGTGAACATTGGAGACACCGTAATAAAACACCAGGCTATTGTCCCACAGCTGCTGGCAGCACATGCGTTGACAGGATGCGACACAGTTGGTTGCTATTTTGGAATTGGAAAAATAAAGCAGTAAAAGTCCTAAAGGCAGGATATAAACTGGACAGCATAGGACAACCTGAAGCCCAACACGAGACAATAATTCGAGAAGCAACCCAGTTTATTGCAGCATGCTATGGAGAGAAAGTTGGACCAAACGACAGCATGTCAGATATCCGATACAGACATTGGATCTCCAGCATGGCCAGAAAAAGTGCTGCGTCAGTTCACCAACTGAACTCTTCCTCCTACAAGTGAAGCGTTTGTCGAGAACGTGAAAAGGGCACATTTTCAAGCATGCATTTGGAGGTCGGCACTGACTGGTGAGGCACCAGATATGGACCCTCTGCAGAACGGCTGGGTATCTGATGACGATTTCGGTGTATTAATGCCAGTGACCCTCCCACCACAAACGGAAATTGCTCCAGCAGCTGTTATGAAGCTGATCCAATGTGGCTGCTCAAGCGAAACACCATGCTCAACTGAGAGATGTGGATGTGTGGCTGGTCAGATGTCCTGTTCTGCTTTTCGTCGCTGTCGAGCAAAAATAAAAACATGTCAGAATCGCTGGACATTGCTGAAACAATGGATAGAGGATGCCAATGACTCGGATGAAGATGAAAGTAATGATGAGGATGACAGTGATGACTGATGTGTTTGATTATATGAGTTTCCTCATTGGACGCTACTGCAATAGATCTCGTCTCTAAGACACTTGTGTATTTTGTTATGTTCTAGTGGGAATAGATTAGCTTAATCCCTTGGATTCATGAAATTCTGTGGATATAAAGCCGATTATTCTCTGTAAATATGTTAATGTATAAGCTACCCATTTTTACTTATTTATTTTACCCATTATTTACCCATACGCTACCAGCATTTTTGCGGCCATCTTAGATTGGGTATTCAGAAATATTGTTATTGTACTTTTCCCAGTCTAATTGGATGGTTTAATCTTATTTTTTGTTATGTATTATTAGTTTAACAGACCGTCTATTTTTCTGACTGTATAAATAAAAGTGTCTATTGTAATTTCATTGGTATTATTGGATTCCTTGACCACAAAAACCTATGGTTAGACACCAACATGACTGTTGTAAGTCAAATATTAAGGAAGTTATCAATATAAAACCATTACTACGTTGGTGTATTATGTATAATAGCCGCCATCTTGAATTTCTCAAAATGCTCAAGGGTGCCATAATTGCACCAGATGGATTCTTATTAATGGCACACTCAGTGATCAAGATCCACAGAGAACAATTATGCACCACAAATTCCAAGGTTCCCCCCCTGGCTGCTGGACTATTTAGTAAGATGGTGGCGTTGGGGAATAAGTATGGGATGGCAGGTGGTATTTGGAAGATCAGCTTTCAAATTTCGTCCTCGACACCTAATTATACCCTCATGATCTAGGTACAGACCTAATAATTTGGTCAATATGTTCCTATGGGGGCTGGCTGAGACCAAGAGCTGATATTCCTCAGGAAACACCTGCTTTTGTATTGTTCTGATCCAAAACTTCAAAGGATCAGAGCTATCCCTTTTAATGGATTTGAATACTAAATTAGTAGTTTTAATTAGTTTGCTCAGTAAGGAAAACCTTTCAATGTCTATCACAAGATCTGGTATCAATACAGGTTCCCTTATTATATCTTTAGACATGTCTGTCTGAGTGGAAACCTGTTTAGGCATATTATTACACTCTTTCAGCCAGGTAGTATAGGCCTTTAACACGTTAACCGCGTATTGGGCCACTGGTGTACCGAGCACATGTTTCCTTCTTTGCATATTGGTACATCCGTGGTCCGAATAACCCTTTTTAAAAACTTGTGCAAACATGAGTACATAGCCAATTTGTATGTACATTTGTATTTATTATGGCCACAGATGTGTTGCAATGGTATCAGGTAATAAAATAATACTCATAATTGTGTAAATAATTAATTTATGATTAGCCCAAAAATCCTTTTTCCTTGTTCATCAATTTTTGTTTACAAATTTAGTTTTCATATAATAATGTAATCCTATATGAATTATAATCAATATGAAAATAAAGCGAGTTATAAAATAAATAAAAGTTATCAAATAAAACATATGCGAATGCACTTTGCATATAAAGCAAAAATTAAACATTGAAATTAGATGAATTGATTAAGATAATTTTATGTATAACAATACATGCTTCCAAAATGCAACTAAAACTTTGTAACACCTTACAAGCAAAATACAAGCATTACATAATGCAACAGTAATTAACTGTAAAAGAAAATACCATACAACCCTTGAAATTTATTCCGTAAAAAAACCAAAATAATAATAAAAAAATTAAAAATTAAATTGAATTATCCGAATGTGTAATTTTTTCCCAATTTCCCATGCATTTTCCTCTTAGTATGAGGCATGTTTTTCATTGAAACATGGAAGGCAGAGATGTGGCTGACCATCACATGCACTGCAGAAGGTGGATACTCTCCTAGCCTTGTTTGTGGCCACCTTGTATCCTTCTCCTAGTGATATCTTTTCGTAACATCCTCTGCATCTCTTCCTTGTGCTTTTCTTTGGTCCATCTGCTTCCTGAAGAGTGTGCTTTGTTCTTGCACCCGATATATCAGAGGTCCTTTTCCCTGATTTTATTTTTTATTCAGGAATATTTTTTGTCAGAGAGCACTAATGACTCTGTGAACCTTCTTAGACAAACTGGTCTTCTTGAGCAATATTTATTGTACAGAATTTGAGCATTAGTTACTGATATCCCAGCAACCATTTCCAGAGCTAGCTTACTGTACCACTTTCCTGATTTCCATCGTGGCGAGTAGTAGGATTTTAGTTGGTCAGCAACATCAACATCTTTTTTTGCTTTATTGTACTCAATGACACTTTCAGGTTTTACGATATCTTCCCCTTTCCTATTTTTCTTTCCACTTGGAACTATATCATTGCCATGTTCAGGCACTGTTGACAGTGTCAAAACATCTCTCTTGTCTTTCCACTTGTAAAATTTTACACCTTGTCTGTTTTCTGCTGCCTTCATTTCTCCTTTCTTCAAGTTTGCTTTCAGTACTTCTTTGCTCAAGTACTTCCTGTGTACTCTAACAGTTCCACAAGCATAAGTCTTCTTGGTCAAGAGGTACTCTGCCAGGGTCACTGAGGTGTAGTAATTGTCAGTATAGATAGTGCATCCTATACCTAACAATTTTTCACACATTCTTACAACAAGTGATTCAGTTGCATTTAGGCCATCAATTTTATTACTCTTCCCTACATGAACCTCCAGATTCCATGTATATCCTTCAGGTGTGCACACCTTGTATAATTTCATTCCATATTTGCTAGCTTTGCCTGGAACGTACTGTTTGATACCTAATCTTCCTCTAATTGGCACCATACTCTCATCTACAACAAGTTTGGAGCCAGGTTTGTACACAGCTTGAAAATTGTCAACCAGTAGCTCAATCAGTGGTCTGACCTTGTACAATTTGTCCTCAGCATTTTGATGAGCTATATTATCTACAAAATGTAGAAATTTATAGAAAATCTTAAACCTTCCCCTTGACATTAGCTTTGGTACAAATGGATCATCATACAAATCACTTTTAGACCAATACAATTGGATTTCAGCCTTCACAACTAATCCCATGTAAATGACTATGCCAATAAATTTCTTTATTTCTTCTTTATCGGTAGGTCTCCACAAAACTAATCTTGACCTACGTGTTAGTTGTGCAGCATCAATTTCCTGCTGTGCATACCTATTTGTTTCAAGAACAATCATATCAATGATGTCATCAGATACAAAAAGATCATATATATCAATTGGCAGCACCCGAGTTTCATTATCTGCAGTATTTACATTGATACTCATTTCTTCCTTCCCAGTAAAGGCATACATGCGATGTTTTGTAGATACAGGCCCCCACTCAAATGTAGGTGGAGTGCTATTATTTGCATTACTTCCTGTGTTTGAATAATCTCTTTCTGGCCCTTCAGTTTGATCAACTTGCTCTTCATCTGGTTCAGACTCATCACTTTCCTCAAACAGGTCATCATCTGGGTCATCCGAGTTGATGACAAAATCTAAATCATCTGAATAATTTTTAGAGCTATGTGGAAGCACCGATTGTGCTCCGTAAAAGTCCACCTGGTTAATTTGTTGAAAAAAGGAAAAACAACATGATTATTATAGTGTTTATATGTACAGCATATTGAAATGTCATATTGTATTGATACTGACATGTATATATATCATAAAATAGCAAATGCATACTCGGTACACTGATGTACCGATACGCGACAAGAGTAAAAAATATCAGTGGTCCGCGATTCGGTATATATTTGTACCATGGATTTTAACGGTCTATACCACGGGCCTACCCTCTAAGAGTGATACATACCTCCTCTTGCTGCGAAAGTCCAACGGACACTAGCAGGGTGGCGAGAAGATGGTATCGCCGTGGGGGCGAGAAGGCTGAGTTGCCAAACGCGGTTAACGTGTTAAACCATAATCCTGCGTTAACCCCTTCACACCCATGATATTTCCTTTGCTATAAAAAATATCTGTTGTCGAACCATAAAATTACAAAAAATAACTGAATATACCAAATTCGTTAGTCGACAAGAATACTAAACAGGTCATATCTATAAAATATTGTTTATATTCACTAAAAATCGTGTAATGGTAGCCAAATTACAATGGAAATTACGTTCTGGGCCTCAAGGAGTTAAATTTGAGGGTAGTGTTTCCTCGTGACACATTATTATTAGGATTTTCACTAGTGGCAATATATTCATTATGAACTGGAATATCACTTTCCTCTAATACCTCACTAATTGGTGTGGATAAGAAAGTGGTTCCAATTCTGGAAATTAATAGGGGTTGTGCATGACTAGGAATACTCTCCTCTTGTTCGGCTTGGTGAGTATGTGGGATGGTTCCCATTATTACATTACCACCAGCACTGGTGATTATAAGGTACACCGTAGGTCCAATGAAAAGTGAAATATAGATTATTTCGAATTTGGCAGGGTGTTTTCTTATGTAAAATTGAATTTTAAGGGTAGTTTGTCCTCTTCAACTTTTTGGTTTGAGCACTTCTTGCTATGCAAAAATGGACTTATATATTTATATGTAAAACATAGCTTAGCCCCGCTAAAGTAACGGCTTCATTTGCACCTATCATCAATTCTTGATCGTCTTTTTCAGGATGGCTTCTCCTTGTAAACCAAGTGGGTCGAAGCCCGCAACTAGACAGAGCTCTGGATCCAAGTTGGCCGCCTTTGATGGCGGTGGACGAGTTTGCTGAGAGTGAGGTGCCTACGTATCGCGGCGTGATGAAGAGGGGAATCCTTCTCCAAGAACTCAGCGGCATCCGGGAGGGTGTTGACAAGCGGGGGTACCAGTGAGAGACATTGCGAAGGATCTGATCCCCATGGTGCTTGCCCAGTGGAAGAAATCAAACGCCCAGTTTGCACCTCCAGTGGTTGTTATTGACCGGTCCGTGACCAGAAGGATAGATAATTTTTGGAAGAAGGTTAGTGAAGTGGTGAGAGACAGAGCAACTAAAGCAGTAAAGGAATTCGTGGAGAAGAATATGGACAGGCTGTTTTTTTTTTTTTTTTTTTTTTTTTTTTTACATCACAAGGAACTGGCCAAAGGCACAACAAAAATGGGTAACACAAAGCCCGCTTAGTTGCCAGTCCCTATAAAGAAGCCAGTAAGAGAATAAAATAAAAACAGAGGGGTAGACCAATTTAGTTCGGGAGGTGTCTTGTTACTCTTCTTTTGAAAAGATTTAAGTCATAGGAAAGTGGAAAAATAGAAACAGGAAGAGTTCCAGAGTTTACCAGTGAAAGGGATGAAAGAGTAAAGATACTGATTAACTCTTGCATTAGGAAGATGGACAGAATAGGGATGAGAATGAGTAGAAAGTCTTGTGCAGCGAGGCTGCGGGAGGGGAGGAGGCATGCAGTTAGCAAGTTCAGAAGAGCAGTGAGCATGAAAATAACGGTAGAAGAGAGCAAGAGAAGCAACATTGCGGCGGTGATTTAAAGATTGAAGACAGTCAATCAGAGGAGAGGAGTTGATGAGACGAAAAGCTTTTGACTCAATCAACCCTGTTTAGGAGAGCTGTATGAGTGGATCCTCCCCAAACATGTGAGACATACTCCATACATGGGCGGATAAGGCCCCTGTAGAGAGCAAGCAATTGGGAGGGAGAAAAAAAAGGACGCAGACGCCACAGCACACCTAACTTTTTAGAAGCTGTTTTAGCAAGAGATGAGATGTGAGATTTCCAGTTCAGATTTTTAGTAAAGGATAGTCCTAGAATGTTCATTGTAGAAGAAGGAGACAGTTGAGTGTCATTGAAGAAGAGGGGATAGTTATCTGGTAGGTTTTGTCGAGTAGATAGGTGAAGAAATTGGGTTTTTGAGGCATTGAACAAAACAAGGTTTGCTTTGCCCAAATCAGAAATTATAGAAAGATCAGAAGTTAGGCGCTCGGTGGCATCTCTCCATGAATCACTTAGTTCCTGTTGAGTTGGATGTCTAATAAACGACGTTGAAAAATGCAGGGTAAAATCATCAGCGTAGGAGTGGATAGGGCTTTGAGTTAGACTTAGAAGATCATTAATAAATAATAGAAAGAGAGTGGGTGCTAGGACAGAACCCTGGGGAACACCACTATTGATAGATTTAGGAGAAGAACAATGTCCGTCTACAGTAGCTGCAATAGAACGGTTTGAAAGGAAACTTAAAATGAAGGTACAGAGAGGATAGAAACTGAATGAGGGTAGTTTGGAAATTAAAGATTTGTGCCAGACTCTATCAAAAGCTTTTGATATGTCAAGGGCAACAGCAAAAGTTTCACCGAAACCCCTAAAGGAGGATGACCAAGATTCAGTTAGGAAAGCTAGAAGATCGCCAGTAGATCGCCCTTTACAGAAACCGTACTGACGATCAGATAGAAGATTGTGAGCAGATAGAGCTTAAGAATCTTCTTATTAAGTATAGATTCAAAAACTTTAGAAAGGCAGGAAGTCAAAGCTATAGGACGGTAGTTTGAAGGATTAGAACGGTCACCCTTCTTAGGAACAGGTTGGATGTGAGCAAACTTCCAGCAAGAAGGAAAGGTGGAAGTTGATAGACAAAGACGGAAAAGTTTGACCAGGCAAGGTGCAAGCACAGAAGCACAGTTTTTGAGAACAATAGGAGGGACTCCGTCAGGACCATAAGCATTCCGAGGATCTAGGCCAGAAAGGGCAAAGAAAACATCATTCCGAAGGATCTTAATGACAGGCATAATATAGTCAGAGGGTGGAGGAGAAGGAGGAACAAGCCCTTCATCAGCCAGAGTGGAATTTTTAGCAAAAGTTTGAGCGAAGAGTTCAGCTTTAGAAGTAGATGAGACAGCTGTGGAGCCATCTGGGTGAAGCATAGGAGGGAAAGATGAAGAAGAAAAATTGTTAGAGACGTTATTAGCTAGATGCCAGAAGTCACGAGAGGAATTTGATTCAGAAAGATTTTGACATTTTCTATGAATGAAAGAGTTTTTGGTAAGTTGAAGTAAAGATTTGGCATGATTGCGGGCAGAAATCTAAAGGGCATGAGTTTCAGGAGATGGATGCTTACCGTATCGTTTGTGAGCCACCTCTCTATCTCGGACAGCATGAGAACAAGCAGAGTTAAGCCAAGGTTGACGGGCTTTAGGATTAGAGAAAGTATGTGGAATGTACGCCTCCATGCCAGAGACTATGACCTCAGTTATGCGCTCTGCACAAAAAGATGGGTCTTTGACATGGAAGCAGTAATCATTCCATGGAAAATCAGAGTAGTACTGCCTTAGGTCTTCCCACTTAGCTGAGTTGAAGTGCCAGAAGCACCTCCGCTTAGGTGGGTCCCGAGACGGTACCGGAGCGATATGACAGGTTACAGAAATAAGATTGTGATCGGAAGAACCCAACGGAGAGAATAGTTTCACAGAGTAAGCAGAAGGGTTAGTAGTTAGGAAAAGATCAAGAATGTTGGGCGTGTCTCCAAGGCGGTCAGGAATACGGGTAGGGTACTGCACCCGCTGCTCTAGGTCTTGGAGGATAGAAAAGTTGTAGGCTTGTTCACCAGGTTGGTCAGTGAAAGAAGATGATAGCCAAAGCTGGTGGTGAACATTATAGTCCCCAAAAATGGAAATTTCAGCTAAAGGAAAATGAGATGAGATGTGCTCCACTTTTGATGTTAAGTAGTCGAAGAATATGTTTGACATAACGGCCTGCCCTCACACGATCTTCCTCTGCAAGGACCAGGAATCCCACTGCTCCAACCCCCAGCTGTGCCACGCGAGAGCACACGTGCAGTGTGACTGCCCCCTGGCCAGCAAAGTCCCTACTTTAGACCTGGAGTGGCTGTACTACCAGAGGATCAAAGTTGGAGAGGAGAGTGCAATGATGATGACAGGGGTAGACAAGAATGAGACGCATAGACAAGTGAAAGCAGCAAAGAGATAGCAGTTGGAAGAGGAGGCTAAGCTGAAGAAGCA
>JACEEZ010005071.1:254980-327480 GCA_016584305.1 Chionoecetes opilio
CCAAAAAAAACCTTATCTTCCTTTCTTTTTATTTCCACCATCATTTTCCCTTGAAACCCTTACCCCACCTCCCTTTTTCGATTCTTTTCGCCTCCATACTTTATTGACCCTCCCCAACTGTCACATCCTCAAATCATCCGCTTCGTTTCTACTAAACCAATATGTCTGGTTTCTTGGCTCTCGGGTAATCGTTTACTTCTGTTAATGTTGACACTAGCCCATTTATATTTGTGTACGATACCTGCCATCCTTTTTCATTTTACTTTGAATTGTCTTCTCTTATTCTTTCTCTTTTAGATACCACTTCTTCAATTTTTGGTCCAAAACTCTCCAATAGAATTTCAGTTTTTCCTCTTCCGTTCTCAATTCGTTTTTTTCTTTGGCTTCTTTAAACAGTACATTCAATCTAGCTCTTTCTTCCTCATTCATATCTTTTCTTAGCCATATATTCTTATATTCTTCTGTCTTTGCCAGTTTCCATGCCTTAGACCAGTGCTATTCAACCTGGGTGGAAGGTCCACCAAAGGGTGGACGAGACTGAGTGAGGGGTGGACGGCTGTCTTGGGGTGGACAGGTGGGTGGACGAGATCATGCCCACGTTTCGGTGTAGATAAGGGAAAATAAATCTATGGTATAAAACTAGGTAAAGGAGGGGATATTTTTACAAGTATAGGGAAAATTAATGGATTCAAACTGAATGTGAAAAAAATTAAAAGCAATGCAGAAAAGAGGTGTTGTTCTGATTTTGAAGTTTTTGATACCTATATGAGACAGTGGCTGGGCACATGGTATGGTATGCAGACAGCAGTGCAGACACTGGAGGTACGAATGTCCCCCTGGATTACCAGACACCTGACTTTGAGGCAGGAAAACCTTGACTTCTATTTCCAAGACACCTCAGACCTCCAACATGTGGAAGCTTCATCCATTCTCAGATGATGGAACTGATCATTCTGATGCCCTATTGGAGCTTCCAGTGGATTATTCTTAAAAAGGAGCTTTCAAAACATTTGGCCATCCTATGCATTGCATTGCTGGGTTGTCCTACTTCATAGTCAGGACTACAAGGAGTAAGCTGAGAAGGCAACAGCCATGTTTGTGCAGATGCCAACATCATGTCAGTCAGCAAAGTTTCTCAAGCTTAGTTTTAAAGGCATAGGAAGGCATCATCAAGGCATAGGAAAGGAATGCTATTCTCAATATGGATCCTCATATGCGGCTTGCACTTTAAAATTGTCTGATGCCTCGATTTAAGCTGAAGGCAGACAAATTGCAACAGCAGCCAAGCCACTTATATTTGTTTCTTGAAAGAAAAGGCTTTGTTTTCTGGATTACCAAATATAACATATTAGGTGCAATTTTACTTCAGTTTCATGTAGAAAAATGCATTTGCTGTGGAATTCCAAAGGTATGTTTAACTTTTCCTTGTATATTTATAGTTTTAAACTGCCTGTGTTATTATACATAAAAATATGTAAACTGTATATTTAAAATGAGATTGAAGCTGCCTTTTCCAACCTATATATTTTGTAGAATGATATAGTTAGATTTAAAATGTCAGCCGTGAGATTTTAAAGAGAAAAAATTGTGGTGGACAGCTCTTACCAAATCACTACTAGGGGTGGACGACAGCAAAAAAGGTTGAAGAGCACTGCCTTAGACAATATATCTAGTGCTGTAGTTTGTGACCTAAACTTAACTTTTAAGGGGCGGGCCCCTCCCTCCTCATATTTGCCTAACCTATGTATCTCTTCTATTTCTTCTTCTATCTCCGTATTTTCTTCTACTAGTTTAAATATTCTTTTGCCACTTTCTTTTCTTCCTCTTCTCTTATGTTTTTCTTGGGCAGCACTTTTTCCTTCAAACCAAAAATGTTGACACATTTCTTTTTGTCCACCGTATCTCTAACTAAATTTTCCTTTTGTTTGATTACTTTTACTACTTCTTTGGTCAGATTTTTCTTTTCATTTTCTTGATCTTCTATTATCTGACGTAAGCTTTCTTGGTCTTTTTCTTTTTCTATCTTCCATGTCTTTCTTTCATCTTTCATTTCCTCTTGTGTCATTTTCCATTTCTTATGTACTGCATTCATTTCTGCATGCATTTTCACTACCTTTTCGTCATCTTCTTAACAATTTAGTTCATCCACTCTATTTTTCAAAATAGTATTATCTTTTTCCAGTACGAACACTTTCTTTTCCATTTTCTCTAGTTTACCCATCATTTCGTGTACTACATTTTCTAGCATTATGACTCTTCTCTGGTTCATTTTCAGCCCTAATATGTCTTTTTCCTTGGTATCAAAGCCATCAAAAGGGGTCGTGGCAGGATCTTCCATCTTTGTTTACTTTCACTTTTTTTCACTTTTTAGGCTAATCATTTGGAGACGAGACTATTTAACTGCACAGCTCTCACCTGTAAGTACTCAAGTTTTTTTTGGTTCCTCTGCATCCTTGTTTGGTCACAGCATCCAGTCACAATAGCCAGTTGTGTTAGGAGCCTTCTTGAGCACGTCTGTACACACAGCTGACAGTTGTGTGTCGTGGTGTGTGTGTGTGTATTTACCTAGTTGTATTTACCTAGTTGTAACATACAGGAAAAGAGCTATGCTCGTACTGTCCCATCTCCAAATCTACTATTATCCAGCTTGCCTTTGAAGTCCTGAATACTTCTTGCATTAATCACTTTTGCATCAAGGTTGTTCCAGGCTTCTATGCTTCTATACGGGAAGCTGTATTTTTTTTTGTCCCTCTTGCATGTTGTCCTTTTCAATTTCTTCTCATGACCTCTTGCACTTCTATTGTCCCACACAAACAGATCTTCTCTATCAATTTCTTCCAGACCCATTGATGCTATATACACTGCTATAAAATCTCCCCTTTCTCTTCTTTTCGCAAGAGTTGGGAGTTTTAGTCTTGAAAGTCTTTCCTCATATGGTAAATCTCTCAGGCTTGGAGCCATTTTTGTGGCTGCTCTTTGTATTCTCTATCTTCCTTATACAGGGAGGTCCCGTTGTACGAGCATTCGATATATGAGAATCCGATGATACGAGATGTGTAAATTAGGGTCTATTTTCAATATACAAGATCGAAAATCCAATGCTACGGCATTCAAACTGGGATGAGTAAAATTACCAAGTTATTTACTAAAGTAAATTACAAGTTATTTACTAAAGTAAATTACAAGTTATTTACTAAAGTAAATTAAAAGTTATTTACTAAAGTAAATTAAAAGTTATTTACTAAAGTAAATTACAAGTTATTTACTAAAATTATAGTCATTTACTGACTATGATTTTACCTAAGGTTGTTCGATAATTAATCTCATGGTGGTGGTGGTGTGGTGGTGGTGGTATTTCATAATTGTTATTCTTCCTCCTCTCTGTACCCACGGCTGAAATGGCATATTTAACACCTCACACACACCCTACCACGTATATAACACCACACTAACCCTAAATAACACCTATAACGGCATTAGAAACACGAGTTATAGTGGTTATATGAGGCCTAACACAAGCGGCCTGCCTCTCGGTGACGCTAAAAGACACTGTTGTTGTGTAGGCTACGAACACATTTTATTTCCACTGCACTAATGCACTATTTTCGCCACTGCACTAATGTCGCCAGGCACAATATATTACGAATTTTAGCATAAATGCTAAAAGCTCGCTTCGCTCGCTTGGATAATGAGTTAAGAGACGAAATATAACTTTCTGTGCCAAATTTCTTCCTTTGCGCCTGTATCTTTCTTGCCCACACATTCGTGGAAAAATCTTACAAGCCTATATGACACCTGATTTCGGCTCGCGAGCTTGGACAAAAATATGATAATTCTGGTGGCTCGGTACGACAATGTGGCCTACAAAAATTCACAACCCTGGACAATGTACAATGATTCAGATGCGCAGAGACGAGTTTATGGGCATAAGAACATAAGAACATAAGAAAATAAGGAAGCTACAAGAGGCCGCGAGGCCTACACGTGGTAGTTCCTGTCACCTAACACTACCTACATCCACCTTTCATCCTCATCCATGAACCTATCCAGCTCCTCTTTAAAGCTCCCTGATGACTCCGTACTAACTACATGTCTACTGACACCATTCCACTCATTCACCACCCAATTTGCGAACCAGTTTTTCCCTATTTCCTTTCTAAATCTACGCTTTTCCAGCTTGAATCCGTTACTTCTTGTTCTACCCTGGTTAAAAGCCGTAAGAACTTTTCCTACCTCTCTTTTATTAAATCCCTTTATCCACTTAAAAACTTCTATCAGATCGCCCCTTACTCTGCGTCTCTCGAGTGAGTGTAATTTTAATAACTTCAATCTCTTCTCATAACTAAAGTTACGCATCCCTTGTATCATTTTGGTCATCCTTCTCTGCACTGTTTCTAACAAGGCTATATCCATCCTGTTATATGGAGACCAAAACTGAACCGCATAGTCTAGGTGAGGCCTGACTAGAGCCAGATAAAACTTTAGAATAACTTCCGCACTTCTACTTTTAACACTTGTGGTAATGAATCCTAATACTCTATTAGCTCTATTTCTGGCCTCAATACATTGTTTCCTAGGTCGGAGGTCTGGGCTCACCCTCACTCCCCAAGATCTTTTTCACCTTCTGATCTTATCAGCGATACATTGCTTATGGTGTATCTATTACCAGGGTTTTTCCTACCAACATTCATAAAGCTGCACTTATCAATATTAAATTCCATCTGCCATCTGACTGCCCACTCGTTAAGTTTTTCTAAGTCTCCCTGCAATATGTTTACATCAGGCTGTAATTCAATAATCCTACCTGTCTTAGTATCATCAGCAAACTTGCTGATATCACTGCTAATCCCACTATCCAAGTCGTTGATGTAAATCAAAAATAGTAATGGACCCAAAACAGACCCTTGTGGAACTCCACTTGTCACCAGTCCCCATTCAGATTTAGAACCATTAATTGTAACACTTTGTTGCCTATTACTTAGCCAAGCTCTGATCCAATGAAGAACCTTCCCATCTATTCCATGAGCCTTAACCTTATTTAAGAGTCGCTTGTGTGGTACTTTGTCAAATGCCTTACTAAAGTCCAGATATATTATATCATAATCCTTATCATTATCTGCCGTCTCATAAACTTTCCTATAAAAACTCAATAAATTGGTGAGACATGACCTACCCTTGGTGAATCCATGTTGTGAATCATTGATCAAACTATGTTTATCTAAGTGCTCTCTAAAGTTTTTTGCAATAATATTTTCCAATAATTTACCCACCACTGACGTTAGACTTACAGGTCGATAATTTGACTTTAGTCCTCTGTCTCCCTTCTTAAATATGGGAACAACATTTCCTTTCCTCCACAATAATGGCACATCGCCTATCTCAACCGATTTCCTAAAAATGTGCACTAACGACTCACTAACAACCTCCTTGCATTCCTTTAATACCCTGGGATACACTTTATCTGGTCCTGGCAATTTAAAATTCTTCATTTTATCTATACCCTCTTCCACCATTTCCCTAGTTATCACAATATCTTTGAGTTTCTCCTCATCGCTTCCTTTGAACATCTGTTCACTATCAGGCATAGTCTGTGTATCCTCCTCCGTAAAAACACTTAAGAAATAATCATTTAGACTTTTACACATATCCTCATCCGTATTTAAGACCTCACCCTGTCCTGACCTTAACAGCCCAACTAATTCCCTTGTCTTGGTTTTATATACCTGATAGAATCCCTTTGGGTCATTTTTCGCCTGTCCTGCTACTTTAATCTCATAATTGTTCTTAGCAACTCGAGTTAATTTCTTCACTGTCCTTGCCATCACGTTATACTGTTCTTTGTTTACCAATCCTGCCTTGAACCTTAAATAAATGTTTCTTTTTACTCCAATGTTGTGTTTTAAATTAGTGGTCATCCATTTTGGATCACTCTTTCTGGACCTTATTTCCCTATAAGGAATATTTCTTTTCTGTCCGTCAATTATATTCCTTACAAATAAAATATAATCCTCCTCAGCCCCGACCTCACTTCCATGTCTAACCGCTCTAATTACCTCCAGGTGCCTTCCTAATCCTTCATAATTGGCCTTTCCAGCTGTCATCGCCCTATCCGTACCCTGGGAAAAGTTCTTCCTCTCCATCCCACACCTCTTATTAATAACCTCCAGGTGTCTTCTTAATCCTGCATAATTGGCCTTTCTGAAATTAGGTATTCTATGTTTATTGCCTTTTAATTTTCCAGCTTCCCATTTTAAGCTAAATCTGATCTCATAATGGTCGCTATTATCTAACTTTCCCCCGACCTCCACATCTGTAACTAAATCGTCTCTATTTGTCAGCAATAGACCTAGAATATTATCTCCTCTAGTAGGCTCCTTGATTGCTTGACTTAGGAAGTTATCCTGGATTATATTTAACAATTCATCTGCGTCGCTGTCACCTATGATTAAATCCCAGTCTATATTCCTAAGATTAAAATCTCCCACTACGCATAGTCGATTATATCTGCAGGCCTTGTTTATTTCTTCCCATATAGGAGCTGAATCCTCTTTACATAAGTTTGGAGGCCTATACACTACACCCAAAACCATTTTCTCAGTTCCCTCCATAACCTCTACCCATATAGACTCTATGCTGTCATCTGTTTTTATAACATTATTGACACAACACTGCAATGCATCTCTTACATAAAGCGCAACTCCTCCACCTCGCCTGCCAACTCTGTCCTTGTGAAATAACTTATACCCAGCTATCTCGACTTCCGGATCAAATACCTTTCCTGACATATCCAACCATGTTTCTGTTAATGCTATTATATCAAAATCCTCTACACTATTTATTCCTCTCAGGAAATCTATCTTGTTTAACCCTCTAACGCACGGTGACGTGATCGCATCAAAATGGGCCCGTCTACAATCTGAGCTTTTGACGCGAATTGCGTAAAAAAAAAGTTAAAAATTCGCCAAAAATAAAGTATTTATCAGAATCATGTCAAATTTTTCTGCGTCAAAGATCCAAGCTAGACCTATAAAATAAACTAATTGTCAACTCTCTCGTGTGAGTGGATGTGAAATGATAAGGGTTTGTGTCTCAGTTTTCATTCAGCAGGCAGCCTGTGAGCGCAGATTGTCGTCCCTTTAAAACGTGTCCCGAGTTGGCCATACTGGCCATATGAAAATTATAATGGTAGCGTTGGAATCCTGATAAAAATCCGCTTTTATTGGCATATAAACAATACAAAGTTGACTCAGGAAGTTTCAAGCTACGAAGTGGTGAACGTAAGTATTTCTTATTTCTCTTTACTCAATATTATTTCGGAGTCGGTAAATTCCGCTATTTATTTGCATTTCTTGTTATTTTTTTCTTTCATAAGGCAGAATAATCTCTTGCAAAACCAATGATATATAATAATGCCAGGAAAAAAGAATATACGTTGGTGAAATTGATAACATAAAAAAATAATTCGCCGCACAGTCAGGCCATTTCGCTGGGCCCCTTAGGGAGCATAAGACGGATGTTGCAGTGGACGGAGAAACTTATTAAACTTTTCGTGCGTGAAGGGGTTAAAATACTCCTACAGTTTGTATAGTAGACCTTCAAGCAACTCCTCTTATTTGTGTCCATTTTCCCTTTATCTTTAACTAAACCCCTCCTCTCTCTCTTCTTACGAATCACTTTAGTTCCCTGCCTTCTGAAACTCCTCCTAGTGTCGCAAGTTTCCCTTACCCCGACCCCAGTGTCTACTCCCTGGTTCTCTATCTTAAAAAAGCCTGCAGTGCACCTACCTCCCTTTCAAGGGATTCAGACAAGAGGTCGTGGAAGTGGAAGAGGTCTGCGCACCCCTCCCTTGTCCCTTACCTACCGTACCCTCTCAAGTCTAGTGTATCACGCGGCGTCCCCATGAGTACATACAACGTCTTTGTTGCTTGTATGTATTGTACCTTGTGAGTCGATTTTAGTGATTTGCTGGTTTACTTAATGTGCTTATTGTGACTTATTTGTGCTCTGTCCTACTGTGCTGTCACACTCTTAATTCACTGTGTTTTGGTGCGGTGGTGTGGTATATAGAGCCCTATATTTGAGAGTTTGAGAGTTTGTTGTGTTTGCTATAGTTTATTTTAGCTTGAAAAACATGTTTTTCTTCTTCCTTTTTCTTATAATTGATGGGGTCCTGGAACCAAACCTATATTTTACCATTAGTTATGTGTTTTGTTATACGAGGTTTCGCTTGACGAGTATGCCAGGTGGAACCTAACTGCTCGTATCTTCGGGACCTCCCTGTATCCTTCTTTTTATGTGGTGACCAAATCACTGCCGCATATTCCAACCTTGGTCGAATCATAGATGTTATCAATTTCTTAATCATCTCTTCATCCAGATATTTGAATGCCATTCTTATATTACTCAGCAACTGATATCTATCTCCTGTGATCTTGTTTATATGCTTCTCAGGTGACAAATTGTCTGTAATCCATACTCCCAGATCTTTTTCGACCTTTGTTTTGATTACACTGGGTACCGAAGGGGACCGTCAGGACTGCAACAATTACCGCGGTAATACACTGCTCAGTGTGCCAGGCAAGGTGCTTGCCCACCTATTGCTGACAGTGCTGATCCGCAGTCATCTGCTGAAGCATCAGAGACCTCAGCAGTCTGGGTTCACGCTTGGTAAGTCAACAACGGACCGTATCCTAGCGCTTCGTGTCCTGGTGGACTGCCGACGTGAGTTTCGACAGGGGATGCTTGCCGCCTATGTTGATCTCAAGAAGGCCTTTGACTCAGTGCATCGTGAGTCACTCTGGGATCTTCTGCGACTTTGCAGGATTCCTGCAAGGACTATTGGTTTGATGACTGGTCTGTATTCTGGGACTGAAAGTGCTGTGAAGTGTGGGGGAGGTGTATCCAGCTTCTTTCCTGTGAATACAGGAGTGAGGCAAGGGTGCATCCTTGCCCCATCACTTTTCAACACTTGTATTGGGCAAAGTTGTAGATCAAAGTGATTGTGGAGCATCCCTAGGCAGCACCAAGATCACTGATCGTTTTTGCTGATAATGCAGTTATCTTTGCTGAGTCGCTGGAGGTCCTGGTGATGGCTCTCGAGGCGCTGCACGAGGAGGCAAAGACTTAGGGACTTGAGGTCTCCTGGCTTAAGACCAAGGTCCAGTGTTTGGAGGCTTACTAGATGAAACAGTACAGTCTGTTCATGCGTGCGGCGTCGCTGCGGCGAGGACATTGAGATCTTGGAAAGTTTTACATACCTTGGTAGCGCAGTCCATAATGACGGCGGGTCACGTCAAGAAGTCTTACGGCGGATTGGCATAGCCCACGGCGTTATGGACTTGCTCAGCAGGAGTATTTGGTGTTGTCGGTACCTGTGCAGGAGGACAAAGATCCGGATCTTCAAGTCGCTTGTGATCCCTGTCTTACTCTATGGTTGTGAGACATGAATACAAAATAGCGACTTGAAGAGACGAATCGATGCCTTTGGTAATAAGTGTCTTCGCAGAATCATGGGGTATCGCTGGGATGATTACGTGTCAAATCAGCGATTGCACCGTGAGACTGAATTGAGGCCTATTACCTGCATAGTCCGTCAGCGCCAACTTCGGCTATATGGGCATGTGGCACGCTACCCTGAAACCGATCCTTCCCATCGGGTTGTATCTGTAAGAGACAATTCGGCGTGGAGGCCAAGGGGGCGCCCACAAGGCTCGTGGCTGGGGCAAGTTGATGTTTCTTGTCGAGAACTGCTTGGTATGGGAAGGGAGCCTGTGTGCTCGCAGCATTTTGGTGGTCCAATACATACGGTCAATGTTCACTGGAAGCGTAATTTCCATCAGGAGCGTATGTGTGGGTTCGTCACTGAGGCAAAAAAATGAGTGACTGCCTCCCTCCCTGCCCAGCACTGCCCAAGCGACTCAGATGACAGTGACGTCACAATGCGCATCTACATCACGTCACCTGACGTTCTGCGCGATATTTTGGCGCTCTATATGAGAACTCCTCGGATTTGCCCTACATTGATGGCGGAATCGTTCTACAGGATCACATTCGTTCCTCGTCCCACACAGGAAATCATGGATCACCAGAGGCACACTACAGGGGACTCCAAGCCTTGATATGTCTAAAAAGAGCCCAAAGATAAAATATACTTGTTTTTATTCTTGCTTCACAATGTGAATCAAAAGATATGGTTATTTACCACCCAGAGCTAATTAACAGGCAGCATATTAAGGAAGGGATATGAATAAAGTTATTTCAAGCCACAGCTATTTTTTCTATCTCCTCCTTGGTTTAAGATACTGATGACTGACTGATGTAGATTAGGTTCCATTCCATAAGGACAAACATAAATTCTTGGATCTTGGTCATATGTAAGTAATGCTTAGTTGCATACAACTAGGAAATCATAATGACACACAAAAAAGACCTTAAAAATAAATAAATAAATCATGTTCAAGATAGTTGAAATAATATATAAACTCAAAATTTTAGATTTGAATTATAAAATATGTTACACCATGTGTTATACCAGTACATTAGCACTGCCAGCCTAGGATGATTTAAGTTGGTTACAAGGGGCCATATAACACTTCTTCCTCACCCCCCAAAAAAAACATCAACAACAAATGACTGACTTACATTCCCTTTTTCACAGTAACAACCAAACAGTACCAACCGTAACTTGATTTATTGTTTATTTATCTTTGCTTGTCTTCCTTATCTTTGTATTACCTTTGGGATGGTCAGTTGAAATATGACGCTGCAGATTTCTATGTACATCAAACTTTTGTTGACAGGATTCTTGAGGACATACATATCGACTTTTCTGATGTATCAGCTTGTGACGTTTCAGCACACTCGGGGTCAAGCATCTCATCTCACATTCAGGGTAGTCACATCTATGTAAATAAAAGAAAGAGTTCATGTTATAATAAAATTGATAACATTTTTATTTCACCTTTAGTGAGACAGCATAAATATACTTATATATCACATACATATGAAGAATACAAAAACGGCAAGAAAAAGTGGACTTCAGCACTAATACAAATGTAAAAGAACATATGCATGGGGGCATTATATACACTATACATGGTCATTTGCATAGGCTAACTTTCGCATCATTAAATAAATATATAATCAAGACAATCAGATTTGGCTTCAACTCTTCAACTTCAACAACTTAATCTTCCGAATGTTTAACCTCACTGAGTTATGCTAATGATATGGTAGTGCTTGCTCCGACAGCAGATACTTTGCAGGACCTTATCAGTTTTAGATTGAAGTCACATGTTCTCAACTAATGTCTCATACCTGTTCTCTGCCAGATGAAAAAAGGCTAGTGTTAAAGGAGACCAACTCAAATTGTCTCCATATAATCAAGGAATAGACCCCAAGACCTGTCACTTGTAATCTAAGTGCTGTAACCACTACATAGTCCACATGTACCTTACTCATGAGGCCGAATCTCAGTGCTAGAAAATGCAAGTGGTTGGACAATCCAATTTCAAGGCAAGTAAATAACTTACGGATATGGCTTGATTCTGTGTGAGCGTAAGTGTGCGACTGTAGATGCTGCTGCTTCATGAAGGACTCACCACATTCATTGCATTCATACTTTTTGGTCCCATGAATCCTATTTACATGCTTCCTCAGAGCGTAGATGTTACTCGTCATCGTGTCACACATCTCGCACCTGTGGGAGAATAATATTAAATTTACTTCAATGCTTCTATGAAAGTATAATGTGTAGAGCAACATTTTCCTTTTGACTAAAACACACATACACACACAAACTGACTAGCTGATCATTTAACATTTCACTGATGAATATTGCAATAAACCATGGATGAGGGCAGAAAGCTAGGAACATATACATACACTGAATACCTTATACAAGTACAGTACCCTCCCGAATTTCACGCCATGCGAGTTTCACGATCCTCGAGTTTCGCGCCGAGTCCTAAATTCGTACCATCCCGACTTTCACGCATTATATCCCCGAGTTTTGCGCTGCTTCGTACACGTTATTTTTTTTTCTATTTTTTTTTCCGGTGTGTGTGTGTGTGTGTGTGTGTGTGCGTGCGTGCGTGCGTGTGTGCCTACAGCACCGTTAGGCAGTGACCTCCATGGGTGGGATGATGGGCCCTGGAGGTTCACTTGAGGGCTGTGATGGTTGGCCCTCGCCCGTGGTGGGGCAGACAGAATTTCTATAGTGACGCCTGTGATTAGAGGCTCATGCCGCTCCCGTTCCTTACCTATTTACCACAAAATACTCCTTTATAAGTGATTAACCATGACGTGTGTGGTACTGTGGTTTATGGAGGTACTGGAGGAGACAGGAGAGAAGAGAGGAAGGCATTGTGACAGTGTTATTGCCGTATAACACTGTCACACAACCATCAGGTGACGCCCTCACTCATTCAGACCAAAACAAATTAAAATGTTTTAGTATCCAAGGTGAAATAGACAAGGGAAGAGTTGACAAGTCTGTTAACAAAGCAGATGAAGTTTGAAGAGAACCTATGAAGCGATACTAAGCGTCAAAGGTCACAAGAAGAAGACTAATCGAGAGACACGAGATGGAAATTTTTAACAAGATAATCCCTTCACCTGCTTTGTTATACATAAAAGCATACTAACATAGACATAAGACGTGTACAGAGCTAGATCACTCAATGCCTTGCTCAAAGTAACATTGCTCATACTAACTAATCACTACACTAATGCTTTCCTCACTTCTCTATGGTACCTCCAATGCCTTCCTCTCTTCTCTCCTGTCTCCTCCAGTACCTTCAGCAACCACAGTACCACACACGTCCTTGTTAATCACTTACAAAGGAATATTTTGTGGTAAATAAGTAAGGATCAGCGGGGGTGTGAGGTCAGGTGCTACTTATTCTGGGGTGTTACTTATTTTATGCAACACCGGTTCAAAGGCCTGGCCTATGGAGAATAGGCCACCTGTAATATCAAGATCAAGTATCGTTCTTTAGGACAGAATACAGGGTGTGGGGAGAACACCGGACTTTTAAGACTTCACCGACAGCATCCGCTGGGTGACTCCCAACTCAAACTCAAGCTCAAGCTCAAGCTCCTCTCCTCCCTCCTGGGGCCCTGGGGATGAGGGCTGCTTGACGTTAGATGTCACCAAAGCAGGCATGCCCGAAGGAGAGGAGAGTGGGGGAGCTGCAGCGGTGGAAGATGTCATAGCAGGGTGGTCTAGGGATGTTGAGGGTGTGGGTGAGGCTAGGGGAGCTGCAGCGGTGGAAGATGTCGAAGTAGGGCGGCCTTAGGGGGGCTGTTGGGGGGTGTGGGTGAGACTGGGGGACCTGCCCCTCCTCCCCCTCGCCAGTAGAGGCAGTTGAGGCCACTGAAGTCGTGGGTGAGGCTGGTCGATCCGCCCCCCCATCGCTTTTGCCTGTAGCGGCAGCTAAGGCTGCTGAGGGCGTGGTTGAGGCTAGGGGACCTGTTTCCCCCGGCTCCCGGTAGGGCTGTGGCCGCTACGGCCCGAGTGGGGGAGTGAGGTAGTGGAGATTACCAACCCGGGGAAAGGGTCAGGACTGTTTAGAACAAGGGGGGGCAACCGCAGGGCAAAGAAGTGGCCCATACTGTGTATAGGAGTAGTATGGTGAAGAATGTTAGACGACACGTGGCGATGAAAGACCAGAAGAGTGTGCGGGTTTTAGCCTGAGTGGAAAGGGGTATGGGGATGTTGTGAAGGAGGTGAGGGAGCAGGTGAATGGTGTACAGGAAGGAATGGTGATAATGCGGGGAGGGGGAAACAGCCTTAGGAGGTTAAGCCCGAGCAAAAGTGTGGGCAAGGTGATGGAGTGCCTTAAGGATATAAAGAAGGACAGGAAGAAAGTACGAGTGGCTGTGGTGGAATCATGAGGCGACCTCGGGAAAATGCAGGGTATGAGGAAATGAGACGCGACCCCAAACAAGCGACTCCAAGAGGAGGTTGTAAAAATGAAAGCGGAGTGCAGTAAGGATCCGGGGGGACTATGGAGTAAGTTTCATAGACCTGGACGGTGCACTCCCACAGGAGGCCTTTGAGGAGACAAAGTGCACCTAAATTGGGAAGGAAGAGGCGGATGTGCGGGAGAATGCTTGAGTGGATACGTGCGACTGAGAGAACTCTGCAAGTTGAGGGAAAAGAGGGTGACAAATGCGAATGAGTGATGTTGACAACAAAAGGGAAAATGTGGGGTTTGGGGCTGTGTGAAGGTTAGAGGATGGAATGTTGAAAAAATGGAAGACCTCAGCAGAGAAATGAATGAATGGAACATTGACGTAGTTGGAGTGACAGAAACACAAATGAGAGAGAATTGAACTTAGATCTGAGACTTACAGTAGATCGGCAAGGGCAGAAAGTAAGCAGCAAAAAAAGGGTGGCGGAGGGGGAGTACTTGTGAGGCAGGAAGCGGTATAGATGTAGAGGAGCTAGATGTAGGAGGGTGTTGGAAATGGGTGAGGATATTATGGCAGTACGTCTGGAATAAAAGGTGCGAAAGGGAAGAGAAAGGATCTTGGTGATAGTGTGTTACATGACAGTGGAAGGAACAGGAGCGAGAGCCGAGAATGAAAGGAAGTATAGAATTGTGCAAAGGTTTGTAGAACAGAATAGAAGTGAAAATGTGATTGTGATGGGAGACATAAAAGGGTCACATTGGTGTGTTAGGAGAGGAAGAAAATGGAAAGGCCAATTGCTGCTTGACTTTGCAGAGGAGAATGAATTAGAAATTTTGAATGTGACCCTGGCTGAAGGAAGAGTTGACCTGGAGTGGAAGGGAGGAATGAATCTGCCATTGACTTTATGTTAGTGAACCGGAAGGGCTAGAGAACGGGTGAGAAAGTATGTGGGTGGATGAGGAAAGGACAATCGAC
This sequence comes from Chionoecetes opilio, assembly GCA_016584305.1. Taxonomy (NCBI): domain Eukaryota; kingdom Metazoa; phylum Arthropoda; class Malacostraca; order Decapoda; family Majidae; genus Chionoecetes; species Chionoecetes opilio. The sequence goes on from JACEEZ010005071.1 coordinate 269,873, forward strand.
GTAGCGAGTGACCATAACGTCATGGTAATGGAGTATGAGTGCTTGAAGGAAAAAAGAGTGAACGTGAAAGAGGAGAGGAATGGACGTTGGAAACTTAGAGATGCAGACTGGGATTATTTCAGGGGAATGGTGAGTAATGAGGACTGGAAGCTGGGAGGAGATGGTTTGAGGGCTGAGAGAGGTGTGGATGAGATGAAGAGAGATTGTTAAGGAAGCTTAACAAAGTGGCAGAAGAGAGCATAGGCAGAACAAGAAAGAGAGCAAATGGCAGGACAAGAAAGAGTTGGTGGAACAATGAGATCGACAAGGCCAGGAAAGAAAGGAAACAGTCAAAGGAAGGTAGGAGTCTGAGAAAGAATAGGTCAAACAGTGAAGCTGAAAGAATAGAGTAATGAAAGGGCAGGGAAGAGTATAAGAGTAAGCAAAAGGAGGTGAAATGCTTGGTGAGGGAAGGGAAGAGTGAATGAAGAGAGAAAAGTGATCAGAGAACTTAGGGAAAAAGGTGAGGAAGGAGTAGGGAATGGTATAAGTTTTTGAGAGGAAAGAGAGTAAGCATACAGGAATGTAGAAGAACTAGTGTGAATGGCAGGTCACTAAGGAGGAAAAAGGAAATGGCCAGAGCTGTAGAGACTTCTGGAAAGATATTGGAGGTGTGAATGAGCCCGATAGTGACTTAGGGAACGTCACCTTAGGGAGGAAAAATAGAGGAAATGATGGATGAAGAAATTAGAATGGATGAGATTTAAGGGTATGTAAGAAAACTGAAAAATGTTTAAGGCCCCCGGAATGGACGGTATCCGAATGAATTGTATAGAGAGGGAGGTGAGGAGTAATTGAGGGGAAAGCATGAGTTGTTTGGGGCATATATGGAGAGAGGAAGGGTGCCTGGTGCCTGGAATGACAGTAGAGTGACCCTCATACATAAGGGAGGACACAAGAGTAGGAAGGAGATTAAAAATTACAGGCCAATAGCGGTATGTGACACGGTATGTAAGATTTTCTGTGGTGTACTGAATGAAAGACTAGGTGAAGTTGTGGAAAGAAATAAGGTGATGGGTTTAAGAGCAGAATGGATTCAGAAAAGACAGAGAGGGTGAGGACAATATGTTTTAGGAATGAAGTGATTGAGAGAACAAGGAAGGAGGGAAGAAAAAAAATATCTAGCCTTTCTAGATATTGAGAAAGCGTATGACAGAGTGGATAGGAGAATGCTATGTAAGGTATTGGAGACGATTGGCATGAGTGAGAAGGTTGTTAAAATAATAAACAGTAGTATGAGAACACACAGGCCAAGTTCAGTATGGGTGACCTGAGGGCTGGATGGGTGAATAGTAAGAGAGTAAGACAGGGCTGTGTCCTTTCTCCTCTACTTTTTGGATTATATGTTGAGGAAATGGCAGTGAGAGTGAAGCGTTACAGGTCTGGGTGTGAAAATTGGAGATGAATGTTGAGTGTATGATGTATGCAGATGATTGTGGTGATCCTTTGTGAAAACCACAATGAGCTACAAGAGATGCTGAATGCTGTGGGCTGAGTATGGAAGGGGCTTCAACGTTAGGCTCAGTAAGGAGAAGAGTCAAGTGTTGGTGGTGAATGGGGATGACTCTGATGATGACAGGATTTGGATGGTGGGTTGGGAAAGAAATAAAGAGAATGAAAGAGTACAAGTATCTGGGTATTTTGGGTTTGGGTGATAAAGGCTATGAGAAAACTAAACATGAGAGGATAGCTAGAGCCAAACCCGTGGGTTGGAAGGCTAGGCAGTGTGGCAAGATGTCGGGCCAACAAGTATGAAGTGGGGAGAGGGCATGGAAGGGTGTGGCAGTCCCTAGCATTATGTATGGCCTGGAAACAATGGTGTGGTCTAGGAAGGAGTTGGACAGATGGAAATAACACAGAACAAAGCAGGCAGAAAAGCATTAGGAGCCAATAGGTATGTGGCAGTGGAAGCGATTAGAGGAGACATGGGATGGAGCACATCAGAGAGAGGATAGCAAAGGAGGACTGAGGTACAGAGCTAGACTGCAACGAATGGATGACAGCAATGGGCAAGCAAGGTTTGGGACTGGAATATGTATGGGAAGTGGATGAAAGACTCAGTAAAATGGAAAGATGGACAGGTGAACTGGGAATGTTTTTGACAGGAGTGATGAGACATGGGAGTATGCGTGTGCAAAAAGGAAATAAATAGGAGATGGAAGAGAAAGGGGAAAAAAGAATGGCTGAGGGAAAGAGTGAGAAATCAACACTGGAATGGTACAGGAGAAAGGACCAGCCACGGTATGAAAGGTTCTATGATGGTGGCTATGGAGGGGACCTCTCTTCAGAGCCAGGACAAAGTCGCTGGAGGTAAAAAAGTCATATGTACAGATGGAAGAATGATGGCAGCAAGGTGTGTGTGATGTGTGTGACAGGAGTGGATGAAACCGTGGAGCACTTGATGCTGGAATGTGAACGGTATAAGTATGCTAGAACAAAGATGTTGGAGGTAGTGGAAGGAGAGGTCGGAGTGGAAGAATGGCGAGAGATGAGAGACAGGAGAGTGGAGATGGAGTACCTGCTGGGGTTGTGTGCTGAGTGGAGGGAGGGACAGTCGTGTGATTGAGAGTGTAAAAGAATTCGGAAAATCTTGGAGAGCACGTAGGAGAGAGCATGAGAGGCAGGGGGCCCCTCAGTGATGGGGACCCCGTATGAATGTGATGCAGAGAGAGGAAGGAGGGGAAAAAGAAATCCCTAGTTTTGCTTCCCCCTTTTGCTTCTCTCCCAACAGATTACGTGTGGGAGAACACCGGACCAAAGGCTTCACTGACAGCATCCGCTGGGTGACTCCCAAATCAAGATCAAGATCAAGATCAAGATCCTCTTCCTCCTCCTCTACGTAGTATTGGCCGAAGCCACCACCCCGGGAGGCTGTTCACAAACCCTTGGCTAACACCCGGTACCCATTCACTGCTGGGTGGACAGGGGCTTGGGGCATTTTCAGGATATTTTTTGGGGGAAAAAGTGAGTCTTATAAGCTGTAAAATACGGTAGGTACACCTCTCACCAGACTAAATAAGCATTTTTACAGGGTTTTCAATACCCGAGTCTCGCGATCCGCGAGTTTCGCGCTATGCCTTGGGAAGAAAGCAAGCGCGAAACTCGGGAGGGTACTGTATTCCTATACAACAAGAACAAAAGGAGAAAAAAAATGATCTGTATTCCCATAAAACAATAAAACTTCATCTTTAGCTACATTAAAATGCTGCCCTCCTTTGTTATATAATGGACCTTTTTCCTCAAACCTAAAACACCAAGAAGTATAAAGCATTGGATGTAAACAAAGCTGCATTTCACTGTACTTATAGTCTTTCAGCTAAAATATGCATCATTAATGATATACAGGAAAATACCTTTTATCCGGATACCCAACAACCGAATAACCCAATACCGAATTTGGAGCGTAAGTAAATAGTATTAAAAATAAAAAAGTAACAAAATATAACTTTAATTTGGCCTGCCGTGAACGTGAGCGCCACTCTATCGCACGTTATTTTCCCGCCATAATGCACCATGCGCTATGAATATATCAGTGTCTTATCAGTCCTTGGGGCAAGGTCAGTCGCTACCACGAGACCGACTCGGCGTGGTATTTTGAGTCAATCCACATACAACCCAACACACACAACACACCCACATACACCCAACACACCCACCACACATACCACGTGTATGGTGTGTATGTGGATGTATGTGTGGTGTGTGTGTGTTGGGGGGTATGTTGGGTGTGTGTGTTGGGGGGTATGGTGTGTGGTGGTTGGGTGGTATGGTGTGTGTGTGTGTTGGGTGGGATGTGTGTGTGTTGTGTTGGGGTAGTGGGGGGGGGTTTGTTGGGTTATGTGTGTTTGGGGTGTGTTGGGTGGTATGTGTGGGGGTTTTTCATACAATACAAACATCAAAATTTATGTTTTTTTAGTAAAATCTTTTTTAAATATACTTACCCATTTAACGGACTTTTCCATTAACCCGGGTACCCGGAAACCGGATATACCGGATAAAAGGTATTTTCCTGATGCATTTTTTGGAGGGGCCCAAAATACACATAAAACCCATGGAACGCGTTGAAATTGGGATACAGAACCCCGAGAAAAAAAAAAAGGATAAAGGGCCTTTTTTTGGTCTTGCAAGTCTGTGGATTTGTCCTTGGTATCAAGCTGGTAGTATTTTTAAATTATCATACCTCACCCTGTTTTATGGGTTCCAAAATTTTATACTGTGCATGGGGTACCCCCATAGGAGGGTACCCCTCCGACTCACTGCAGACCCTATCGGCGGGTTTTGCCAACCATTACAAAAACCAGGGACTGCNATTATAATGTTCCCCTCCCTCTGTCATAAAATTTTACATAGCCAAACATCACGGGGGGGCCAATACGATCCTTGAGGAACCCCCCCCCTTTTCACATGCCCATTCTGACTTCTGATCTTTTATTACTTTTCTCATCTCCTGTTGCTCAAAGTCTTCCATCCACTTCACAAACCATTTTTAATCCTCCTACATGTTCTAGTTTCCAGATACTCTTGTAGGTACCTTGTAAAAATGCCTTCTTTTAGGAAATTATAAATCGCCCACCTATTGCTTGCTTCTGATTCTTGATGGTCGATTGCTTACTTAGGAATTTCCTGGTTTAAATTTTAACAATTCTCTGCGCGCTGTCCCCCATGATTAAATCCCGTTTTAATTCCAAAATTAAAATCTCCCACTACGTAGTCGATTATATCTCACCCTTGTTTATTTCTTCCCATATGGGACTAAATCCTCTTTACTATTTGGTCCTATAACAAACCCCCAAAAAACCATTTTCTCATTCCCTCCATAACCTCACCCAATAGACTCATGCTTCATCTTTTTTTAAACATTTTTGACACACACTGCAATGCATCTCTTACATAAAGCGCAACCCTCCACCCGCCTGCCAATCTGTCCTTGTGAATAACTATCCCGCTATCTCGTTTCCGATCAAATACCTTTCCTGCCTATCCCCAGTTTCTTTTAAAAGCTATTTATCAAAATCCTCTACACTATTTTTTCCCTCTCAGGAAATCTTCTTGTTTAACCCTCAAACCACGGTGACGTGATCGCCAAAATGGGCCCGTCAAAATCTGAGCTTTTGACGCAAATTTCCCGTAAAAAAAATTTAAAAAATTCGCCAAAAAAAAAAGTATTTATCAAATCAGTAAATTTTTTTCTGCGTAAAAGACCCAAGCTAACCTTAAATAACAATTGCAACTCTCTCGGTGAGTGGATTGAAATGATAAGGTTTGTGTCTCAGTTTTTTATTCACAGGCAGCCTGTGAGCGCAGATTGTCGTCCCTTTAAAAAGTTTTCCCCGGGTTGGGCCATACGGCCAAGAAAATTAAATGGTAGCTTGGAATCCTATAAAAATCCCTTTTATTGATATAAAAAATACAAAGTTGATCAGGAAGTTTCAAGCTACGAAATGGTGAACGTAAGTATTTTTTTATTTCTCTTTACTCTTTATTTTTGGATCGGTAAATTTCCCCTATTTTTTGCATTTCTTGTTTTTTTTTTCTTTTAAAGGAGAAAAAAACTCTTGCAAACCCAAAATATAATAATGCCCGGAAAAAAGAAAATACGTTGGTGAAAATTTATAATAAAAAAATAATTCGCCGCCAGTCAGCCATTTCGCTGGGCCCCTTAGGACATAGACGGAGTTGCGTGGAGGAGAACTATTAAAATTTTCCCCTGCGTGAAGGGGAAAATCTCCTCAGTTTTTTTAGTAGCCTTTAAACAAATCCTCTTATTTGGTCCATTTTCCCTTTATCTTAACTAAAACCCCTCCTTCTCTCTTTTTACAATCCTTTGTTCCCGGGCCTTCTGAAACTCCTCCTAGTTCCAATTTCCCTTACCCCGCCCCCCCTGTCCCCACTCCCTGGTTCCTTTTCTTAAAAAAACCCGCAGTGCACCTACCTCCCTTTCAAGGGATTCAAGCCAAGAGGTCGTGGAAGTGGAAGAGGTCTGCGCACCCCTCCCTTGTCCCTTACCTACCGTACCCTCTCAAGTCTAGTGTATCACGCGGTGTCCCCATGAGTACATACAACGTCTTTGTTGCTTGTATGTATTGTACCTTGTGATCGATTTTAGTGATTGCGGGTTTACTTAATGTGCTTATTGTGACTTATTTGTGCTCTGTCCTACTGTGCTGTCACACTCTTAATTTCCCACTGTGTTTTGGTGCGGTGGTGTGGTATATAGAGCCCTATATTTGAGAGTTTGAGAGTTTGTTGTGTTTGCTATAGTTTATTTTAGCTTGAAAACATGTTTTTCTTCTTCTTTTTTTCTTATAATTGATGGGGTCCTGGAACCAAACCTATATTTTAAACCCTTAGTTATGTGTTTTGTTATACGAGGTTTCGCTTGACGAGTATGCCAGGTGGAACCTAACTGCTCGTATCTTCGGGACCTCCCTGTATCCTTCTTTTTATGTGGTGACCAAATCACTGCCGCATATTCCAACCTTGGGCGAATCATAGATGTTATCAATTTCTTAATCATCTCTTCATCCAGATATTTGAATGCCATTCTTATATTACTCAGCAACTGATATCTATCTCCTGTGATCTTGTTTATATGCTTCTCAGGTGACAAATTGTCTGTAATCCATACTCCAGATCTTTTTCGACCTTTGTTTTGATTACACTGGGTACCGAAGGGGACCGTCAGGACTGCAACAATTACCGCGGGAATACACTGCTCATTTTGCCAGGCAAGGTGCTTGCCCACCTATTGCTGACAGTGCTGATCCGCAGTCATCTGCTGAAGCATCAGAGACCTCAGCAGTCTGGGTTCACGCTTGGTAAGTCAACAACGGACCGTATCCTAGCGCTTCGTGTCCTGGTGGACTGCCGACGTGAGTTTCGACAGGGGATGCTTGCCGCCTATGTTGATCTCAAGAAGGCGTTTGACTCAGTGCATCGTGAGTCACTCTGGGATCTTCTGCGACTTTGGGGGGATTCCTGCAAGGACTATTGGTTTGATGACTGGTCTGTATTCTGGGACTGAAAGTGCTGTGAAGTGTGGGGAGGTGTATCCAGCTTCTTTCCTGTGAATACAGGATGAGGCAAGGGTGCATCCTTGCCCCATCACTTTTCAACACTTGTATTGGGCAAAGTTGTAGATCAAAGTGATTGTGGAGCATCCCTAGGCAGCACCAAGATCACTGATCGTTTTTTGCTGATAATGCAGTTATCTTTGCTGAGTCGCTGGAGGTCCTGGTGATGGCTCTCGAGGCGCTGCACGAGGAGGCAAAGACTTAGGGACTTGAGGTCTCCTGGCTTAAGACCAAGGTCCAGTGTTTGGAGGCTTACTAGATGAAACAGTACAGTCTGTTCATGCGTGCGGCGTCGCTGCGGCGAGGACATTGAGATCTTGGAAAGTTTTACATACCTGGTAGCGCAGTCCATAATGACGGCGGGTCACGTCAAGAAGTCTTACGGCGGATTGGCATAGCCCACGGCGTTATGGACTTGCTCAGCAGGAGTATTTGGTGTTGTCGGTACCTGTGCAGGAGGACAAAGATCCGGATCTTCAAGTCGCTTGTGATCCCTGTCTTACTCTATGGTTGTGAGACATGAATACAAAATAGCGACTTGAAGAGACGAATCGATGCCTTTGGTAATAAGTGTCTTCGCAGAATCATGGGGTATCGCTGGGATGATTACGTGTCAAATCAGCGATTGCACCGTGAGACTGAATTGAGGCCTATTACCTGCATAGTCCGTCAGCGCCAACTTCGGCTATATGGGCATGTGGCACGCTACCCTGAAACCGATCCTTCCCATCGGGTTGTATCTGTAAGAGACAATTCGGCGTGGAGACCAAGGGGGCGCCCACAAGGCTCGTGGCTGGGGCAAGTTGATGTTTCTTGTCGAGAACTGCTTGGTATGGGAAGGGAGCCTGTGTGCTCGCAGCATTTTGGTGGTCCAATACATACGGTCAATGTTCACTGGAAGCGTAAATTTCCATCAGGAGCGTATGTGTGGGTTCGTCACTGAGGCAAAAAAATAGCTGACTGCCTCCCTCCCTGCCCAGCACTGCCCAAGCGACTCAGATGACAGTGACGTCACAATGCGCATCTACATCACGTCACCTGACGTTCTGCGCGATATTTTGGCGCTCTATATGAGAGCTCCTCGGATTTGCCCTACATTGATGGCGGAATCGTTCTACAGGATCACATTCGTTCCTCGTCCCACACAGGAAATCATGGATCACCAGAGGCACACTACAGGGGACTCCAAGCCTTGATATGTCTAAAAAGAGCCCAAAGATAAAATATACTTGTTTTTATTCTTGCTTCACAATGTGAATCAAAAGATATGGTTATTTACCACCCAGAGCTAATTAACAGGCAGCATATTAAGGAAGGGATATGAATAAAGTTATTTCAAGCCACAGCTATTTTTTCTATCTCCTCCTTGGTTTAAGATACTGATGACTGACTGATGTAGATTAGGTTCCATTCCATAAGGACAAACATAAATTCTTGGATCTTGGTCATATGTAAGTAATGCTTAGTTGCATACAACTAGGAAATCATAATGACACACAAAAAAGACCTTAAAAATAAATAAATAAATCATGTTCAAGATAGTTGAAATAATATATAAACTCAAAATTTTAGATTTGAATTATAAAATATATTACACCATGTGTTATACCAGTACATTAGCACTGCCAGCCTAGGATGATTTAAGTTGGTTACAAGGGGCCATATAACACTTCTTCCTCACCCCCCAAAAAAAACATCAACAACAAATGACTGACTTACATTCCCTTTTTCACAGTAACAACCAAACAGTACCAACCGTAACTTGATTTATTGTTTATTTATCTTTGCTTGTCTTCCTTATCTTTGTATTACCTTTGGGATGGTCAGTTGAAATATGACGCTGCAGATTTCTATGTACATCAAACTTTTGTTGACAGGATTCTTGAGGACATACATATCGACTTTTCTGATGTATCAGCTTGTGACGTTTCAGCACACTCGGGTCAAGCATCTCATCTCACATTCAGGGTAGTCACAATCTATGTAAATAAAAGAAAGAGTTCATGTTATAATAAAATTGATAACATTTTTATTTCACCTTTAGTGAGACAGCATAAATATACTTATATATCACATACATATGAAGAATACAAAAACGGCAAGAAAAAGTGGACTTCAGCACTAATACAAATGTAAAAGAACATATGCATGGGGGCATTATATACACTATACATGGTCATTTGCATAGGCTAACTTTCGCATCATTAAATAAATATATAATCAAGACAATCAGATTTGGCTTCAACTCTTCAACTTCAACAACTTAATCTTCCGAATGTTTAACCTCACTGAGTTATGCTAATGATATGGTAGTGCTTGCTCCGACAGCAGATACTTTGCAGGACCTTATCAGTTTTAGATTGAAGTCACATGTTCTCAACTAATGTCTCATACCTGTTCTCTGCCAGATGAAAAAAGGCTAGTGTTAAAGGAGACCAACTCAAATTGTCTCCATATAATCAAGGAATAGACCCCAAGACCTGTCACTTGTAATCTAAGTGCTGTAACCACTACATAGTCCACATGTACCTTACTCATGAGGCCGAATCTCAGTGCTAGAAAATGCAAGTGGTTGGACAATCCAATTTCAAGGCAAGTAAATAACTTACGGATATGGCTTGATTCCTGTGTGAGCGTAAGTGTGCGACTGTAGATGCTGCTGCTTCATGAAGGACTCACCACATTCATTGCATTCATACTTTTTGGTCCCATGAATCCTATTTACATGCTTCCTCAGAGCGTAGATGTTACTCGTCATCGTGTCACACATCTCGCACCTGTGGGAGAATAATATTAAATTTACTTCAATGCTTCTATGAAAGTATAATGTGTAGAGCAACATTTTCCTTTTGACTAAAACACACATACACACACAAACTGACTAGCTGATCATTTAACATTTCACTGATGAATATTGCAATAAACCATGGATGAGGGCAGAAAGCTAGGAACATATACATACACTGAATACCTTATACAAGTACAGTACCCTCCCGAATTTCACGCCATGCGAGTTTCACGATCCTCGAGTTTCGCGCCGAGTCCTAAATTCGTACCATCCCGACTTTCACGCATTATATCCCCGAGTTTTGCGCTGCTTCGTACACGTTATTTTTTTTTCTATTTTTTTTTTCCGGTGTGTGTGTGTGTGTGTGTGTGTGTGCGTGCGTGCGTGCGTGCGTGTGTGCCTACAGCACCGTTAGGCAGTGACCTCCATGGGTGGGATGATGGGCCCTGGAGGTTCACTTGAGGGCTGTGATGGTTGGCCCTCGCCCGTGGTGGGGCAGACAGAATTTCTATAGGGGACGCCTGTGATTAGAGGCTCATGCCGCTCCCGTTCCTTACCTATTTACCACAAAATACCCCTTTTTATAAGTGATTAACCATGACGTGTGTGGTACTGTGGTTTATGGAGGTACTGGAGGAGACAGGAGAGAAGAGAGGAAGGCATTGTGACAGTGTTATTGCCGTATAACACTGTCACACAACCATCAGGTGACGCCCTCACTCATTCAGACCAAAACAAATTAAAATGTTTTAGTATCCAAGGTGAAATAGACAAGGGAAGAGTTGACAAGTCTGTTAACAAAGCAGATGAAGTTTGAAGAGAACCTATGAAGCGATACTAAGCATCAAAGGTCACAAGAAGAAAACTAATCGAGACACGAGATGGAAATTTTTAACAAGATAATCCCTTCACCTGCTTTGTTATACATAAAAGCATACTAACATAGACATAAGACGTGTACAGAGCTAGATCACTCAATGCCTTGCTCAAAGTAACATTGCTCATACTAACTAATCACTACACTAATGCTTTCCTCACTTCTCTATGGTACCTCCAATGCCTTCCTCTCTTCTCTCCTGTCTCCTCCAGTACCTTCAGCAACCACAGTACCACACACGTCCTTGTTAATCACTTACAAAGGAATATTTTGTGGTAAATAAGTAAGGATCAGCGGGGGTGTGAGGTCAGGTGCTACTTATTCTGGGGTGTTACTTATTTTATGCAACACCGGTTCAAAGGCCTGGCCTATGGAGAATAGGCCACCTGTAATATCAAGATCAAGTATCGTTCGTAGGACAGAATACAGGGTGTGTGGGAGAACACCGGACTTTTAAGACTTCACCGACAGCATCCGCTGGGTGACTCCCAACTCAAACTCAAGCTCAAGCTCAAGCTCCTCTCCTCCCTCCTGGGGCCCTGGGGATGAGGGCTGCTTGACGTTAGATGTCACCAAAGCAGGCATGCCCGAAGGAGAGGAGAGTGGGGGAGCTGCAGCGTGGAAGATGTCATAGCAGGGTGGTCTAGGGATGTTGAGGGTGTGGGTGAGGCTAGGGGAGCTGCAGCGGTGGAAGATGTCGAAGTAGGGCGGCCTAGGGGGGCTGTTGAGGGTGTGGGTGAGACTGGGGGACCTGCCCCCTCCTCACCCTCGCCAGTAGAGGCAGTTGAGGCCACTGAAGTCGTGGGTGAGGCTGGTCGATCCGCCCCCCCATCGCTTTTGCCTGTAGCGGCAGCTAAGGCTGCTGAGGGCGTGGTTGAGGCTAGGGGACCTGATGCCCCGGCTCCCGGTAGGGCTGTGGCCGCTACAGGCCCGAGTGGGGGAGATGAGGTAGTGGAGATTACCAACCCAGGGAGGGTCAGGACTGATAGAACAACGGGGGGCAACCCCCAGGGCAAGAAGTGGCCCTACTGTGTATAGGGATGTATGGTAAAAGAATGTTAGACGACACGGGGCGATGAAAGACCAGAAGAGTGTGCTGGTTAGCCTGAGGGGCAAGGGTATGGAGGATGTTGTGAAGGAGGTGGGGGAGCAGGTGAATGGTGTACAGGAAGGAATGGTGATAATGCAGGGAGGGGGAACAGCCTTAGGAGGTTAAGCCCCGAAGACGGTGGGCAAGGTGATGGAGTGGCCTTAAGGATATAAAGAAGGACAGGAAGAAAGACGAGTGGCTGTGGTGGGAATCATGAGGCGACCTCGGGAAAATGCAGGGTATGAGGAAATGAGACGCGACACAAACAAGCGACTCCAGAGGGGGGTTTTGTAAAAATGAAAGCGGAGTGCAGTAAGGATCCAGGGGCTATGGAGTAAGCTTCATAGCCCCTGGACGGTGCACTCCCACAGGAGGCCTTTGAGGGAGACAAAGTGCACCAAAATTGGGAAGGAGAGAGGCGGATGTGCGGGAGAATGCTTGAGTGGATACGTGCGACTGAGAGACTCTGCAAGTTGAGGGAAAAGAGGGTGACAAATGCGAAGAGTGACTGTTGACAACAAAAGGGAATGTGAGGTTGGGCTGTTTTGAATGTTAGAGGAGGGATGTTGAAAAAATGGAAAAACCTCAGCAGAGAAAGAATGAATGGAACATTGACGTAGTTGGAGTGACGAAACACAAATAAAGAGAATTGAACTTAGATCTGAGACTTACAGTATGATCGGCAAGGGCAGAAGTAAGCAGCAAAAAAAGGGTGGGGGAGGTGGGAGTACTTGTGAGGCAGGAAGCAGGTATAGATGTAGAGGAGCTAGATGAGGAGGGTGTGAAATGGGTGAGGATATTAATGGCAGTACGTCTGGAATATAAGGTGCGAAAGGGAAGAGAAAGGATCTTGGTGATAGTGTGTTACATGACAGTGGAAGGAACAGGAGCGAGAGCCGAGAATGAAAGGAAGTATGAATTGTGCAAAGGTTTGTAGAACAGATAGAAGTGAAAATGTGATTGTGATGGGAGACATGAATGGTCACATTGGTGTGTTAGGAGAGGAAGTAAATGGAAAGGGCCCAAATTTGCTGCTTGACTTTGCAGAGGAGAATGAATTAGAAATTTTTGATGTGACCCTGGCTAAAGGGAAGAGTGCCCTGGAGTGGAAGGGAGAATGAATCTGCCAAATTGACTTTATGTTAGTGAACCGGAAGGCTAGAGAACGGGTGAGAGTATGTGGGTGGATGAGGAAGGACATCGACGTAGCGAGTGACCCTAACGTCATGGTAATGGAGTATGAGTGCTTAAAGGAAAAAAGGTGAACGTGAAAGAGGAGAGGAATGGACGTTGGAAAACTTAGAGATGCAGCCCTGGATTATTTCGAAAAGTGGTGAGTAATGAGGACTGGAAGCTGGAGAGAGAAGGGTTTTTGGGCTGAGAGAGGTGTGGATGAGATAAATGAGAGTTGTTAAGGAAGCTTAACAAAGTGGCAGAAGAGAGCATGGGCAGAAAAGAAAGGGCAATGGCAGGACAAGAAAGAGTTGGGGGAACAATGAGATGACAAGGCCGGGAAAAGGGAAGGAAACAGTCCAATAGAAGTGTAGGAGTCTGAGAAAGAGTAGGTCAAACAGTGAAGCTGAAAGAATAGAGTATGAAAGGCATGGGAAAGTATAAGAGTAAGAAAAAAGGAGGTGAAATGCTTGGTGAGGAGGCAAGAGGAATGAAGAGAGAAAAGTGATCAGAGAACTTAGGGAAAAAGGTGAGGAAGGAGGTAGGAATGGTATAAGTTCTTGAGAGGAGAAGAGAGAAAGCATACAGGAAATGTAGAAAAACTAGTGGTGAATGGCAGGCCCACTAAGGGAGAAAAGGAAATTGGGCCAGAGCTGTAGAAGACTTCTGAAGATTTGGAGGTGTGAATGAGCCTGATAGTGAACTTAGGGGAACGTCACCTTAGGGAGGAAATAGGGGAAAATGATGGATGAAGAAATTAGAATGGATGAGATTGAAGGGTATGTAAGAAAAACTGAAAAATTTTAAGGCCCCTGGAAATGGACGGTATCCCGAATGAATTGTATAGAGAGGGAGGTAGGGAGTAATTGAGGGAATGCATGAGTTGTTTGGACATATATGGAGAGAGGAAAGGGTGCCTGGTGCCTGGAATGACAGTAGAGTGACCCTCATACATAAGGGAGGACACAAGAGTAGGAAGGAGATTAAAATTACAGGCCAATAGCGGTATGTGACACGGTATGTAAGATTTTCTGTGGTGTACTGAATGAAAGACTAGGTGAAGTTGTGGAAAGAAATAAGGTGATGGGTGAAGAGCAGAATGGATTCAGAAAAGACAGGAAGGTGAGGACAATATGTTTGTAGTAAAATGAAGTGATGAGAGAAAAAGGGAAAGGGAGGGAAGAAAGAAATATCTAGCCTTTCTAGATTTGAGAAAGCGTATGACAGAGTGGATAGGAGAATGCTATGTAAGGTATTGGAGACGTTGGCATGAGTGAGAAGGTTGTTAAAAATAATAAGCAGTATGTTTTGAGAACACACAGGCCAAGTTCAGTATGGGTGACCTTGAGACGGATGGGTGAATAGTAAGAGAGTAAGACAGGGCTGTGTCCTTTCCTCTACTTTTGGATTATATGTTGAGGAAATGGCAGTGAGAGTGAAACGTACAGGTCTGGGTGTGAAAATTGGAGATGAAGTGTTGAGTGTAACTGATGTATGCAGATGATGTGGTGATCCTTAGTGAAAACCACAATGAGCTACAAGAGATGCTTGAATGCTGTGACTGAGTATGGAAGGGACTTCAACGTTAGGCTCAGTAAGGAGAAGAGCAAGGTGGTGGTGAATGGGATGATCTGATGATGACAGGTTTGGGTGGTGGGTGGGATGAATAAAGAGAATGAAAGAGTACAAGTTTGGGTATTTGGTTGGATTATAAGGCTTATGAGAAAACTAAACATGAAGGAATACTAGGCAACCATGGGTTGGAAGCTAGGCAGTGTGGAGATGTGGGCCAACAAGTTTGAAGTGGTGGAGGACTATGGAAGTTGTGGCAGTCCCTAGCATTATGGTATGGGCCTGGAAACAAAGGTGTGGTCTAGAAGGAGTTGGACAGATTGGAAATAAACAGAACAAAGCAGGCAGAATAGCATTAGGAGCCAAAGGTATGGTGGCAGTGGAAGGATTTGAGGGAGGGCATGGGATTTGGAGCACATTCAAAAGAGGATAGCAAAGGCAGGACTAGGACAGGAGCTAGACTGCAAAGAATGGATGACCCGCAAATGGGCAAGCAAGGGTTTGGGCTGGAATATGTATGGGAAATGGAAAGGAAGACTCAGTAAAAGTGGAAAGTGGACAGGTGAACTGGGGAATGTTTGTGCAGGAGTGATGAGACATGGGAGTATGGCTGTGTGCAAAAAAGGAATAAATTTGGAGAGTGGAAGAGAAAGGGAAAGAAGGAATGCTGAGGGGAATGAGGAGAAATCAACTGGAATGGTACAGGAGAAAGGACCACCACGGTATGAAAAAGGTCTATGATGGTGGCTAGGAGGGGACCTACTCTTCAGAGCCAGGACAAAAATCGCTGGAGGTAAATAGTCCCTATGTACAGATGGAAGAATGATGGCAGCAAGGTGTGTGTGATGTGTGTGACAGGAGTGGATGAAACCGTGGAGCACTTGATGCTGGAATGTGAACGGTATAAGTATGCTAGAACAAGATGTTGGAGGTAGGGAAGGGGAGGTCGGAGTGGAAGAATGGCGAGAGATGAGAGACAGGAGAGTGGAGATGGAGTACCTGCTGGGGTGGTTGCTGAGTGGAGGAGTGACAGTCGTGTGATTGAGAGTGTAAAAGAATTCTTGGGGGAACTCTTGGAGAGCACGTAGGAGAGAGCATGAGAGGCAGGGGGCCCTCATGATGGGACCCCGTATGAATGTGATGCAGAGAGAGGAAGGAGGGGAAAAAGAAATCCCTAGTTTTGCTTCCCCCTTTTGCTTCTCTCCCAACAGATTACGTGTGGGAGAACACCGGACCAAAGGCTTCACTGACAGCATCCGCTGGGTGACTCCCAAATCAAGATCAAGATCAAGATCAAGATCCTCTTCCTCCTCCTCTACGTAGTATTGGCCGAAGCCACCACCCCGGGAGGCTGTTCACAAACCCTTGGCTAACACCCGGTACCCATTCACTGCTGGGTGGACAGGGGCTTGGGGCATTTTCAGGATATTTTTTGGGGGAAAAAGTGAGTCTTATAAGCTGTAAAATACGGTAGGTACACCTCTCACCAGACTAAATAAGCATTTTTACAGGGTTTTCAATACCCGAGTCTCGCGATCCGCGAGTTTCGCGCTATGCCTTGGGAAGAAAGCAAGCGCGAAACTCGGGAGGGGACTGTATTCCTATACAACAAGAACAAAAGGAGAAAAAAAATATCTGTATTCCCATAAAACAAAAAAACTTCATCTTTAGCTACATTAAAATGCTGCCCCCTTTGTTATTAATGGACCTTTTTCCTCAAACCTAAACACCAAGAAGATAAAGCATGGGATGTAAACAAAAGCTGCATTTCACTGTACTTATAGTCTTTCAGCTAAAATATGCATCATTAATGATATACAGGAAAATACCTTTTTTCCGGATCCCCAAAAAACCGGAAAAACCCAATAAACCCGGAATTTGTGGCAGGTAAGTAAAAAGATAAAAATAAAAAGGTAACAAAATATTTAACTTTAATTTTGCCCGCCGTAACGTGAGCGCCACTAATCGCCACCTGTTTATTCCGCCATAATGCCCATGCGCTATGATAACAGTGTTTATCTCGTGGGCAAGTCATCTACCCGACGACCGAGTGGTATTTTGAGTCCAAACCCAATACCCCCCAACACACACACACACCCACACTACCACCCAACACCCCCCACACATACCACCGTGATGTGTGTGTTGTGGGTATGTTGTGTGTGTGTGTTTGGGTGTATGGGTGGGTGTGTGGTGTTGGGTGGTATGTGTGTGTTTTTTGGGTGGTATGTGTGTGTGTGTGTGTTGGTTGTATGTGGTGTGTGTGTGTTGGGGTGGTAAAGTTTTGGGTGTGTGTGTTGGTGGTATTGTGTGTGTGGTGTTGGTGGTAGTGGGGTGTTGTCATACAATAAAACAATCATACAATATTATGTTTATTTTTAGTAAATGCTCTTTTGTAATATACTTACCCTTACCGACTTTCCATTAACCGGCTACCCGGAAATCCGGATATATCCGGATAAAAGGTATTTTCCTGTATGCATTTTTTGGAGGCCAAAATATCACATACCGATGGAACGCGTTGAAATTGGTCATACAGTAACCGCGAGAAAAAAACAGGATAAAGGGCCTTTTCTGGTGCTCTGCAAGTCTGTGGATTTGTCCTTGGCTATCAAGCTGTGACGTATAATTTTTACAAGTTATCATACCTCACCATGTTCTATGGTTGCCAATTATATACTGTGCATAGGGGTACCCTCATAGGAGGGTACCTCTCCTGACTCACTGCATGCACCGTACTCGGCTGGATTTTGCCAACCATTACAAACATTGGACTGCAGAGGACTAGCGAGGGGTGATGTTCAGAGACGAGTCCTCATTCCAGTGTGGCACAAAGCGATATGGTAAGCTTTGTCGCCCCTCAAGCATCAGCCCCTTAAGCTACGTCCACACTGGGACTCATGATGCGCAACGCAATGCGCATCATGTGCTGAGGGAAGTGATACGCATTACGTGTGTGTCCACACTACAGCTTGGCCTGTTGCGCATCACTAGCTGACTTATACCAAAGAGAGCCAGATAATGATAATATAAGCCTCTCATACAAAGAAAGATCCTTATAATAATTATAATCCTTCAATAGTAAGAAAAATTCTTGTATATAATAGTAATAAGCCTTTGATAGTAAAAAAGAAACAGCAGGCACGACAGCTCAACGGCTACTGATGCGCATCAAGTTGTAAAAATGCCCCGCGCTAGATTTGCCCCCAGCATCACTCTCTAGCATCACTCAACACGAAAATTGAGTTCCAGCAGCGTAATGCGCATTACGCTGCGAATCGTAATGCCTATTGTGGACGGGCCTTTAGACTCCCACTACCTGCATACGACAGCATAGCAAACTTCTTCCATCATAGTTTGGGGTGCATTTAGTGGTACCTGGAACTGTCGCCGATAAGAATTCTCGTCGACGTCGGCGGGTGTTCCAATTTTTCACGTCGGCGAGTGTTCCTATTTCTGGGGACAGTTCTAGTTCTTGATCTTGAGTTAGGTTATGCTGTTAGGTTTTGTTGGCCAGTTGACCAATGTCCAGGTTATGTTAATGAACGAGCGGAGGGGTCTTTATCTGTGGAACTGTCGCCAAAAATTTCCCGTCGGCGAGAGTTCTCGGTTGGCGGTTCGACGAGAGTTCCTATCAGCGACAGTTCCATAAACCCATTTAATGGAGTTATCGGTAGGGCTGGGCTGTATGTGTTGCCTAGTAACACAACGATGAATGCTGCCCGTTATATTAAAGTTCTGGAGGAACGGCTTCATATTTTTTTTAACTGCACCAATGCGCGATCTTCCAGCATGACAATGTACCAATTGTACCATGCCACAGGGCCAAAAAAGTGACAACATGGCTTGAGGAATGAACAAGGCCTTAGCCTACTAATACTTTTTTCTTTCATTATGGTAGGTATGTACTACAATGAATGAAGGGTGGCTGAAAGGAGGTAAGGGTGCGGTGGGAGGGTTGTAAGGTGGGAGTCAGGTGTGAGGGTGAGGTCAAGTGGATGCTGTGTTGATGTGAAGAAAGCCATATATATTTACCTATCCACATACCTATCTATCTGTTCTGTCTATGTTCATACCTGTCTATCTGTCTATGAGATTATCTATCTACCAATATAAGTCAATGTTGGCTCTTGGAGTTCCCTATATGGAGTTGTGATGTCAGAAGTCTCCACTTGCCTCTGTCTATACAGTTCTTCCTTGTAAATTACAGCTTAAATGTTAGTGAGAAATACAGTGATAGAGGTTTAACTCTTAGAAGGCGGGCAACTTTTGTATTATACAACTGTGTGGGACGGCGTATTTAGGAAAAAAAATGTATAAAAGAATAAGCCTAACATTCATAAATCGATGAAAAAGGATGAAAAATGCAGGTAAGAGGTATTACTGACATGATAATGCATCTCTGCTGGGAGGGGAGGAGTGAGGGAGTAGTGCGGGGTAGCAGCTTATCACCGTGAGGCTTGCCTCGGGTAAGGCCAGATGACATTTCACTCAGTATATTTTCTTCACTCAAAACTACATTTATCATTTATGCATTATTTACACTATTCAATGTCTTCATAATTTTATGTACGATTTTTCTATATTACTTGAAAACTTATAACAATAATACTCATGCATGTATATTATATTATATTTTACTTGGATGGGTGGTCTTTCTTAAATCCCTAGCCCCTGTCCACCCAGCAGTGAATGGGTACCGGGTGCCAGCCGGGGGTTTGTAACCCCCCCCCCCCGGGGTGGTGGCTTCGGCCAACACTAATATGCAGCAGCGGTAGATCACTATGGCTCTGAGGCATTATCCTCTAAACAAAACAAACAAGAGAAACAACAAGAGAAACTGTTCACATATGTTGATATAGGTTTTTGAGTGTGAAAGGGGGAGAGGAGTTTGATGTTGGTAGGCTGCGGTCAAGGTCACGATGCACAGGGAGGCCAAGTGGGAGAACCCAGCGGGGGGTGAGAGATAACACACAATCACAGGCTGCTGGTGCTGTCTGAGTGAGCGTGGGTGCGTGTTTCAAGCTTGGGTAGGTAGATGTTAGCACACTAAGTGAAAAGGATGCCTTGTCGCCCATTTTCACCAATAAACTAGGATAAAAATCTAAAGGACGTTACGTAACGTCGCCCGCCTATTCACGTACGAACGTTACCTAACGTCACCCGCCATTAAAGGGTTAATAGCCTCCAACAAACCATTCAGTGAGCTGCTGCTATAGTGGGGGTGAGAGCCTGATAAGGGTTCCGCAGGGGGGTGTATGTAGCAGCGGACTAGTTGGTGACGTCACAACATAGCCCTAATCGTTTTTGTGTTCATGAATTTTTCTGAACTTAATAATAAAGTATACCAATGGAATATACCAAAAATAGCTACAATTTAGATTAAAAATTCAACTTCACTGCCCTATCTTATGACCCTTGAGGATTTTCAATTTTTCACTGCCTCAATTAGAGGAAACTGGTCCATCCTGATATAATTTCGGAGACTTCCCACACATGGTTCATAAATCATCAAATTATAAAATTATGAAAATTTAACATAGTTTTTCTTGTATGGTATGTGATCTTTTAATTGCATCCTGGATATATGGTTCATTGACTTTCTTCTTAAACATGAATATGCATATCTAAATCAGTTTGATTCCTACAAATTATTGACTTAGCCCACATTCATATACTAATAAAGCTCTCACTTGAATTTATCTTCTGTTTCCTTGTCCTGATGTGAGGTTTCTATGTGCCTCTTGAGGTGCTGTTGCCGAGTATATGACCTTAAGCAGCCCGCAGAGGGACATACATAAGGACGCTGCAAATTTCAAAATACAATAAATACGAAACATTAAATACCTAGTAAATTATACATATTTTTGATCCAGGAGAGGCCATACAATCTAAAAGTTTCCTTTGAGGAATATGATAAAACTTCAAGTAAAATATCACAACTGAAATATCCATGCGGTAAACAAATGTGTTATGATACATGGCGGGTAACTGCAAATTAAGACAGCCAAGTACAGTCAAACCTCGATATAATGGACTAAGGGGGGGGGGGGGGGGGGGGGGGGGGGCGTTAAAGCCGATTGTCCGTTCTAGCGAGGGAATTTTCCCAAGGGTGGAAAAATATATGAAAAAAACGGAAAAATTGTGAAATAATCACAAACACAACCAGACTGTGTAGCTATGTTGGGAGGTAAGCAGTGACTGGCACTACATGCTGAATTTGGTCCGCTCCTACACGTGAAATAAATGAGAAATAATCACAAACACAACCAGACCGTGTAGCTAGTTAAGCTCAAGCTCTAGTGAAAGGTAAACAAATTACTACGAGCCAGATTCAGCCGTGGCTTCCAAAGGTATTGCTTATTATCATGACTAATGCTCATTATTATATATATTATATGGTTGTGAAGTGCAGTTCTATACACGTGTCACTATTTAGGTCAGTGTAGCACTGCGTGTCACCTTAGATAAGGGTGATTTAGGGTGTTGAGGTGACAGGGAGACATAGCAGCGGCCACGCCATAACACTATTAGTCACTATTTTAAACAATACACACCTTCTACCACTAAATCAGTAGCAACACAGGCTCCTTCCTTATAATATTATATCTTAATATGTGATACATCAAAACTCCTTAAAACCCAAGCATTCCAAAGTAAAATGAGAAAATAGTAAAATTATGTTGAGTTGACAATTCGAGCGGCGATTAGTGGTCCAAAACCACTAGTGTGGTAGTGTGATACCAAAAAAAAAAAAAAAAAAAAAAAAAAAAAGTCACGCAAATGGAGTCCGTTACATCCGAAGTCCGTTACATCGAGGTCCGTTATATCGAGGTTTGACTGTATTGATACAATTGAAAAGATTAGGTACACTATAGTAGGACACTGGAATGAAATATATGTTGAACTTTAATCTTCATGATCATCAATGATATCTACCAAATTACCTTAAAAGAAGCATTACATATGTATGTGTACAGTATAAGTTATACTGTATGGTTTCATTTTTATGCCTTTATTTACTAATTATTTACTACACTGCTTGCATGTTACAGTGGTAAAGTCCTTGTGTGTCCCTTGTCACGCAAAGGATCAACCACTGCTCAAGGTGCAGGATTCACATGAGTAGGGATGTGGTGATCCCACTCCCCACTACACTGTGATCTATACTAACTATTCTGTGGTACATTCAACCTGGGTTAACATATAGCCAGCACTGTGAATCGGGGCATAGAGTGCATGTCTCCATAATCCTTGCATGTTGCAGGATGCAAATAAAAAGAATGAGGGCAGAGAGTTGGGGTCCTTCCCCTGGTAGTGTCATTTCCCTTGAAAACAAAAAGCAGAAATCTGATTTTTATTGTGTACCAAAACACTTTCTTGTTCACGTTAGTAAGCAAGGTGTACCCAGTGCATATCCAGTGCATATCAATGCATATGTTTATTATCAGTAAAATCAACATATTTCATAAGTCTAACACTACATCATAAGGCTGCTAATAATGTATTTCAAACGGAAGAGCAGAAATTATTGATTACCCACATTACATATGGCTACATCATTGATTTGAATTCTATTCATTTTACATTGAGCCATATCATATGCTTATATTAAGTCAAACTAATTGGACAATGGCTTAACTCCTTATAGAGGGTGCAGGTACTTTGTAGATCGAGTCTAGGGCATAGCATGGCCACAATCAATTTATATATCATGTCCTCGTCCATATGTCCAAGCAGCGGTGGACCACCACGACTGTGAGGCTTTGCCTCTCAACAAGACCAAGTAAGCCAAGTAAGTAATATAGACAAAGGCCATTCTGATGTTTGTTAGAAGCTTATATGTAGCAGCAACAGAGGTGGGCACTTCCGCAAGTCCGAATTCGTTTGCGGAAGTGTAAATGTTTGCGGATTTACGTTTGCGGAAGCACTTCCGCAAACACATATATGTCCGCAAATTTTCAACATGATTCTCAACATGATTCCTGCGCGGCTACGCGCTCCGTCCAGAGAACGCTGCTTGTCCACCAGTGACTCTTTGTACAAATGGATTTTTTGATGGTCACAGCAATCCTGTACTCTGGGACTGAGTGCTGTGAAGCGTGGGGGAGGTGTATCCAGCTTCTTTCCTGTTAATAAAGGAGTGAGGCAAAGGTGCTTCCTTGCCCCATCACTTTTCTACATTTGTATGGACTGGGTATTGGGCAAAGTTGTAGATCAAAGTGATTGTGGAGCATCTTTCGGCAACACCAAGATCACTGATCTTGTTTTTGCCGATGATGCAGTAATCTTTGCTGAGTCGCTGGAGGTCCTGGTG
Organism: Chionoecetes opilio; assembly: GCA_016584305.1. NCBI lineage: Eukaryota > Metazoa > Arthropoda > Malacostraca > Decapoda > Majidae > Chionoecetes > Chionoecetes opilio. The sequence goes on from JACEEZ010005071.1 coordinate 292,802, forward strand.
ATGGCTCTTGAGGTGCTGCATGAGGAGGCAAAGCCTTTGGGACTTGAGGTCTCCTGGCTTAAGACCAAGGTGTTTGGATGCTTACTGGATGAAACAGTACAGTTCATGCATGCGGAGAGGACATTGAGATCTTTGAAAGTTTTACATACCTTGGTAGAGCAGTTCATAAGGATGGCGGGTCACGTCAAGAAGTCTTACGGCGGATTGGCATAACCCAAGGTGTTATGGACTCGCTCAGCAATATACTACAGTATACCAAATACTCGCTCAGAGTATTTGGCGTTGTCGGTACCTGTGCAGGAGGACAAAAATTCGGCCGGATCTTCAATTCGCTTGTGATACCTGTCTTACTTTATGGTTGTGAGACATGGACACTATATAGCGACTTGAAGAGACGAATAGATGCCTTTGGTAATAAGTGTCTTCGCAGAATCATGGGGTATAGCTGGATATAGTAGTCAAATCAGCGATTGCACATGAGATTGAATCGAGGCCTATTACGACAGTATTACGTGCATAGTTGTCAGCGCCAACTTCGGCTATATGGGTATGTGGCACGCTACCTGAAAACCGATCCTTGCCATCGGGTTGTATCTGTAGAGACATCCAGCGTGGAGGAGGCCAAGGGCGCCACAGACTCGTGGCTGGGGCAAGTGAGTTTCTTGTCGAGACGGCTTGTATGGAAAGGAGCCTGCATGGGCACTCGCGTGTGGGACCCCGGAAGTGGAGTCGTTAGGGTGGCTAGGAGACGCGCCCCGGCGTATGCCCCCAATGATTGATGATTGTGCACTTAAATTGATATATTGAGTAAGTGTCACAATGAGGGGAAGGTAAAATGTGAGCTATAACATCTGTGGTGATGATGATATATGATATAATAAATATATATATATATATATATATATATATATATATATATATATATATATATTATATATATATATATATATATATCAATAATTATGCCATAAGTGATTTAGTAAATAATATATAAATTTACTACCACAAAGTACTTTACCTCTATTTTTGCAATATATACAGAGAAAATATCACTTAATTAGTTTGCGGTTTGCAGACTTGCGGTTGCAGATGTATGAATTTCAAGAAATTTGCGGACTTGCGGTTGCGGAACGTAAGGATTGGGGTTTGCGGATTTTCGTTTGCGGAAGTGGATTTTCGTTTGCGGAAGTGGATTTTCGTTTGCGGAAGTGGATTTTCGTTTGCGGTGCCCACCTCTGAGCAGCAACAATTCCATCAATGTGTTTCTCTGGTGATAAGTTGTCCTGAATTATTACTCCAATATCCTATTCTTCACTTATTTTATTGATTGTCTCGCTTCCTATTTTGTAATTCCATCTTATCCTCTTTGCACTCTCACCAAATTATAATATTTTGGACTTTTTTGTTTCAAATTCCATGTTTGACTCCATTGATATATTCTATTCAAATCTTCCAGTAGGAGTCTGCAATCTTCCTCCTTTTCAACCTTCTTCTTAATTTTCACATCATCTGCAAACAGGCTCACGTAACTCTTCAAATCAGTCACCAAGTCATTAACATAAATCAGGAACATAACAGGTGCTAATACCGAGCCTTGAGGTACTCTGCTTAACACACTTCCCCACCCTGACGCACAGTCTTTTATTACGGTTCTCATCTGTCTCCCATTTAGGTAGTCCTTCATTAATTTCAGGACATTCCCATCCAGTCGTTCGTATTCCAGTTTCCACAACAATCTTTCATGGGGTAGCTTAACAAATGCTTTCTTCAGATCCAAGTCAGCACAGCACAATTCACCCATCCACCTCTTTCCTGTACTACATTGATCACCCTTGAGTAGAAGCATTGCAGGTTTGCTGTACAGGAACTCCCAGCTCTGAATCCAAATTGTCTGGCTGACACGATACTCATTTTCTCAAGATACTTAACCCATCTGTCGCTTACTTTCTTCTCACATAGCTTTCCTACAGCACTAGTTAAAGAGACCGGTCTGTAATTCAGTGGTTCCTCCATGTTGCCCCCTTTATATATGGGGACAATTGTTGCTCTTTTCCACGCTTGAGGTACTTTACCTATATTTAGGGAACATGTAAATTGACTTTGTACATTGCCCACCAGTGGTTCCCTACATTCCTTCAAAATCCAGTTTGAAACTCCATCTGGACCTGGTGCTTTATTTGCTTCTTGGGCTTCTAATAATTTCATCATTTCCTGCATTTCCACTTCTATATCACTTATTACTGTGCTTAATTCCTACTTCCTCCTTTCAGGAATTCCTTTTCTTCATTGAAAACTTCTTGAAACCATGGATTCATAACTTCGACTTGTGTTACTGGTTCATCGTAAGCTGTCCCGGACTATCACTTTCAGCTTGTTTATTCACTTTTTTATTAATTTTCCATTAACAAACCTATAAAACAGTTTGATTTCGTTCTTGCATTTTTCTAGAATGCCTCTTTCAAAATACCGCACTTCATCTCTGCAGATTCTTACATATTCATTTCTAGTTCCTTTGTATCTTCTCTTGTCCTATTAATTATTCATCTTCCTTTTCCATCTGTTCCATGCAACGCCTCAAGCCTATTTATGCTACTTCACATCTATTAAATCGGTCTTTCTTCCAGTTTTCCTTCCCTGTTATTTTTGGTACATACGTACTTATCAATAGCAATATCATACATTTCCAAGAAATAGTCCCACTTCTCTTGCACATTTGTAGCCTCGTAGAAGAGCCTCCAATTGCATTCAGTACAGAACTTCTGTAATCCCCTAAAGTTGGCTTTTTCATAATTGTATCTTCCCTTTCTATATCTCTCATCTATTGGTTTCACAATATCCTAAGTAATTTCAAATTCTAGGTCATGGTCACTCTTTACAAATGGACACAAGTATTCCAAGTGATCAATAATGCCAGTCTCCATTGTGAACAGCAGATTCAGTCTTGCGGGTGTGTCCTCTCCTTGGAATCTTGTCTCTTGGTCAACCCATTGGGTCATCACATTATTCATTACTAAGTTAAGTAACTTGTTACCCCACGAGTCATCACTTCCCTCATCGCTTCTTACCCAAGTAACCCTGTCAACTCCTCCCAGTCACCATTTCGTCACCTCAAGCCTCAAGTCCTCTTCTATTTTGTGAGTACACTCGACCCTTCTTTTTCCGGACTATTAAGGGGTTAGCCCAATCCGGGAACCCTAAAAGTCCGGGAATCGCTGAAGTCTGGGAGGTGTAGCCATTCACGGACTTTATCTGGTAAACAGTAAGGTGTACTGGTTTTCTAGTAAGTTTTGGGTCCTTGGGCAGCACTACGGGAGGCATTGTGGTAATAATACAACCCCGAGCGGCTGTGTCCGCCCGCCCTGACCCCTAGTAGCACCATCCTCGAACTAACGGGCCAGGCCGGATGACCCGGACTATTCCGGACATATGTCCGGCCATGCCAAATATGTCTGGAGGCGGACAATGACCGGCAAATCTGAAATCCAGCTATAGGAGGTCCGGAAAATCGAGGGTCGAGTGTACGTACTTCAAAATATAATTTTACTTCAGTATTTATACACTTAAATTTCATAAGTGTGTGCCCACAAATATATTAAAATTGCACTTCATGACATGGTCGGGATGTGATGTTTGGTCTTAAGAACGTATCTCAACTTGTAATGGGAGTCATTGGGAAAATAGGATTTGATTAACACATTTTCGCTTAACATGTGATTTTCCAGGGACATAAATTGTGCATTAAAAGGGGCATAGGTGCATACATACACTCACCACCTGGGAGAGCATATCAACTGATGGAAACCATATTACTTAAAATCTTACTAATTTTTTACCATCAATATTAGAACTAAGATTACAAAATATACTGCTTTGATGAAATAAATAACTCGACTTTAATATGATACTCAAACATAAAACTATATTACCAAGTCTTGAGGTTGTACACACTTAATAGTACAGTGCAGGATGCACCACGACACTCACCTCACCAGTGTGGGTGCGTATATGCTGGGCAAGACGAGATGGCCTGCTGAAAAACTTATCACAGTCTTCATATGTACAAACATGTATAGTTAAACTACTGCAGGAGGAGGCACTTTTCAACCCCACACCAGCACCGCACTCCTCCGATATATTACTCCCACAGTCTAACTGGACAGAGTCAGAATCAGAGACGACGTTCACTTCTCCATCTGTGCTTGTATCACCTGAACTCTCTTTTGCTTCATTGGTCTCTGGTTCAATTTCTTTTGGGATTTTGCCGCAATTCTGAAAATCAAGAAGAGATAATGTAGTTTATACATTATTACATTCAACTGGCAACATTTCAATATAAATAATTCTTGTATTTATATTATGTAAAAATATATACTTGTAGATCAACAGCACAATGCATCTGCTTGTATTTACCTACTTGTGATATACAGAAAATGAGTTATGTTCGCGGGGTTCAATCTCCATATATCATTTGGTTGATCTTAATTTTACACTCATGAATATTCTTGGTGTCTACAGTAACCCTCGCTTTTATGAGCCTCTAATATATAACAAATTTCGGCTTTAAAAACTTTTTCTGCCAGTCCGGTATATGCAGGGATTTACCGAATGAGTTTGGTAAATGCGGGGTTCGGTTCGATGGTGGGCAAGCCAAACATGTACACGCAGGTCGGTCGGCGGCAGTGGAAACAAAGCCGAGAGGGCGGTGCGCGCCGATCAGTCTAGCTTTGTTCGCCCGATTATAAACACCTCTGCTCGTGTCCTCCCGTGCCTCACCACATTGCCTATTTCCCGTGCCTGTATCCTGAAACGGTCGTAAACAGCGAACTTTCACCTCATATGAGGCATCTAGAACCAAAGGGCCCTCCGTGCCATTTTTACGGTATTAAGTTATGGGTAGTGTCATACAGGCACAACCTTCCTCTTTCTAATGACATAGGTGGCCAAGGGAAAATCAGCCATCTAGAGGGTGTACCAAGGGATCAAAACAAAACAAAAATTCTGACGCCAAGCATATGAGAATGTCTAATCTGTGAGAGCTAATGGGGCCCGCAGCTGACACAAGTGCGAGAATGGCCGATCCATGAGAGCTACACAGGCCCACAGCTAAGCACGTGTGAGCACTCGCTGACGCCCCGCCTCGCTCCCAGCCAATCACAGCGCAGTCCAATTTTATACCCACCGGTGTAAAGATCTCGTCACTAGCTATCTTGTTATGCAGCTTTCTCTGCCAACATTAACCTCTTCCTTAAGTACCCTTAGGCAGTAGCACTCTGCAAGGAAAAGCTTAATGACCTTAAGTACCAACGAAACTTGTAAGACCGGACCACAAGCACTTCTTCATGAAACTTATTGAGGAACAAGAGGAGTTGGCACAGCAGGGGGCGTGGCCGGGGCAGGCGACAGTGACCCAGAAGCCCACTTGTGACTATGAACACACCCTCAGGCCATATACCGTAAATGGTGGCGTACAAGTCGATTCTTTGAACCTGAAAAAATCTCTTCAAAACTAGGGGTCGACTTATACAGCAAGGATAAAATACAAACCTTTACCACCGGGTGGCAAACAAGTGGATCAGCATTACTAACAATCGCTGTACACCTCTTACCGTAACTCCAGCAGGTTACCACAAATATTTCCAACTATAACTTGTGTTCGGTGAACTTACTTAACATATTTAACACACAGATTAATATGTAAATAATAGAATAATAATATAAATTCAGTTTATATCAACACAAAACCATAGGCTGTTTCCAACAGCTGCTACAAAGATTGTAAACAACTGACCGGAACGCCACTGAACTGAAGCGGCCAGTCAGACAACTACAACAACAACAACTGCCTGGCTGCTCACCCAGCGTCAGCGCTGTCCGCCCAACTCATCGTACCTCACACTCTAACAATACAACCGGTAATTCTGATCTACAAATATATCATGACCATACACTACGGGGGTTAATACTTTTAAGCTTTGGCCTACCAGTAGCCTACCGTATTTTGACACTATATAGCGACTTGAAGAGACGAATAGATGCCTTTGGTAATAAGTGTCTTCGCAGAATCATGGGGTATAGCTGGGATGATTACGTGTCAAATCAGCGATTGCACCATGAGATTGAATCGAGGCCTATTACGACAGTATTACGTGCATAGTTTGTCAGCGCCAACTTCGGCTATATGGGTATGTGGCACGCTACCCTGAAACCGATCCTTCCCATCGGGTTGTATCTGTAAGAGACAATCCAGCGTGGAGGAGGCCAAGGGGGCGCCCACAAGACTCGTGGCTGGGGCAAGTTGATGTTTCTTGTCGAGAGCTGCTTGGTATGGGAAAGGAGCCTGCATGGGCACTCGCGTGTGGTGACCCCCGGGAGTGGAGTCGTAGGGTGGGCTAGGAGACGCGCCCCCCGGCGTATGCCCCCAATGATTGATTGATTGTGCACTTAAATTGATATATTGAGTAAGTGGTCACAATGAGGGGAAGGTAAAATGTGAGCTATAACATCTGTGGGGTGCTGTGAGCTAAGCATGAAAAACATACTAATATATATATATATATATATATATATATATATATTATTATATATATATATATATATATATATATATATATATATAATATTATATATATATATATTATATATATATATATATATATATATATATATATATCAATAATTATTGCCATAAGTGATTTAGTAAATAATATATAAATTTACTACCACAAAGTACTTTACCTCTATTTTTGCAATATACAGGAAAATACCTTTTATCCGGATATATCCGGACTTCCGGGTAGCCGGTTAATGGAAAAGTCCGGTTAATGGGTAAGTATACTTACGAAAGATGCATTTACTAAAAATAAACATAATATTGTATGATTGTTTGTATTGTATGACACACACCCACACATACCACCCAACACACACACACACCCATACCACCCAACACACACACCCACACATACCACCCAACACACACACACACACACATACCACCCAACACACACACACACACATACCACCCAACACACACACCCACACATACACCCAACACACACACACACCCATACCACCCAACACACACACCACACATACCACCCAACACACACACACACCCATACCACCCAACACACACACCCACACATACCACCCAACACACACACACACACATACCACCCAACACACACACCCACACATACCACCCAACACACACACACACATACCACCCAACACCACACCCCACACATACCACCCAACACACACACACACACATACCACCCAACACACACACCCACACATACCACCCAACACACACACACACACACATACACCCACATACACACACATACACGGGTGGTATGTGTGGGTGGGTGTGTTGGGTGGTATGTGTGGGTGTGTGTGTGTGTTGGGTGGTATGTGGGATGACTCAAAGTACCACTCCGGTCGTCGGGTAGCACTGACCTTGCCCACGGACTGATAAACACTGAATTATCATAGCGCATGGCGCATTATGGCGGGAATAAACAGGTGGCGATAGGTGGCGCTCACGTCTACGGCGGCAAAATTAAAAGTTAAATATTTTGTTACTTTTTTATTTTTTAATACTATTTACTTACCTGCCACAAATTCCGGTTATTGGGTTATTCCGGTTGTTGGGTATCCGGATAAAAGGTATTTTCCTGTATGCAGAGAAAATATCACTTAATTAGTTTGCGGTTTGCAGACTTGCGGTTGCAGATGTATGAATTTCAAGAAATTTGCGGACTTGCGGTTGCGGAACGTAAGGATTGGGGTTTGCGGATTTTCGTTTGCGGAAGTGGATTTTCGTTTGCGGAAGTGGATTTTCGTTTGCGGAAGTGGATTTTCGTTTGCGGTGCCCACCTCTGAGCAGCAACAATTCCATCAATGTGTTTCTCTGGTGATAAGTTGTCCTGAATTATTACTCCAATATCCTATTCTTCACTTATTTTATTGATTGTCTCGCTTCCTATTTTGTAATTCCATCTTATCCTCTTTGCACTCTCACCAAATTATAATATTTTGGACTTTTTTGTTTCAAATTCCATGTTTGACTCCATTGATATATTCTATTCAAATCTTCCAGTAGGAGTCTGCAATCTTCCTCCTTTTCAACCTTCTTCTTAATTTTCACATCATCTGCAAACAGGCTCACGTAACTCTTCAAATCAGTCACCAAGTCATTAACATAAATCAGGAACATAACAGGTGCTAATACCGAGCCTTGAGGTACTCTGCTTAACACACTTCCCCACCCTGACGCACAGTCTTTTATTACGGTTCTCATCTGTCTCCCATTTAGGTAGTCCTTCATTAATTTCAGGACATTCCCATCCAGTCGTTCGTATTCCAGTTTCCACAACAATCTTTCATGGGGTAGCTTAACAAATGCTTTCTTCAGATCCAAGTCAGCACAGCACAATTCACCCATCCACCTCTTTCCTGTACTACATTGATCACCCTTGAGTAGAAGCATTGCAGGTTTGCTGTACAGGAACTCCCAGCTCTGAATCCAAATTGTCTGGCTGACACGATACTCATTTTCTCAAGATACTTAACCCATCTGTCGCTTACTTTCTTCTCACATAGCTTTCCTACAGCACTAGTTAAAGAGACCGGTCTGTAATTCAGTGGTTCCTCCATGTTGCCCCCTTTATATATGGGGACAATTGTTGCTCTTTTCCACGCTTGAGGTACTTTACCTATATTTAGGGAACATGTAAATTGACTTTGTACATTGCCCACCAGTGGTTCCCTACATTCCTTCAAAATCCAGTTTGAAACTCCATCTGGACCTGGTGCTTTATTTGCTTCTTGGGCTTCTAATAATTTCATCATTTCCTGCATTTCCACTTCTATATCACTTATTACTGTGCTTAATTCCTACTTCCTCCTTTCAGGAATTCCTTTTCTTCATTGAAAACTTCTTGAAACCATGGATTCATAACTTCGACTTGTGTTACTGGTTCATCGTAAGCTGTCCCGGACTATCACTTTCAGCTTGTTTATTCACTTTTTTTATTAATTTTCCATTAACAAACCTATAAAACAGTTTGATTTCGTTCTTGCATTTTTCTAGAATGCCTCTTTCAAAATACCGCACTTCATCTCTGCAGATTCTTACATATTCATTTCTAGTTCCTTTGTATTCTTCTCTTGTCCTATTAATTATTCATCTTCCTTTTCCATCTGTTCCATGCAACGCCTCAAGCCTATTTATGCTACTTCACATCTATTAAATCGGTCTTTCTTCCAGTTTTCCTTCCCTGTTATTTTTGGTACATACGTACTTATCAATAGCAATATCATACATTTCCAAGAAATAGTCCCACTTCTCTTGCACATTTGTAGCCTCGTAGAAGAGCCTCCAATTGCATTCAGTACAGAACTTCTGTAATCCCCTAAAGTTGGCTTTTTCATAATTGTATCTTCCCTTTCTATATCTCTCATCTATTGGTTTCACAATATCCTAAGTAATTTCAAATTCTAGGTCATGGTCACTCTTTACAAATGGACACAAGTATTCCAAGTGATCAATAATGCCAGTCTCCATTGTGAACAGCAGATTCAGTCTTGCGGGTGTGTCCTCTCCTTGGAATCTTGTCTCTTGGTCAACCCATTGGGTCATCACATTATTCATTACTAAGTTAAGTAACTTGTTACCCCACGAGTCATCACTTCCCTCATCGCTTCTTACCCAAGTAACCCTGTCAACTCCTCCCAGTCACCATTTCGTCACCTCAAGCCTCAAGTCCTCTTCTATTTTGTGAGTACACTCGACCCTTCTTTTTCCAGACTATTAAGGGGTTAGCCCAATCCGGGAACCCTAAAAGTCCGGGAATCGCTGAAGTCTGGGAGGTGTAGCCATTCACGGACTTTATCTGGTAAACAGTAAGGTGTACTGGTTTTCTAGTAAGTTTTGGGTCCTTGGGCAGCACTACGGGAGGCATTGTGGTAATAATACAACCCCGAGCGGCTGTGTCCGCCCGCCCTGACCCCTAGTAGCACCATCCTCGAACTAACGGGCCAGGCCGGATGACCCGGACTATTCCGGACATATGTCCGGCCATGCCAAATATGTCTGGAGGCGGACAATGACCGGCAAATCTGAAATCCAGCTATAGGAGGTCCGGAAAATCGAGGGTCGAGTGTACGTACTTCAAAATATAATTTTACTTCAGTATTTATACACTTAAATTTCATAAGTGTGTGCCCACAAATATATTAAAATTGCACTTCATGACATGGTCGGGATGTGATGTTTGGTCTTAAGAACGTATCTCAACTTGTAATGGGAGTCATTGGGAAAATAGGATTTGATTAACACATTTTCGCTTAACATGTGATTTTCCAGGGACATAAATTGTGCATTAAAAGGGGCATAGGTGCATACATACACTCACCACCTGGGAGAGCATATCAACTGATGGAAACCATATTACTTAAAATCTTACTAATTTTTTACCATCAATATTAGAACTAAGATTACAAAATATACTGCTTTGATGAAATAAATAACTCGACTTTAATATGATACTCAAACATAAAGCTATATTACCAAGTCTTGAGGTTGTACACACTTAATAGTACAGTGCAGGATGCACCACGACACTCACCTCACCAGTGTGGGTGCGTATATGCTGGGCAAGACGAGATGGCCTGCTGAAAAACTTATCACAGTCTTCATATGTACAAACATGTATAGTTAAACTACTGCAGGAGGAGGCACTTTTCAACCCCACACCAGCACCGCACTCCTCCGATATATTACTCCCACAGTCTAACTGGACAGAGTCAGAATCAGAGACGACGTTCACTTCTCCATCTGTGCTTGTATCACCTGAACTCTCTTTTGCTTCATTGGTCTCTGGTTCAATTTCTTTTGGGATTTTGCCGCAATTCTGAAAATCAAGAAGAGATAATGTAGTTTATACATTATTACATTCAACTGGCAACATTTCAATATAAATAATTCTTGTATTTATATTATGTAAAAATATATACTTGTAGATCAACAGCACAATGCATCTGCTTGTATTTACCTACTTGTGATATACAGAAAATGAGTTATGTTCGCGGGGTTCAATCTCCATATATCATTTGGTTGATCTTAATTTTACACTCATGAATATTCTTGGTGTCTACAGTAACCCTCGCTTTTATGAGCCTCTAATATAACAAATTTCGGCTTTAAAAACTTTTTCTGCCAGTCCGGTATATGCAGGGATTTACCGAATGAGTTTGGTAAATGCGGGGTTCGGTTCGATGGTGGGCAAGCCAAACATGTACACGCAGGTCGGTCGGCGGCAGTGGAAACAAAGCCGAGAGGGCGGTGCGCGCCGATCAGTCTAGCTTTGTTCGCCCGATTATAAACACCTCTGCTCGTGTCCTCCCGTGCCTCACCACATTGCCTATTTCCCGTGCCTGTATCCTGAAACGGTCGTAAACAGCGAACTTTCACCTCATATGAGGCATCTAGAACCAAAGGGCCCTCCGTGCCATTTTTACGGTATTAAGTTATGGGTAGTGTCATACAGGCACAACCTTCCTCTTTCTAATGACATAGGTGGCCAAGGGAAAATCAGCCATCTAGAGGGTGTACCAAGGGATCAAAACAAAACAAAAATTCTGACGCCAAGCATATGAGAATGTCTAATCTGTGAGAGCTAATGGGGCCCGCAGCTGACACAAGTGCGAGAATGGCCGATCCATGAGAGCTACACAGGCCCACAGCTAAGCACGTGTGAGCACTCGCTGACGCCCCGCCTCGCTCCCAGCCAATCACAGCGCAGTCCAATTTTATACCCACCGGTGTAAAGATCTCGTCACTAGCTATCTTGTTATGCAGCTTTCTCTGCCAACATTAACCTCTTCCTTAAGTACCCTTAGGCAGTAGCACTCTGCAAGGAAAAGCTTAATGACCTTAAGTACCAACGAAACTTGTAAGACCGGACCACAAGCACTTCTTCATGAAACTTATTGAGGAACAAGAGGAGTTGGCACAGCAGGGGGGCGTGGCCGGGGCAGGCGACAGTGACCCAGAAGCCCACTTGTGACTATGAACACACCCTCAGGCCATATACCGTAAATGGTGGCGTACAAGTCGATTCTTTGAACCTGAAAAAATCTCTTCAAAACTAGGGGTCGACTTATACAGCAAGGATAAAATACAAACCTTTACCACCGGGTGGCAAACAAGTGGATCAGCATTACTAACAATCGCTGTACACCTCTTACCGTAACTCCAGCAGGTTACCACAAATATTTCCAACTATAACTTGTGTTCGGTGAACTTACTTAACATATTTAACACACAGATTAATATATAAATAATAGAATAATAATATAAATTCAGTTTATATCAACACAAAACCATAGGCTGTTTCCAACAGCTGCTACAAAGATTGTAAACAACTGACCGGAACGCCACTGAACCGAAGCAGCCAGTCAGACAACTACAACAACAACAACTGCCTGGCTGCTCACCCAGCGTCAGCGCTGTCCGCCCAACTCATCGTACCTCACACTCTAACAATACAACCGGTAATTCTGATCTACAAATATATCATGACCATACACTACGGGGGTTAATACTTTGTAAGCTTTGGCCTACCAGTAGCCTACCGTATTTTTGGGGCCGAATTATACGGCAAGTATAGGCCTAACCCGTAATCTTGAGCTAATAATCTTGAGGTCGACTTGTACGCCGCCATTTACGGTAAGCACAACATATGGTGCTCTGGATAAGAGATCGGATCTATATATAAAAAAAAAATATTTAAATTAGTTTCAAGTGTCAAAACTTCATTTTAAAAAAGTAAAAAATAATCTATACCGTATTTTACGGCTTATAAGACACACTTTTTTCCCTAAAAAATACCCTGAAAAATACTTATGCATCTTCCAAAACAAATGTTGGAATGAGACTGCCACCAAGACTGGCGAGAGCCGTTCCGCGGCAACTTCCGCCTCGGCAGATTGGCATTAACAACGCCACCTATTGTCTATTAGTGTTGATGTATCATTTACCACCAGGCTGACACACGTATCACAAGTTTTTTTTCAGTCCTGGAAATTATGACGAATTCATCAAAACGATTTACTTATATCTTTAGACAAGATGTTTTTATATCCTTTAGATTATTATTATTATTTCTTTTTGTTTCTCTTTTTTTTGGGGGGGGAAATTTCTCTTCAAAATCAGGGTGTGTCTTCCAAGATGCAGGCAGCATCTTATAAGCCGTAAAATACGGTAAGTATTTTTTATTGATGAAACTGAAAATTATTTGTATTTTTCAACTAATACTACTAATATGAATGTTTAATAGTATAATATGTTTTCAGTTTTCTACTTACATATCTTAGGTATTCTGATAATACACGTTTATAAATTTATCTATCTATCTATCTATATATCTATCTACCTATGTTTATATTTTTTCTAATGTGTTCAGTTCTTCGATAGGATTCCATTGGTGTATAACATGTTAATGTTTGTCCCTCCCTTATTAAGTAGTGATAGAAATGTTGTTGGAAAACTTTAAAGCTAATTATTTTGAAACTTACTTTTGACACGGAGGCCCCTCTGATTCTAAACGCCTCATATAAGGAACAAAGTTTGTTATACAGCCAAATTCCCAACATCCGACCTTCAAACATCCGACTTGTCCAAACAATCGACTTTTTTCTTCTATGTCCCAAGTCGGATAAATTATTAAACAATTCCAGACAACCGACCCTCGGTCAGACGTTTGAATTCGGCGGCGGGCGGGAGGCAGGTAGTTCGTGTTTTTCTCACTACCCGCTCGCAGCGCTGGTAGCGGCGTGGCGTTGGCGGGTGTTTTCAGAGTTTATTTACACTTGCTGTTGACTGCTTCACCACCACATTGTGTCTTGTTTTGGCCATTTATTTTACTTTCTACAGTGAATAATGTCGTCTACAAGTGCTAAACGTAAGCGTGTTGTGTTGAACATTGAACAGAAAGTGAATATTATAAGGAAAGTAGAATAAGGTGTTCCTAGACAAGATATATGCCGGGAATTTAACATCGGCAAGACGACTGTGGTGGACATTTTAAAGTCCAAAGATAACTTGTTCAAGTTTTATGCTGGTATAGAAACTAATGACGTAAATTCACAAGTGACTTGGGATGATGCACAACAAGGTTTAGAAAAATTCATTTCCTTCATGGAAACAAGGAATGAATTCACAACTCAGGAAGTCATGAACCAGTATATGTTGCACTCCAGGTTTCTAAGTTATAGAAGAGCATCATCAAAGCAGTTAACCTTGCAGGAAACATTCAAGAGAGCTGCCAGGCAAACACCTACACCAACCAGTACACCTGTACATTATATATCTATTCTTTATTATATTTATTAAATTATGTACATCCGAACATCCGACTAGTATTCCAATTATCCGACCTACCTTCGGTCCCTCCAAGGTCGGATAATTAATACTTAGCTGTATGCGAAAAGTTCGGATCCCTCGGATGTAACGGATTTTTGGATATACAGCCAAATTCCCAACATCCGATCTCCAAACATCCGACTTCTCCAAACAACCGACTTTTTTCTTCTATGTCCCAAGTTGGATAAATTATAATTTATTGTCTGGAATTGTTTAATAATTATTAAACAATTCCAGACAACCGACCCTCGGTCAGACTATTAGGAGGGCTGATACTGCTGTGGGCGTGCTGTGGTGGGCGGGGCAGCTGCTGTAAAGGGCGTGACAGCTGTTCAAAACACCTGTAAGACGCGGGTGTGGGCCTGTCAATGTTTATGTTGGGTACTCGTGACGTCATGAGTGGTTTTTTAATTTTTTTCACAACGGATTCACTATAAAAAAATTAATATAATTTTTTGTTTTGTTTTGACGTTATAGGAAAGCAAGGATTTATTTTTCTTACATATTTTCTATTTTTCTAACCATTTCACAAATTTATTATAGTATTTCTATTATAATTTCCATTTTGTGTGTGTGTGTATGTGTGTGGTAGCAGTAATTGTAGTAGTAGTAGTAGTAGTAGTAGTAGTAGTAGTAGTAGTAGTAGTAGTAGTAGTAGTAGTAGTAGTAGTAGTAGTAGTAGTAGTAGTAGTAGTAGTAGTAATGATGGTTAAAGTGTGTGTAGTGTGTTACTACCTTCCCACTTAGAAGAAGAAAAATATTATATTTATTAAATTATGTACATCCGAACATCCGACTATTCCAATCATCCGACCTACCTTCGGTCCCCCCAAGGTCGGATAATTAATACTTAGCTGTAATGTCACCTCCTTCCCCAAATTAGTTTGATAAAGTAAGGGTTTACTGTACTATGCCATTGTTCAAGTCATTCAACACATCAATACACTGGGGACCCAAATATCACAGGGGTTACATTCTGACCCCCCCATCCGTAAATAACGCATAACCGCAAATAATGCAAACGTCCCCCCCTTATAAGCCCCAAAATCCGAAACGGTAAAAAATATGTTTTAAGCCTCCAAGCGGGTGGCTGCAGGCAGCTGTATGTAAACAAACAGTTGGAATGGGTCCAGAAGTGGGGGATGGTAGGATGCATACCAGTGCTAAGCACCTCCGCAATCACTTCCGCAATCTGCAACTTCTACTACAGTAAACCCACTTTAATTCGAACCCGTATAATTAGAACTTTGGATAATTCAACCTCTTTCAGGCCCAGTTTGAATTTTTCAACAACTTTCCATAATCCGAACTGAAGTTCGAATTTGCCCCACCTTATTGTGGTGCTAGCTGGCATCACATTATTCTCACTCATCATTATTACTCATGGCGATCCACCTCCCAGGGCTGTACTGCGGGGGTAGCTTGCGCTGGGCATACTCTATGCTGACGTCACCGTGCGCCTCCGTGTGCACCCATGTGCGTTGCATTACTGAACGCAGCCCAGACTTGCCTGAAGACACTGTCAGTGATGCCCGAGTGCTCCGTAGTACTGCATTTTGTTAGGGTGTTAACGAGAGGGTTAGGTTGTTAGCCCGCGGGGCTTATAGTAGCTTACACCGGCACCACCGAGACCAATGTTAGGCAGTTCAGCCATGACCACCAAACTGTTAACATACGTACTGTACCTCATGCTCCATCCTAAATATACCTGCAGTGGCTGCCCACCTGTCTACTTCACCTCTACTGGTCATCACTAGAACTTGGCGCAGTGTGTTACGGCCTATGGGGTAATGACACCACCCACACGTCCACGGTTTTCCCCGGGTGCCTGGCGTCACAGGGCCGTCCCGGCTGCTCCACCGCCCAACCTTGTCTTGCCTGACAGCGCCTTTACAGTCCGGCAACGAAACACCTCGACCCATTGGGGCATGGACAGGGGCCCTAGGGCCCTCAACATCAGTGCTGTGGATAAGTGCAACCAGAATATGTCCTCAGCTGACTTCCGTACGTGGCGTCGCTCTGTGAAAGATTGGCTCGCCCTTAACGAGGTAAAGGACAAACAAGGCGTGTGCTACGTTCGTCTGCTGTGTGTCCCTGCTGTCCAGAAGGCATTGGACGCCAGTTATTCACGGGCAGAGTGGGACGCCTTGTCGTCTGCAGAGGCACTGGACGCCGTTGGTAAACTCGTGTTACATGAGTGCAACCAAGCGATGAGTTGGGCAGATTTCTTTGGGGCAGTGCAGGGCCCTGGGGAGCCAGTGAGGGCATTCTTTACCAGGTGCTCATAAAAGGCTTTGGACTGTGCGTTCCAGTGCCCCGCTTGTCACAGTGGCATTAGTGAATACATGCTGTTACGTAAGCTTGTGGTTGGGCTACGTGAACCGTCCCTCCGGTGCAAGGTGTTTCAGTCCTGTGATAAGTTCAAAGACGTGGATAGCTTGAGGACATACTGTGTGGCGTATGAGGCAGCGCAAAGGGACGCTACAGGACCCTTGTGCAAGACTTTAGCTGCCACTGACATCACGGATGATGTCACCACCAGCGACGACGTCATAGCTGCGACCCGAGCGGCGGGCCCTTGTGGTAACTGTGGGCCGCCACCCGACCGGCAGGAAGGACGCCCTGTCCATCGAGAAATGCTACCTGTTGCGCTTGTGGCAGGGCGGGCCACTTCCAGAGAGCCTGCAAATCTACAAAGAGGCAAACGAGGACTTACGCTGTAACCAGCGCCGTGATGGCTGAAGCACACTTGACCAGTCAGCCACGGCTGGAAGTTTTCATGGGGGCACCAGGCAGCAGAGAGGGGTGCTCGGTTCTGGCTATTGCGGACACCGGAGCCCAGGTGTGCATGGCGGGGCGCCAGCTCATGCAGGACCTCGGCATAACTCTACAAAGCCTGCAGGACACCACCGTAAGCATCAGACACCTGGCTGGCGACCGCCAGCCAGGCAGCAAGGCAGCTAAGTGACCGCCACCTCAATGACATTCTCTGCACCAGTCTACCTCATCAATCGATCCAAACATTGAATCACTTCTCCATGGCAAACAGCACCAACCATCCCACTAATTTGCATGTCTCTTGATAAAACTGTTTTCTGCAGTCACTGATTTGCATGTTTTTCAATAAATTTCTAGTAATCTAGTCACTGGTTTGCCTGCTTTTCTACAAAAATGTTGTATATTGTCACAAACTGTTTTCTGCAGTCACTGATCTGCATGTATTTCAATAAATTTCTTGTAATCTAGTCACTGGTTTGCCTGATTTTCTATATTTTTTTGTATATTGTTACAAACTGTTTTCTGCAGTCAATGATTTGCATGTTTTTCAATAAATTTCTTGTAATCTAGTCACTGGTTTGCCTGCTTTTCTATAAAAAAAATTTACACTGTCACTTTTGGGTTCTCTTTAGCACTCCGGCCCGCAGGCTACTCCTAGAAGCTTTCTCTGGCCCTCGCATTGATAAGGTTGCCGACCCCTGGTCTAGAGCGTTGGTTCCTGGAACACTTCGGGCGTACGGCATTTGCTGTGGATCACGCACCTCTGCCGGAGATGAGGTGTCTCATCTCCATCTGCCGTCTCACCACATCCACCTGCAACCCGACGCCCGGCCTCACACCACACACTCCCCAGCGTCAGTCCCTCACCACTTCTTCAACGAGGTACATAATCAACTCAAGGAGGACGTCAGGAGGGGCATCGTCGAGGCCGTACCTGCAGGGGAGCCCACGGAGTGGTGCTCTCATATGGTGGTGGTCCCCAAGAAGGACGGGCGGCCGCGCAGGACGGTAGACTTTCAGCGGCTCAACCAGGCAAGCCTGCGGGAAACTCACCACACCCGCCCCCCGTTTGACACAATCACCAATGTGCCCAAGCACACTTACAAAACAGTCGCAGACGCCTCTCTAGTTACCACCAGATACCCCTGGACGAGGAGACCAGGAAGCTAACGACTTTCATCACCTCCTGGGGTCGTTTCCGCTACCTACGCACACCCAGGGGGCACTGCGCAGCGCAAGATGCTTTCACCAAGCGGTTCGACGACGTAACTACAAGCGTTCCTCGGAAGCTGAAATGTGTGGACGACACATTGCTTTACGACCACAGTATTGCTGACGCTTTCTGGCACACCACCCGGTTCCTGTGTACGTGTGCCGTAAATGGGATCACGCTACGCCCGGACAAGTTTCGTTTCTGCAGGCGGAATGTGTTGTTTGCGGGTTACCTGCTCGACTGGGAGGATTACCACCCCAGCCAGGATCTCATGTGCAGTATCACGAAGTTTCAGATGCCTCCTCGCCCATCACTGACGGACATCAGGTCTTGGTTTGGGCTAGTAAACCAGATAGCCCCGTTTCTCAGCACTGCCCCCCTCATGGAACCATTCAGGGAGCTGTTGAGGAAACCGTCAGGCAAGGTAGTTTACTGGGACAGCCAGCTGCAAACCATCTTCCAAACAACGAAGAAAACCATCGGCAGGCTCACGACGGAAGTACTATGACATCACACGGCCGACAACAGTGTTCACAGACTACAGCAAGCTGGGCATCAGCTTTGTCATCATGCAGCAATACTGCCAGTGCGTGTCACTAGAGACTCCTTCGTGTTGCAAGGGCGGGTGGAAGTTAGCGCTGTGTGGCAGCCGCCACCTGACGTCGGCAGAGCAGCACTACTCGACGCTAGAGGGCGAGGCCCTCGCCATCACTTGGTGGTTGAGGAAGGCTTGGTGCTTAAGGAAGTCGAGATAGCTGGGTATAAATTATTTCACAAGGACAGAGTAGGCAAGCGAGGTGGAGGAGTTGCGCTTTATGCAAGAGATACATTGCAGTGCTGTGTTAATAATGTTATAAAAACAGATGACAGCATAGAGTCTATATGGGTGGAGGTTACGGAGGGAACTGAGAAAATGGTTTTGTGTGCAGTGTATAGGCCTCCAAACTTATGTAAAGAGGATTCAGCTCCTATATGGGAAGAAATAAACAAGGCCTGCAGATATAATCGACTATGCGTGGTGGGAGATTTTAATCTTAGGAATATAGACTGGGATTTAATTATAGGAGACAACAACGCTGAGGAATTGTTAAATATAATCCAGGATAACTTCCTAAGCCAAGCAATCAAGGAGCCTACTAGAGGAGATAATATTCTAGATTTATTACTGACAAACAGAAAAGATTTAGTTACAGATGTGGAGGTCGGTGGAAAGTTTTAGATAATAGCGACCATTATGAAATCAGATTTAGCTTAAAATGGGAAGTTGGAAAATTAAATGTCAATAAACAAATAATACCTAATTTCAGAAAGGCCAATTATACAGTATTAAGAAGACACCTGGAGGTTATTAATAAGAGGTGTGGGATGCAGGGGAAGAAATTTTCCAAGGGTAAGGACAGGGCGGTGACAGCTGGTAAGGCCAATTATGAAGGATTAGGAAGACACCTGGTGGAGATTAGCGGGGGTGGGGGGGGGGGGAGATAGAGGGTAAGGAATGTTCCAAGGTCAGCACAATGTCAGCTGGAAAGGTCAATTACACAGGATTAGAAAGACACCTGGAAGTGATTAACCAGAGTAGGATACAGGAATGTTTCAAGGTCAGCCCAGTTAAAGCTAAAAGTGAGGTTGGGGAGGAGGGGGATTATACCTTATTTGTAAGGAATTTAATTGACACAGAAAAAAAATATTCCTTATAGGGAAATAAGGTCTAGAAAGAGTGACCCAAAATGGATGACCACTAGTTTAAAACACAACATTGGAGTAAAAAGAAACATGTATTTAAGGATCAAGGCTGGACTGGTGAGCGAGTATAACGTATAACGTGATGGCGAGGACGGTGAAGAGATTAACAAGAGTAGCTAAGAACAATTATGAGATTAAAGTAGCAGGACAGGCGAAAAGGGACCCAAAGGGGTTTTATCAAGTTTATAAAACCAAGACAAGGGAATTAGTGGGGCTGTTAAGGTTAGGGCAGGGTGAGGTCTTAAATACGGATGAGGATACAGTAAAAGCCTTATAACTCGGCACTGTATAACTCGGAATTTGATATAACTCGGCATGGCAAAGGCAAAGTTTTTTTTAAGTTTTTTATTTAGTTTGTTTTTTTTGTTGTTTTTTACACCTATGCCTATAGCGCATGTAGGCAGTGAGCTACAGGGGTGGGATGGTAGGCCCTGGAGGCTCACTTGAGGGCTGTGATGGTTGGCCCTCGCCCATTGTGGCACAGGCAGGATTGTTATAATGACCCCCAGGGCCGGATCAAGAGCTGTGGGGGCACTGGGGCTCAGCTTTTGTGGGGGCCCTATATTCGCATGAAAATTAAGCACTTTTGTGGGTATTTTGAGGCCTATGTTTGGCAAAGAACTATTAATGCATAGACTGGTATTCAGAGATAAAGGATGAAACAGAGACAGGCAAATATGTTTTGGTTTTGTAACTTGCCAATGTTTTTAATATTACTGCTTAAAGCTAATATAAATATGGTGGGGGCCCTTTCGGTGGGGGCCCTGGTGCTAGAGCCCCAGTAGCCCCCCCCCTTAATCCGGCCCTGGACTGCCGCCTGTGATTAGAGGCTCATGCCGCCCCCTGTGTCCTCCCATGCACTCACAGTCGAAGGTGGAGTTAATGGACAGGGCATGTGGGTGTTCTTAGGCCACTCGACGGTGCAGAAAGATTTGAAGTGGATTTATGGGTCTCACTCGGGATCGAACTCGGGTCTTCGAAAACGCCACCCGGTGACGCTAACCACTCTGCTACCGCCTCACCTAAACTGCATCTCATGGTTTTCACTCAGCATATCATGCCCTCACAACCTCTTGTGTGAACATGTAAACAGAAAGTCGGCAAAAAATAATATATCTCGGCATATTGATGTTATAACTGCATCTCTTCGCTTACACTCGGTATGTCGTAAGTCGCATAAAGTCGTATTTTTGTCCTTTTGATCTTTTCCTGCAGGCTCAGGCTCTTCAATTTCATTCCCTTCCTGCTGGAGACACCCTTGCGTGATGGAGCTGACATCTTGAAATACAGTACTGTATGATGTAATCCCAAAACACGTAAAATAGGTGGCAAAGTAAAGCAAAGGTCGGGAACGAGCGTGTAGGCTGTCAGCTGAGCTGTGTTTATGTCGTCAAAGCCCGTCTTGGATACGAATTCCGTTTTTTGTCGAAATTGAAAAAGGATTGGTTTCTGCTTCAAAAACACAACAAGCTTGGTAGGAGCCGAAATAATAATCAATGCAAAACATTGCAAACAATATCACAAAGTAGTATAACACACATTTCAGCAAGTGTTATTGGATTGGGATTCGTAATCCAAGACGGTGCTTGGACGACAAAAACACGGCGCAGCCTACGCACTGGTTCCTGACCTTTGCTTTAATTTGCCACCTATTTTACGTGTTTTGGGATTACATCATACAGTACTGTATATCAAGATGTCAGCTCTATCACGCAAGGGTGTCTCCAGCAGGAAGGGAATGAAATTGAAGAGCCTGAGGCCCTGAGCCTGTAGGAAAAGGTGAAAGTGCTGGCAAGGATGGATGCAGGTGCATCCATGCGTGCTATTTGTGCTGAGTTTTATATCAAATCCAGCACATTCTACCCGTTCACTGGTAAGTGTAGTTTTTATGCTTTTACAGTAGTTTTTTTTTTTTTTTTTTTTTTTTTTTTTTTTTTTTTTTTTTTTACCCATATCAGAGGAGGACATTGCATAACTCGGCACATTCAATAACTCGGCAAGGGCCAGAGCCCCTATCGTGCCGAGTTATAAGGCTTTTACTGTATGCATAAAAATCTAAATTATTATTTCTTAAGTGTTTTTACTGAGGAGGATACACAGACAATACCTGAAAGTGAACAGATGTTCAAAGGAAGCGATGAGGAGAAACTCAAAGATATTGTGATAACTAGGGAAATGGTGGAAGAGGGTATAGATAAAATGAAAAATTTTAAATCGCCAGGACCAGATGAAGTGTATCCCAGGGTATTAAAAGAATGCAAAGAGGTTGTTCGTGAGTCGTTAGTGCACATTTTTAGGAAATCAGTTAAGATAGCCGATGTGCCGTTATTGTGGAGGAAAGGAAATGTAATCCCCATATTTAAGCAGAGAGACAGAGGACTAAAGTCAAATTATCGACCTGTAAATCTAACGTCAGTGGTAGGTAAATTATTGGAATCTATTATTGCCAAAAAAATTAGAGAGCACTTAGATAAACATAGTTTGATCAATGATTCACAACTTGGATTCACCAAGGGTAGGTCATGTCTCACCAATTTATTGAGTTTTTATAGGAAAGTTTATGAAACGGCAGATAATGATTAGGATTAGGATATAATATACTTAGACTTTAGTAAGGCATTTGACAAAGTACCACACAAGTGACTCTTAAATAAGGTTAAGACTCATGGAATAGATGGGAAGGTTCTTCATTGGATCAGAGCTTGGCTAAGTAATAGGCAACAAAGGGTTACAATAATGGTTCTAAATCTGAATGGGGACAGGTGACAAGTGGAGTTCCACAAGGGTCTGTTTTGGGTCCATTACTATTTTTTATTTACATCAACGACTTGGATAGTGGGATTAACAGTGATATCAGCAAGTTTGCTGATGATAGATACTAAGGTAGGTAGGATTATTGGATCACAGTCTGATGTAAACATATTGCAGGGAGACTTAGATAAACTTAATGAGTGGGCAGTCAGATGGCAGATGGAATTTAATATTGATAAGTGCAGCGTTATGAATGTTGGTAGAAAGAACCCTGGTAATAGATACATCATACGCAATGTATCGCTGAAAAGATCAGAAGGTGAAAAAGATTTTGGAGTGAGGGTGAGCCCAGACCTCTGACCTAGGAAACAATGTATTGAAGCTAGAAATAGAGCTAATAGAGTGTTAGGATTAATTACCAGAAGTGTTAAAAGTAGAAGTGCGGAAGTTATTCTAAAGCTTTATCTGGCTCTAGTCAGGCCTCACCTAGACTATGCGGTTCAGTTTTTGTCTCCATATTACAGGATGGATATAGCCTTGTTAGAATCAGTGCAGAGAAGGATGACCAATATTATTCAAGGGATGCGTAACTTTAGTTATGAAAAGAGATTGAAGCTATTAAAGTTACACTCACTCGAGAGACGCAGAGTAAGGGGCGATCTGATAGAAGTTTTTAAGTGGATAAAGAAACTTAATAAAGGAGAGGTAGGAAAAGTTTTTACAGCTTTTAACCAAGGTAGAACAAGAAGTAATGGATTCAAGCTGGAAGGGCGTAGATTTAGAAAGGAAATACGGAAAAACTGGTCCACAAATAGGGTGGTGAATGATTGGAATGGACTCAGTAGACAGGTAGTTAGTGCGGAGTCATTGAGGAGCTTTAAAGAGGGGCTGGACAGGTTCATGGATGGGGAAGAAAGGTGGATGTAGGTAGTGTTACGTGACAGGAACTACCTAGTGTAGGCCTCGCGGCCTTATTTTCTTATGTTCTTATGAAGGTGCAGCTGTTCCTCCTCTGCTGCCCTAACCTCACGTTCGTCACGGACCACCGCGCACTCACTAAAATCTTCCAGGATAAGGAGCTGAAGGACATCTCCAACCCTCACGTTCTCAATCTGAAGGAGAAAACTCATGTACTCCTTCCATGTGAAATACTTGGAAAGAGTCATTGTGGACCTCCGCAAGGTGGAGGAGGAGGCCTGTCGGGATGAGGATTACAGGCTTCTCCATGCACGTGTTTCCACTGGGGACTGGGCTACCCAGAAGGATGGGGAGCTGTTGCTGCTACGCCCCTACAGTACTACCGGATGAGGCGGCATCTGTCATGCCACGTGGACATCGTTGTATGCAACCGAGGAAGGACACCTGCGTGTTGTCATCTTCGCGGCCCTGCGGCGTGTGGTTCTAACCAACCTCCACTCAGGCCACCAGGGCAGGGACTCTATGCTGTGCCGTGCCAGGCAATCCATCTATTGGCCGGGCATCGACGCTGAGGTCGAGCAGAAATGACGGAAGTGCCGAGTATGCGAGGTCAACGCCCCGTCGGCCCCCGCGGAGCCCCTACTGCCCACACCGCCACCCAAGTACCCCTTCCAACAGGCGGTGGTGGACCTGTTCCAGCTTGCCGGGCAGGTGTATGTAGCCTATGCAGATAGGCTAATTGGTTGGCTGGAGGTAAAGCACCTGCCTACGAGCTCTGCCAGCACCAGGCTCATATCTACGTTCAGGAGGTGGTTCCGGAGGTTTGGCATCCCGGAGGTCCTGTCGTGCGACGGGGGCAAAAACCTCTTGAGTGAGGAGACCAGGACTTTCTTCTCTCCATGGCGTGTGCAGCTGCGTGTCTCGTCTGCTCACTACCCGCAGTCCAACGGGCGTGCCGAAGCTGCTGTTAAATTAGCCAAGAGGCTCCTGAGGGGTAACACCGGCCATGGGGGTCCCTTGACTCTGACGCAGCTGCTACAGCCATCCTCCAGTACCTTAATACCCCACTGCAAGACACAGGTATCTCCCCTGCCCAGCTGCTCATGGGGCAGCAGCTGAGACTCTGTGCCCGCCGCCACTGAGCACTACCGTGTTAGCGGGAGGTGGGCGAGGATGCTGCGGGATCGTGAGCGGGTCATGGCGCGCACTGGAGCCGATATGTCAGCAAGGTTCAACAGGGTACGGCTTCACGGCAGCGGGCGAGCATCACTCAGGAACCGGCGACATCTCCGACCACCTGTGAATGACGCGGGGCAGCCGGCAACTCCGGGAAGAGAGGATGCTGCCCAGGGTGCAGATGCTGAAGGCGTCCGGGGTGAGGGGCCTCCATTGCCCCCCCAACCTCCGGCCAGACCGCAGCGCACGAGACGTGCTCCTGAGCACCTCGCAGACTATATACTATAACCTTGGGGTCATCTTATTTGTTATTGCAGTTTGTCCCCTCCTGCAGTTTCACATGTTTGTCTATATTTTTGCACTTAGGGGTTTCACTGCAATGGAGGGGGGATGTTAGGGTGTTAACGAGAGGGTTGGGTTGTTTGCCCGCGGGGTTTATAGTAGCTTACACCGGCACCACCGGGACCAAGGTTAGGCAGTTCAGCCGTGACCACCAAACTGTTAAGATACGTCCTGTACCTCTTGCTCCATCCTAAATTAACCTGCAGTGGTTGCCCACCTGTCTACTTCACCTCCACTGGTCATCACTAGAACTCATTTCAAGACTTCAGTATCAGTCATGTTTTGGTGAGTACAAGTACTGCAATCTGTGCTGTTTTGGCATGTTTTAGTGAGTTCTTATTGTGTGGAGGGGCTAAAGGTAACCATTAGATAATTCAGACTTTCGGGTAATTCGACCCAGGCCTCCCCCCAATTAGTTCAAATTAGAAAGGGTTTACTGTATAGCGAATAAATTATATCAGTTGCCGAATTGTAATTGCAGCAAACTCCTCCACAAATTGAGGTATTGCATTGCAGTAGTTTTTATAATTTTTTATATTTTTATATTATTGGTGCCTATAGCTCCTGTAGGCAGTGACCTCCAGGGCTTTGACGGTAGGCCCTGGAGGTTCACTTGAGAACTGTATTTACCTAGTTGTGTTTTACAGGGCCTGAGCTACACTCATGTGGTCCCATCTCCGTATCTACATTTATCCAGTCTTTCTTTCAATTGGTGCACATTATGTGCCAATATCACCTCCTCATTTAGTCCATTCCAAACTTCTACATTTCTATGAGGAAAGCTGTACTTATTTATGTTGTTCAGGCATCTCCCTTTTCCTAGTTTTTTTGTATGTTCTCTTGTGTATCGACCTTCTCTTTGTTTCCGAGTCAGTAGTCTCTCATTGTCTGTTTCTTCCATCTTTGTTTTCAGCTTAATTTTTTTTATTAAGTCTCCTCTTTCTCTTCTCTGCTCGAGTAATGGTAACTATATTTCTTTTAACCTTTCTTCATAAGAAAGTTCTTCTAACTCTGGTACCATCTTTGTTGCCATTCTCTGTATCCTCTCAAACTATTTCATATACTTCTTTTTATATGGGGACCATACAATGCCATACAATGGTGTACTGTACGGTGTCGGTTAGGTAGGGTATACCGTAAATGGCGGCGTATAAGTCGACCAGGCGTACAAGTCGACCTCAAGATTATTAACCCAAGATTACGTACAGGTTAGGCCTATACTTGCTGTATAAGTCGGCCCAAAAAATACGGTAAGCTACTGGTAGGCCAAAGCTTACAAAGTATTAATGGCGCTCGGCGAGCAGCCAGGCAGTTGTTGTTGTAATTGTCTGATTGGCAGCTTTGGTTCAGTGGCATTCCGGTCAGTTGTTTACAATCTGTGTATCAGCTGTTGGAAACAGCCTATGTAGTTTGTAGAAACAGCCTCAGTAGAGCGCATACCTCCGGCGGAGGTATGCGCTCTACTGAGTGCCCCCACCTATTTTTCTATTCAGTGATATTAGAGAAAACGGAATAGGTATTATGGGATACCTCACTATATGTTTATTTTGAATGAAATCGAATCACAACTGTTGCCATGGCAACCAATTGATGAAATATTCGGGCGGAGGTATGCGCTCTACTGAGTGCCAATGAGCTCCAATGACTGATTGATTACACGAAGAAAGAAAGAAACACACAAAGGTTTTTTTTCCAAAAGAAACAGGAAGGCAAAATTCAATGCGTGTCTAATGCAGCCATAATAGCAAATGAGAGGTCGGGCAGAGAATGCAGAATGGCTGATATTGTATGTCTAAGGAGGTCTGGAGTGATCTGTGTTGAGCAGTAGTCCCCTGAACACAAATTTGTAACTTTGTTACTAATAATATCCACAGTAATGCATAATACTAAGAACAAATTGGAGTTTAAGAGAAAACAATAGTTGGGGCAACAAGATAGGGATTGCTGCTGCCAAGATGGCCGTGTCAGATGTAAACATCATCCACCTCCCGCTGCCTCTCTTCACTGTAAAACGTCTGATATCTCAGGTCTGCCGCTTCCCCTGGGATACTTCGCTCGGCGACACCCTCCGTGCCCCTACCAGGGGTCATTACCACACAGACTCCTCCCCGCTCCCATGGAAAAGACAAACACCCCGCATCTTAAGGCGAGGTGACGGCAAAAATGTATGAAATTTTGACCCAGAACTCAAAATTTGAGTTACTAACACCATCGTTACCCTTGAAATGTCTGGAGTTTTCTGTGAGAATGGGAAGTTGATACCATAACTCCTTAAATGTTTAAATCGCCTTTGTTTACACTTATTTAAAGGGTTTTAAATGCCTCGCCGTGCGCTAGTCCACGTTTCTTTTAGAAACTCACGATTTTGAAGCAGGTTTTTTACTTGTTTTTCGTGTTTTTGTAGTATCATTGTGGACATCCATATGGTAACACTGCTGCTGAGGTGTGAGAGAGACTGCTACGCCTTGTCAAGCTCATCACAACCATATACAGTAAAACCTCTTGTATTCGGACCTCCTCCTCCTTTTTTCTTTTTTTCTAGATTAGGGTTAGGGTTGGTTGGGTGTCGCGATGTGAGTCAGTGAGGTTGGAGGCCCAGGCAGCCAGCCAGGGCTTTCATCACTGAGCATATAGTTTTTATACTGTAATTGTGGTTTCATTGTTGTGTCCAAATGTTGTATTGACGAGTGATCTGAGGCCACTGAGCCTTGGGCCCAGATCCAGCAACAGAGGCGGTATCTCCAGCTACCACCCACTCTCCCACCACCTAGATACTACCTTCTCTTACTACCGTATCCAGCAAGCCTCCCTCGGTAGATAGTAAACGGGTAGGAAGGCCTTGACTGGCTTGGGCGAGTAATGACGTCATCAAACTTGTCATCAGTCACCAGCCAATGACAAACGGTTTCTAAAACTTCTCGACCAATCACAAGCCAAGACGTGTGACACGGCCTTTAAAGGTGGTGTCATACACACTTTTTCCGTTAGTGTTAAGGGGTGGCCGCGGCAAGAATGTTTCCCTGTCACTGGCTACCCCACCACCTCAACACCTTTAAATCACCCTTATTTAAAGTGACACGCAGTGTTACATGGACCTAAATATTGACACGTGTATATAACAGATCACCATAATCACTACGATGTATAATAACGAAAAATAAGACGTAAAACCCTGCCCACCCTGTTCACGAACGGCTTGCCCTGCCCGGCGCCCTGCCTACCTCTTAGGACAACACGCTGTCATCTGCTTAACCTGTGCCTTCCTGAAATAGACAGGTCAGGTACCACACCCGTGATAGCAAAATACGATATCACGAAGGATCATTGGGCTCCTCAAGGGGTCCTCACAGCCCTACAATAAACACCAACAAAGAGGAGGAAATCTCCGCCATCATGATACTGCTGCCGGCTGCCAGACGTAGGACTGACAGTGCTTTACACTACACCTGTACAGTACTGTATTGTGTATTTTTACTGTAGATTTATATATTTACATGATATATCTTATGCATATTGATATTTGTATGACTTAGAAATGTTCACCTAGAATTTTTATATTTTCTATAATCCCTGCATTATTCGGATCCTTGCAATACTCGAACCACTCCTTGGCCCAATTTGTCCGAATACGAGAGGTTTTACTGTAATATATGAGGCACTTATTTCAGAAAGTCGATAAGCACCAAAAATAAAAAACTTAGAAAATGGCTTCAAAGTTTTTTCAATGTTCAAAATGTCATATCTTTTAAACCAACCATACATTTTTGATGAATTATGCATGAAAACGTAGCTGATTGTCTTTGCTACCGACTGATACCATTAAAAATAATAAACGTTATCGGCATTATGAATGAATAAGCGTTTAATGTGACTCTCTCCATTTTTAATATCATCCAACTCACTAGACCTCATAAAATTATTCATATTAAATCAAATATTTTCCATAATGCAATGAAAATTAAGGCAAATTGCTAAAGAATATTGACGGTAACGGCTAACAATAAAATAAATCATAGATAGGAAGGTAACAGGATAAAACATAAGATAGATAGGACGAACGTGAACGTGTTTCGTGATGTAGGCGTTTTGCAATGCATAGTCACCTAGTTCCCAAAACTTCCTACACAGACTCACGGACTAGGGCAGGAATTTTATCGAACCACCCATCACTGCACGGTGGGCCTACAGATTTTGCCTTCACAATATTACCGGAATGAAGACTAGTATAATCTTGCCCCAAATCTCCTTGTTTCTTGACAACATTTTTCGACCAATGTTGTGGGTTGCGCTTATTTGGTATGCCAAATGACGTCCTGGACTGCTTGATAATACTATTGATATCACTCATTGTAGCACACAACACTGTATGCCAACGATACAGGCACGAAATTGGAAGGATAATCCAATGCACAGTTGCACACGTGCTACGCGGTGTTGGAGGGAGGGACTGGAGGCACACCATGGCGTCTACTGGCATGTCTTGCTACGTGCGCTGTGATTGGCTGATGATCGGCCGGACGCATTCTGTAGGACAACGTGATTGGCTTTGCGCGGCGACCATCTTTAAAGATACGATGAGTGGTGCTCATCTACTTCCTGCTTACAAAAAGCGCCACCCTTTCCTGACCCAGCAACACAGCTAAAAATTTCTTGTAGATAATGGGAATTTTGACCCCGTAAACATTTCCACAATAGTGTCTCTTTGTGCTATTCAGATAGAGGGATGGCTGGGGAATTTAGTGGTATGCCTAACTCAATTCTGGCCGTGGTGGCACTTATCGACTTTCTGAACTAACCGCCTCATATATAATAATGAGCAATAGTCATCATGATAATAAGCAATACCTTTGACAGCCACGGCCGATGTCTGGCTTGTGACCGTTTGTTTACCTTTCACTAGCCAGACGGTGAGAGAAAACGCCAACATTTTGGGGATAACTGATCACTTAAAGGGATACTTTTTCTTCCTATTTATCTCATTTTAGGGTGATTATAATGTCTCATGATGCTGCTGCTGCTGCTGCGGCCGCGCTGCCAGGCATGGATGAGCGTCTTGCTTGTATTTTATTCTCTTTACTCTATGTATTAATAATAGCCATTAAAATGCGATTACCATATTTTACGGCTTATAAGACGCTGCATCTTGGAAGACGCACCCTGATTTTGGAAGGAAATTTCTAAGAAAATTTCTAGAAAAAAAACAGATTTTCTACCGGTAGGAAGTGGTAAAATCTACTGATTTTCTCGCTAGGCGGTGGTCCGAAGTGTCTTTCTGCTGCTTTTTGTTATTTGGCGTATCATACAACTTCTAGCTTGTATGCGATAATTTCCAGGACTGAAAAGAGCTTGTGATACATGTGACAGCCTGGTGGTAAATGGTAACAACAAAAACCAACACTAGCAGACGATAGTTGGCGCTGTTGGAATGGACTCAGACGTCAAGTGGTCAGTGCGGAGTCGATAGGGATCTTTTTAAGGAGTCTGGATAAATTCATGGATGGGGAAAAAAGGTGGATGTAGGTAGTGTTAAGTAAAAGGAACTACCACGTGTAGGTCTCGCGGCCTCTTGTAGCTGATTTTCTTATGTTCTTATGTTGGCGCCAATCTGCCGAGGCGGAAAGGCTCCCGCCAGTACCATAGTAAACATCACAGGGTGAGGACATATTAGTTGATTTGAATGTCTTATGGTATTCAAAATACTCTTAACAGATAAGTACTGCGGTTACATCATATAAGAGGCTGAATTGAATACCTACCTAAGCTAACCTCCTATAACATTAGTCTTGGAAGACGCATGAGTATTTTTCAGGGTATTTTTAAGGGGAAAAAGTGCATCTTATAAGCTGTAAAATACGGTATATGTCTACATTCACCTAGAATAATGATATTTCATAGCATACCAAGAAGTAATGAGCGAGCCTGGAGAATTACTACCTATTCTAATATCAGTCCCGAGCAGTCGTGGGTGAGCGTGCCAAATCCAGCATGTAGCGCCAGTCACTGTTTACCTCCCACCATAGTATAGCTACATGGGCTGGTCGTGTTTGTGATTATTTCTCATTTATTTCACAGCGTGCATGAGCGTGCCAAATCCAGCATGTAGGGCCAGTCACTGTTTACCTCCCAACATAGCTACATGGTTTGGTTGTGTTTGTGATTATTTATCAGTTATTTCACAATTTTTCCTGTGTTTTTCCTATATTTTCACACCCTTGGGAAAATACCCTTGCACTACGGACAATCGGCTTTAACAGACCACTTCTCCCCCTTTTTAGTCCGTTTTTTTTGAGGGTCGACTGTATATAAGTTTTGAAGGTTATGCGGGAATGGATTAATACTGTACAGTATACTGTGCAAAAAGTAATATAGAAAAGGTAAGTGATAAAGGAGTAGCGACCGCGTAGTTCTCGTCCATTATAACCCAGATGGTACAGATTGTTCCTAAACAAATCAAGATCTACCAGAAAAATAGAATTCACGAATAAAACTAAACTAATCCAACCTTAACCTAACCTGAGGGGGGGAAAGTGAGCACTGAGCACGCCGTGGCTGGCGCCGTGGGCCAGGGAAAGGCGAGCTACTGGTCTGCGTGCATGGTGGCGACAGTGTTATATTTATTCATATAAGATAAGTTTATCCATGATTTTGACAAAAGTAACAGTTTGCCAAGAGGTTTGGGTAAATTTGTACTTTCAACCAGTAATTGAGTAGGTCAAATATACTCTTTTCCCATGTATTATATGTTAAGACTGATGGTCACATATAAATCTTCGGAAATGCCTCATTTTGCAGTAATCCCCATAATCCTCCATAAGAAACCTGGAGACCCGTCGGGAATGCAGGGTTTTGGGCGGGGAAAGTAGCAACTAGTTTTGTACTGATAGTTATTATGTGGATGAAGTAAGATGTATCCGGTAAACACTCTACGGGATAACATAAGCCCAAAAAATACATAAAAATATATAACCGATAAAGTCTACGGGAATTACTTACCTATTCCTCGAAACATTTCAACAGTAAAACTGCAGTTTAATACAATACATGAACATTGGTTATGTAACCTGACTTAACTGGGGGGGGCTGAGTCCACCCAGACCCTCCCGCTAGTTCACTAACCTAACCTGGTCATTGGTTGAGAAGCCTAACCTAAAGCAGGGATAAAGGCGGGATAACTGCAATATGATGCATTTCCGACAATTTTGAGTGTGACCATCATTCTTAATGCATCAAAATACATAGGAAAAGAGTACGGTAAAAATGGACGATTACTGCACGGTCATTTTCTAAGACACTGACTAGTTTTTCCTTGCCTAAAATTAGTGCTTTTTCTGATGGAGGTATATTTATTTTCCGGAAATCTAATGTTGTTGGTTTTTTTCATCACCAAATCCTAGGGTCGCCGCTTCCATTGATAACAATGTATCTCCATCAGAAAAAGCACTAAAACTTTGCCAAGAAATAATAGTCAGTGTCTCAGAAACCAGAGAAGTGACGGAATTTGTACGAAAAAAAGTGTTCCCCGCCCCGCATTCGCCAGCCCGCCCACCAGCCGCTGAGTGGTCCGCTCT
Source organism: Chionoecetes opilio (assembly GCA_016584305.1). Lineage (NCBI taxonomy): Eukaryota > Metazoa > Arthropoda > Malacostraca > Decapoda > Majidae > Chionoecetes > Chionoecetes opilio. Next base: position 325,722 of record JACEEZ010005071.1, read on the forward strand.
GTCCCGCCCTGCCGGGAGGATTATTACCCTAACCGAACCTAACCGAACCTCCTAACGGGAGGGCTCTGCTCGACCCCCCGGCGAGATTATTAACCTAACCGAACCTTAACTTAACCTGCTAAAGGGTTGGGGGGCCTCTGGAAGGGGAGGGTGTGTCTGTATGCATATTAAACAACTATATAATTTCTACAATATTTATAAGTTTTGAAGGTTACACGGAAGTGGATTAATACTGTACAGTATACTGAACAAAAAATAATACAGAACACGTATGTGGTAACGGCGGTAGTGACCGCGCAGTTCTCGTCTATTATAACCAAGATGGTAGTTCTTTTAACCTCTTACTCAATTTACTCTAGTAGCTCATGTTGGTGTTGTATGCAATTTATTTCCAGAACTAAACTCTTCAAGAATCCACTAATTGAAGGTTCAGGAACAATATTTGGTTGGTAACACATTTCCCACTGACGGCGAAATAGCTGAAATGGCCACGCCCTTTTTGAGCAAAGTACTACCATCCAACGTGACTGTATCTACAGAACCGTTGGACCTAGGAGGTTGCCCGACCACTCAAAATGTGCGCAGTGGCCACATTATGGGGGGTCAGTAATACATTTTCATATCCAAAACTCAATGTTTTTTAAGATAATTGCCAAAAACTGATTTCAGCATGTTACGCACTACAATTATTCGTAATTGTTCCTGTTCCTATTGTTCAATTACTTGATTCCTGAAGAGTCTAGCAACAATCTGCATAAAAAACTACAATGAACCCTATTTATTTTTTGTTTCTGGAGGCGTTAAAGTGTTAAAGTGAAGCGTTAAAGTGTTCTCTGATGGCAAGTAATTCTACTTTCGATCCCTGCTTGCTGTGACTAAAACATGGTAAGTTTTTAAATAATAGTTGCATTATGCACATTAAATCCAGTCAGTCAACAACTTGTCAGTCAACTTCCACAGGAGACGAGGAATGTAAAGAGTGACGCTCAGATGACAATAGTGGACTTCATGGCACTTGTGCGTAAACTACCGATGAAAAAGTTGGGCCTTCACACATTCGGGGAATTGGCCGAGTCTTTCCAACAGCATTCTTGCTACAGGCTCCGAGTCCACAAGAATAGACATTATTTTTTATGTTTATCAAAAATCATCAATCAAGCAAATGGAACAGGCACAGAGAAGTTCTTCAGAACAAATCACTATCACCATTAGGTCTGACAATCAGAAACTCCCTGTCGATCTTGATATGTTCTGGAGCTCAATGTTGAACAAAGTTCGGTTGCTGGAGTATGTCTTCAAGTGGATGCTGCAGAATGTCGAGTCGGACAAGGAGATCTTCTTTGGAGGAGTATATGGGGGTGAATGCAGGAAACTGTTAGCTGGCACTGAAACACAGATCGCAGAACTCTCAAGCAACCAAGAAGAAGCCGACGACAGAATCATGTTTCATATTAATGATGGTGTTGTGAAACACGGGTTTCAATCAGCTTTGGTTGACTCACCTGACACAGATGTCTTTGTCAACCTCATCTTCCACTTCAACAAAACCTGGCAACTACAAAAGCTGTACGTGAAGCTTGGTAACCGGAAAACAAAGAAAACTGTACCAGTCCACCTGTTGGTTGATCAACTGGACAACGGTTTGGATGGTGTCTCCCAGCCATTCATGCTCTCAGCGGTTGCGACAGTACCAGCAAGGTGGGTCCAAAGCTGTCTGGCCTGAAAGCATCCATGGATCTCTCCCTACTGGAAGGGTTTG